>BEGY01000100.1:99244-116643 GCA_002335675.1 Chlamydomonas eustigma | reverse complement strand
CTTTATGGCCACACATGCTTTATGAGCACACATGCTTTATGGGTACACATGCTTTATGGGTACACATGCTTTATGAGCACACATACTTTATGGGCACACATGCTTTATGGCCACACATGCTTTATGGCCACACATGCTTTATGGCCACACATGCTTTATGAGCACACACGGTACGCACCTGAAATTTTGTTAAGCAGCCAGGAATGTGAACCCTGACATTAACAAATGTGGAAATTGTGAATCTCAGATGCACCCGGAGCTTTCATCGCATCGAGTTTTGACTATGGAGTTTATAGGAGATGCTGTGGGTGTGACAGATCAGAAGGGCTTGAAGGCTGCAGGGATCAGGTGAAGGACGTGGATTCTGATTTTTATGAGCTAGAAATTCTCACTGTCACTATTGGCATCTGGAGGTGAAGGCCTAGGTTAAGCTCTGCATGAAGTGATACTGCACTGGGTCTTCTCTGCTGGTAAAATTGTAATGCTGCTGTGATATTTGTGTGAAGGGCCTCGGAGCTAGCTAAGTTGATATCGCAAACGTTTGGAGAGATGATTTTCATCCACGGTCATGTGCATTGTGATCCGCACGCTGCTAACATGATGGTTCGAAAAAGGCCGGTGAGAATTAAGCATAGAAACAAAACTATGACTTGATGTTCAGAATGAAGTTGAATTCAACATGTTCATCTTGGATTTTAATTAAGCTTTTTAGACTGTGAGAGACTGTGCTCACATCTATCATTTTAATACTAACATGACTTGGAACTTGCATACTTCCTATGAAATATCATGGGTCTGACTCAGGGTCTGACTCAGGTGAAAAGTTAACTCAGGTACCTAGAAACTGCATTGAGAATTTGAGTAACAAGAACAGCTGTGGGATAGTTTCAAAATTCTCCATAATAAGGATTGTAACCTCACTAGATTTCCTAGCTCATGAAGGTCGTCCGTTTCTGTAAGTTGGATCCTAAGACAGGCTACAATCTTTTGAAAGTCTGAAGTATGGTGCTATTGATTCAGGAAGATGGAGGCACACAGTTGGTGCTGCTCGATCATGGCTTGTATCGTGATTTGGATGATGAGTTCCGACTGGCATATGCAGGGCTGTGGAGGTCCTTGGTGTTTGCAGGTGGTGTCCTCTATACATACTAGCCCTCTAGCATAGGACTCAGGCTATTCATGTTCCAGATGAAGTTGTAGGTGTGCCATGCTAGATTTATCCTATTCTCAGATGATAAGATGACAAGTGCAAAGGATTATTCGAGGCAAATGTTCATTGATGAAGACTACATTATGACAATGTGCTTATGTTCATGAGATGATTTATGAAGTGTTAATGCAATCTCTTCAGATGAGGTGGGCATCAGGCGTCATAGCGAGAAAATGAATGCGGGTGATGCTGTACCACTGTTTGCAGCGCTGCTGACTCAGAGGCCATGGGAAGATGTGAGTCTGATGTTGAAGAACTCATTATATCTGTTATGAATCTCAGTGTGCTTGATTGCACAACTCAAGCTGTACTTTTAAACTTAACAATCTGTGTCGTTTTTCTGACTCGTTGAAGATCCTTGACAATAGTGTGAATCACCTGGCCATCCCTAACTCAAAAGAGCACAAGGAGCACCTCGCCCGCTTTGCTGCAGATAATGTTAAGAACATTTCAAAGATGCTCTTGACTGTACCACGTCCATTGCTGCTATTGCTGAAAACAAATGGTGAGTCCCTCCTTCACATAATTCAAAAGACTAAGGTCCTTGGGGCATTTTGCATCTGTACCTACCATCTGGTACTGGTAACTTAGAAACTTGACTTTTTACTACCTATCAATACTTGAGTTATCCTCTCTCCAGATTGCTTGCGTTCTGTGGACAAGGAGCTGGGACAGCCGATTAATACCTTTGTGATCACTGCAAGGGAATGTACTCGTGCCTTGGCTTTGGACAGAACTGTCAGAGCACAGTCTGTATTTATACGCCATGGTTCACATCTTGGCGTAGGAAATACTTTTGGAGACCTTCTCCGCAAGGGTGCAAGAGTAATGTCGGAGATATTAGTGTCTCCCGTTAGGATTTACAATTTAGTAGAAACTATCAAAGTAGAGATGCGAATTTGTATCCTAAAAGCTGTGGCAGATTACTCATCACTGAGTTCTCTTCCGTAGTGATTTTGAGGGCTTGCCATGTTGTTGATCTGAGGTCATGATCAACATGTGATACTCCACATTTGGAAATCAAATAGATTCATCAATCAACATGTATGGTTACGACGGAATGGGAGGTAATCAGATGGGGGGCATGGGCGCTGGTCCAGGAATGATGGGCGGTGGCATGGGAGGCGGTGGTGGATATAGTAGAGGACCAAGATCTGGAAGTGTAGGATTGGGAACTGGTCAACGATATGATACTAGTAGAACTATTGGAAAATGTTTCCTAGGCGGATTAGACTTGAGCACAACGAAGGATTCTATCACTCAATATTGTGGACAATGGTAATTAACAGCATCAGAAATCAGCCTCAAATGCGTCATCTATATGTGCTCGTTTTGTTCTTGATCACAGGGGAGATATATCGGATTCAGTAGTAATGGAAGGCAGAGGTTTTGGTTTTGTGACGTTCGCCGACCCTGCTTGCGCTGACAGTTTTCTTTCCCAGCGTGAGCACGTAATCGATGGTAAGCGGATTGAAGCGAAGAGCGCTGTTCCAAAATCAGAACAAGCAGGGTATGGAGGTGGAGGCAGTGGTGGTGGTGGTAGAGGTCAAGGAGGTCCCACAATTCCCAACAAGATGTTTGTGGGTGGGACGGTAAGCTGGCTATCACATGATCCGCAGGGCACCCTTGCTTCAATGTTCTGATCATTCTTTTATTTTTTACAGGGAGACCTCAATGACGAAGACTTCAAAAACTATTTCTCACAATTTGGAGAAATTACAGATGCAGTGGTGAGATAAGGACAACAATCAAGGTTTCCACAGTTCTACCTGTAATTTTGTTCAACATGAACGGCATTGACGTGAATATTTATAATGTGAAGCCCATCCTCCATCTACAGATTGTACGCCTGCCTGACGGTCAAAGCAGAGGTTTTGGGTTTGTCACTTACAGTGACCCTGAGGCAGTTCAAAAAGCACTAGGAATGGGATATCAGCATGACATCAACGGCAGGAATGTAGAGATCAAGCCTGCTGTGCCCCGCGAGAATGAGGGTGCTCGTGGTGGTGGCCGTGGTGGATATGGTGGAGGCCGCGGTGGTGGATATGGGGGTGGAAGCTACGGGGGTGGTGGTGGCGGCGGCGGTGGTGGCGGTTATGGTCGTGGCGGCGGTGGTGGTGGTGGTTATGGCTCAGGAATGGGAGGTGGTTATGGTGGCATGAGCGGTGGTGGCATGGGTTACGGGATGATGGGCGGCATGGTAAGTGGAACTGAAGTGTGATGTAGAGCATTGTACCTGTATGTCTACAGAGAAAGATTAGGAGAGCTATGTCAGAGTGTCTAGACAAGTAGGTTTAGATATACACAGATTGATATAAGATTCAATGACTTCTCTTTCATATCAAACTTTGGCTTCATTGCAACTTGTGTTCAGGGATCCATGGGATATGGAGGTATGGGCTACGCCCCAGTCATGATGGGCGGCATGGGAGGGGGTGGTATGGTGAGCGAATAACTTAAAACTGCACCTTCCGCTCATCACAATAAGGTTTTGATAGAGCACTGCAATCCTAATTATGATAGCTTCGGATTTTGATGTTTTACTGAGACCTTTTCTCTCCTTCCATGCAGGATGGTGACATGGTGAGGGAACTTAAGAGATGTCCCAGATGTGCAGTATTAATTAATAAGGAACCTTTGTGTAGTTTTATCTGTCAAGCATGTCATTCAGCTGATGCCCTGAGATAATCTATACCGCAGTAGAATGCTGACTGTGTCAGCGCTGCCTTCTAGGACTTGTTGCATGGTGGCATGGCCATAGTAGGTTGCTTGTGGTATCATGGTTGCATGATTAGACACCTTGCCTGCATAGGGTGGTGGCATGGGCGGATATGGAATGATGGACCAGGGGTACGGTCGCGCCCCACCATCTCGTGGTGGTGGCATGAGCGGTGGCTATGGCGGTGCGCCCCGCTATCGACCTTACTAAGAAGCCAACTGCTGGCGTGTTTGTCTCTACCTTGAATCCTGGATCAAGTGCGCTGGTGTAAATGGTGTGTGGTAAGTGTCAGGTAGCCTGGTCAGTACTGAGATGGGAGGAAGGTAGCTGGAGTTTCTCATGTTCAGGAGGAAAGGAGATAGATTCTTCATTTTGACTCGAGGAGAGGTTGCTAGGAGGGAGAAGGCAGGCAGGCAATCTGAGGCTAGCTTCATAAGGCTCTTGATTGAGAGCTAGGAGCTAGGAGACTGACACAGCTAGCAGCAGGCAGGAGGACCAGGTTGAGAGGTGTAGGAGGTATTAAAAGGAGTTGGTAGATGGCAGACAAGCACAGAGGCAGGCTTTGAGAGGCTAGAAAACTGAGGAAGGCTTAAGGGGCTAGCAGGCAGACAAGTTCTGAGGCTTGAATCTTAAGGGCTCAAGTAGAAAGACTTGCTAGGAGCAAGATTGATGTAGACGTTGGCTTTAGGTAGAAGTTGTGCTAAAGACCAGCCTTGCTTGAGGTCTCCACAATGTTTAAATGTGCTGATATAAGTGTAGATGGGCCTGTGTAGCCATTGTATTGCTGCAATGCCTTGTCTGAGATTCATCTACCTGATATCTAAGCACATGGTCTAGAAATGTTTGTTCCGGACATACTTATTTTCCTGCGACACTCCACGGAAACTCAATGGGGTGGGCTCACTTTAATCTCCTGAGAGATTGGGGAAGGAAAAGCTGTGGATGGAGCTTGGCACATGGGATCGGACTAGGTGAATCTGTGGGGGCTCAAGTCACTAAATTCGCATTTCACTTGTCTGAATACCGAGTTTTCCTACACAGCACTATTCCATAGAAGACACATAAGTTCTTCGATACCTTGCAAAGGACACTGTCATAAGACTGGTTGTAAAAAAGGAGAAAATAGAACCTCTGTATGTAAGGAAACAAGATCCACCCTATCGTTGTAGGTCCATCTTAGATCTACTAAATTTGATCAGGCCAATAAGAGTCTGGAATAAAATTCGAAAATAGAGTAAAGAGAAGATAGGATGTCTACAACACAGTAGACATTTCATAACCCTTAACAGAATAAACACAGCGTAAGAATGATGTTAGGTAAGAAGGTAATTACTACCAAAGTTGTGTAAATTTTTACAATGAACTTGAGGAATTTTACAATTTGAGGATGAAAGCTTGTGTGGACCCTTTCATTCCTCATGTCTTCTCCACGTCCTTCAAGGCCTGGAGCTGACCCAAAGCAGCCTCAAGATCCTCCACTGCATCCTCCTCAACATCGTCAGTTCCTTTCACCTGCTCCAAATCAATATCAGACAGCCATTCCTGATCTGGGAAGTACTTCCTGAAAGCTGCTTCAGCCGCTTCCAGTACACTGCTATACCCCACAAGGCCCAGTGGACTCAGTGAGCTCTCATTAGCAACCACATTAACCAATGGGCCGCTAGGGCCTGAGACCACTTCTGATGTCTGGCTGTAGTAAAACACCTGAAAGAGAACATGAGAGCATATTCAGACACCGAATATTCCTTTAACAACAAGAAAGAAATAGCATCAACTGATGAAGGCACAAACTCCAGTAAGGAACAACATTGCTGTCTCATGCCTTCCTATGAAGGCACAAACACCAGTAAGGAACAACATTGCTGTCTCATGCCTTCCTATGTTGAATTTGTATACACACCTCAACTGCCCTTGGTCTTTTATCCGTTACTGAGTTTCCTGATCCTTGATCATTTTCTGAATTGACTTGGCCAGGACCAACCTCTTGCACAGCAGGCTGCGTGAGTAAGTGTACTGCTGGATGCAGTACTTGAAAGGCTGTTAGATGCGTAGATTGATCAACAGGCAATGAGCCTATTGCTGGGCAAGAGAGGTACAGCAAGTACCTGAGGGAGAGGTAGACGATGCAAACATGTTTTTCCTTATCAGAAAACAATATAATGTTTTTTTATTGAAGTTGAATGAGCTCTTAGGCTTGCCTGGCTGTACACGCAAGTTGCACAATGCCACAGTTTAACAGAGGAGTGCCTCCAAGTATCAGTCAGTGTTGAGCCTGCTGGCCTTCAGATCACACCCTACATATTACGCATCATTGTTCAAGTGCAAGATTTATAGTGACTTCATGCAATCACTCTGCACCTGTTTTCTGGGCTCACAGACAAGGAGGGTCCCAGTTGCAAGCCTCTGATGGGATGCCTGTTACCTCCTCCTAGGAGTTGACTGTGTGGAGGGATGACGAATGTGATGGCATTCTGCCCATTGACTAAAGACCCCTCCATGATCACAAGTGCCCGATGGACACTGGATGCTGGGTGCTGTGACAATGGAGGGATGGAACAAGTACTCCTTACTGCCGGGTCAGCTCTTGCTAAGGCTTCATTCAAGGCACTGCAAGCAATTGTTTGATCATGTGATTTATACAGAAGAAACTGTCACCAAAGTACATTGCCAAAAAGACAATGTTTTCTTGCAAGTTTCCTAGATGCATAGGAGAGGGGGCATGTCTTAAGTAAACTCCATTTCAAAATTCAACATCATTCAGCACATGCCGTTTCAGGATCTTACTTGAGCACAGAAGGGCTGGTCACCAAATGCTTGCATCGGAGCACCTGTCCTCCTGCTGTACAAACAGACTCTACATGCCATCTATCTTCAGTTGAATCTTTGCTAACTCCGATGTCTTCTCTGATTATCTGTCTTTGCACCTTGTGACCTTCAGGACATGCTGCATCAGAAAGATCAAGAGCAGCGATGGCATCACCACATCCCTTCTCAGTGTTTACCGACTGAGTGGGTGGGGTAGGGCCGTGTCCTTTCCGCAGCACAGCAGCTGTCACACGACACTTAAGAACAGTGGTCCCACCGTTGACTGCGCAGCACCTAGTGGTTCAAAGCATGGAGAGGAGCGTGATTGAACAACTACATGCCGATGCTCAATGAGCGTGATCAGTGATTCTTGTCAACAAGGGTGACAAGTGACTCAACCCACTCATCTGGATGAGTCAATCACATGATATATAATGCTCATTTATATCTGATATGCTCATCAAAACATGCTCACATTATTTTGCCTAAACAAGCAGGATACTGATGTCCAGACTAACAAGTCACATCTGCTGTGTGTTGATATTCTGCTCACTACGTTAATGCCAGAAGTAACAACACCATATCTTTGTTTTGATATTCTGCTCACTACGTTAATGCCAGAAGTAACAACACCATAGCTTTGTGTTGATATTCTGCTCACTACCTTAATGCTAGAAGTAACAGCACCATAGCTTTGTGTTGTAACTCTGACCGTTATAATCATGCTATCAGTCACAACTGGAAAGTGTATGAGTACCTTATCTCACCACCCTGCTTCCACAAGTCTCACCTCCAATATCTAGTTATCCTTCTTCTCACCTCACAAAGGCCTCAGGGAGTGAGCCGCACCCCCAGGACGGCAGCATGAATGCCCCAGGGCTGCTGAATCTGACGACAGACTCTGCCATTAGTTGCAGTGCTTGCAACCCCTCACATGCTGTCATCTTATGGGCTGTTGTTCCGAGGGCCTCATGAGACTTGACATGAGCATGCAGCTGATCGCCTTCAATAGTTGGATGTGTTAAATTTGAAGGGGGGGGGGTTGGAGAGGAGGACTTGTAGTGATCAATCCCAGTACTGAATGACACTGAGGGTGGGCAAGGAGTTGACTCTTGTGAGAAGTCACACATGGCAATACCATACACCAGGATCTTCTGCAGCTCTACAGAGAGGCCCTCCGAAATCAATACATCCACTAGCGAACCTGATGAGCTGTTCAGTGTGTCCTGGAATGCAAGAAGAACAGGGGTGCCATTTGCGTGCTCAGCGAAAACCAACGTTTAATAGACCATAACATGCAGCAACCTGAAGGATGCACATCTCTCTACATTGGATGGCTACGACAGGGCTAACAGCTCATTCGTGGAGGCTGAAAGTGTTTAAGGTATAAGGTTCCTAAACCATTTGTTGAGGCCCTAAGTGCCTTGTAAACTAGAACCAGACTTTATTTATGAAACAGTAATCTCACTTTAAGTCTTCCTGCCCCTTGTCCTGCCTCTACAGCAGTCGCCAAGAGAGTCATCAGAGATCTTTTCTCCGACAGGCCCAATGATTTGTCTTTGAAGATGTCGGACTTTGAGGCAGGCACTGGCCTGAACATGTAAGTGAGCTGGCGGTTGGAGTCAGGTAATTTTACTGCTGTTGATGGAGGGGTTGCTGAGGCTATTGATTGAGGTGCTGTAGTAACCATGTAGCTGAGTGGACACAAGAAGTCAGTAACCATGTAGCTGAGTGGACACAAGAAGTCAGTAACCATGTAGCTGAGTGGACACAAGAAGTTAGTAACCATGTAGCTGAGTGGACACAAGAAGTAAGTAACCATGTAGCTGAGTAGACACAAGAAGTTAGTAACCATGTAGCTGAGTGGACACAAGAAGTCAGGCTTTAAGTTACAAAGTGTCGAAGTTACACTGATGTAAGGAGTGACCATTACTCATTACAAGCTGATAAGATTTCAGGAACAAGGCCAGCAATTTTGATGTGAATGACGTGTTGAGAAATGTGTGGGATTTGAATAGAGGCATGGCTGTGTGTTGTTACCTGCCCTCAACACGTTTAAATTCCAAGTAATGATGTGCTCTTGCTTTCACCAGCACCTCTGTCATTGCCTCACCTTGGAACATGATCTGTACACATGATATAACACATCATCTTGGAACATGATCTGTGCACATCATGATATAACCCATCATCTTGGAGCTGCTTGGTGACAAAAGCTGATAGCCTGTCAACACAAATTTATGGTTGGAGTGTGAAGATTAAAATGTGTTGTACACATCTTGCCATCAATGCATTGTAGTATTCCTGATCCTGAGTATTTAGTATAAGTTCAGGCCCACTCCTGCTTAGCTTACAGCGAAGATCCCATACAAGTTCTAAGACGAAAGTTCTTCACCTTAGGCATGAGGTCTAAGATGAACAACTTGGAAGGGAGCTGAGTGAAGCTGGAGGATGTGACATGAGTGAAGTTGTGCAATGGTGGTTTAAATCCAGGTAGTGCAATAGTCAACATCTCAATAGATCCCTTTGGAACACTCCTCCCTTGTGCTTGGTCTTCACCACACAGTTCTGCAGCTTGAGTACTCATGTCTGCATTATGTGCGTGAGCATCTGGTCCATTAGTGTCTGCTTCTGCTGTCAGGCTAGCAGGGAAGCCAGCTGCTGTTTGCCTCAATGACTCTAGTGTTATGCTTGCATACTCTTGTCCATATGTATCCTCTTGGTCCAATATAAGGACGCTTTGACCTAACTTTGCCAGAGCGCTGCAAAGCGAAGAAAATTATAGCCTCTAGTTGAATGTGAGAATATGCTGTCTTTCTACACACCTTGCAATTAGGCACTCAAATAGGCCAGAGCCGACAACAATCGAGTCCCAACAATCAGGTTCGATCTTCGGATCCATTCAGCAAAAACTAAGAATCATTCAGTCTCAAATTCGTCAACTTTAAAGAAAACCTACGAATAGTTCTAGCGTTGAAAAAGTGTAAAATCCTTGCAAAAGAATTCATACTAGGCATTTGGTTATATACATAGGCAGATAGCTGAACAGAACAAGAATTAACAAAAATATTAAATTAAGAACTGCGTGCCTGGAGCAACAGGCTAAGTAAGTGCTGTTGTGATTCCAAATATACAAGATATTTTACAGCACCTGCCAAAGCTTGTTCACTAATTCATACTGGCTCAAGCTTTGAGAGTCTGGTACATCAAAAGGTCTTAGGTCTCCACTTTTTTGATCTGACACAGTCCCAGCGACGCTTTCCTCCCGATCAAGTTTCCATGTGATCTTTGAGATGTGAGCAAACAAGCTCAGCTGATGCCTGCATGTATGATGGGTAGCCGCCTGTTTAGAAAGAGAAATCCCTGACTACGATGTCTAAGATGAGGCTAGTTACCTGAGAAAAGGCTCTTCAGTCGAAACAGTCCTCTCGAGACCTTGCCTCCTAGCCATAGCATTGCGTGCGCGCTCTGCTACTTGCAAAAGTTGATCTTCATGCTGCATTTTCAGGTGTACATGGATTGATTCTGGAGTTTGGATACTTAGCCAATTGGTTGTGCTTAAGATACATGACATACCATTTTTATCTCCCTCTCAACGCTGATTAAGGCTCCAGCAGTAGCTTCTCCATCCTTTTGAAGAGCCTCTATGCGTTTTTGGTGAAAGTTTTGTGACTCAGGGTATACGCTCAATGCCTCTAGATCCATAACGCTGCATGATAGATCTGGAACAGGCAGAGTACATCAAATAATGGTAAGACTTTCATACATTCTTATACCTGGCAGAATTGAACTCTGACTTAAGAGAGCAAGTTTTCAACAAACTGCAAATGAAAGGAATATAGTTTGTAATTACGTGTGCAATCAGAACTCTTACTCTTAATTAATATAAGTCCTTGTTCCTTTCTCAAATTTTGTACGTCCATTGTCTCTTTGAGTAGCATTTCCACGCTTCTTAAGCTTTCTATCTCATCACGCCTTTGGTACTCGTGGTACAGGGATTTCATAATTGACAAATGCTCTGCAAACGGGTCAGACGAGTGCTTGCTCATGTCGAATCTTTGCCGTTAATAAGTTATAGGAAAAGAGTATGCAACTTTTCACGAGATGTTATCGAAAAGCTTTGTACAGCTGTCCGTTCAAAACTGTCGAACAAGTGTAGATTACATCTATAAGAAATGGTCATCTACTGATCCTCAGGCTCATCACAGTCACGTTGTATATAAGTACAATAGAACTCTTTGTCCCCTCCATACTCTGCTATCAGGGCTTCGTGCACTCGTCGCCATTTCTCACACCCGGTACATTTCAGCCAAGAATCAAGGGTGCAAGTTATCTCAGCAGGTGTCTGAATAGGTTTAAGAACTTCCACCTTTTTAAGCGGAATTTTGATCTTCTTTACAACAGGTTCCCTGCTGGGAGGCTGAGATTCCTCCTGTAATAGTGAACAAGTGGTCAAAAAAATCTTGAGCCTATAACTTTTTAGGTGCGTTAAGATGAGGTTTACATCTACGAAACTAAGAAACTCTAGCATGGGCCCACTTAGTTTTTTGACATGTAAGAAGCTTCCATTCCAACACCGTCAATTCATCAAAGCTGTTCAAAGTCAGGGCATGCTCTTAAAGCTTAACACCTGATCATGTATTTTACTTATTCTCACCTGAATGGCTAGTTCTGAAGCTTTAATTTCTTGCTTCTTGCTGTCAACATGATGTCGTGCTGCATTTAAGAGGCTTTTAGCAAGCTGAATAAGCGTCGGATTACCAAACATACCACAATTTGCACTGTTGTAGGATATGGCGTTGTTGTACAGCTGCTCCATATCAGAAAGCAGTTGAGATGCTGATGTATACCTGCATTTACAAAAAGTGCACAGAGGGTTGCTGCACTAGGTTGCAGCTCATCTCTGCTGAGAATTTCAGCACACAAAAATTCAGTTTCCAGATGTTTCACATTTCATTAACAGACAGAATCAGCATTGGAGGAACACGTCAAGGCATGAAGTATCCCTACTGAAAAACTCCCACCTCGCACAATTTTCTCTAATCCTGTCGAGCCATATCTCACGCTCAGCCTTGACAAATTTCTTGTAATCTGGAACATATCTCTGGTCAACTTGAGACTTGAAAGCCAAAAACGGATCGCAAAGCTCCTATACATGCAGGCAGACATGATCACAAGGCTTCTACACAAGGTATATTAAGCTAATACCTTAGGCCGATACAAACGTAACTGAAGCCAATTCGTACTGAAGCCGAATCAGAACCGTAGGAATGACCATTTGTGGTTATTGACAAAGTACAAATACAGAGATATGAGTCAAATAAACAAGACATGTATGGTATTTCAAAACACATACGGCCATAAAATGTAATATATATATATATAGTTTGATTGTTGACCAAAACAATCTTAAAACAAGGCAAGAGTAGTCCATGCAATGACTCACCACCTCATCCATGACAGCTTCCAAGTATCTCCTCAACCTTGCCCTCCCACTCCCAGCTTCTGAGGTGACCCTTCCTAGTTCGGCAGGGATGTTCAGAGGCGCCCATTCTGCAGTGGAGTTGTCCCCACCTCCTGCCACTATACCACTATAAGTCCCTCCGGTGGCTTGCCGCTTACCTGCAGATCGCATGCTGGTGGAGGGTCTCTGGCGAGAGCGGGCCTGCTTGCCATCATCTGAGTTGTCACTTATACTCAGTGCCTCCTCCTCACTTTCCTCAAAATCCTCAAATTCATTGTAAGAAGAGCGCTGTCGCTTCTTCCCCTGAGAGGAGCTCTTCCTCTGATTCTTGTGTTTCCCTCTTTTACGTCCATTGTCATCATCTTCAATATCAAAGTACATGATGTCCTCCTCTTCCTCAACTTCAGGCACAAACTTTTCGTCATCATCATCATCACCATATTCATCATCTTCAGGAACAAAGTCCTCATCTTTGTCATCCTCCACAGCTTCCACCACTTCGGCCGCCACAACGACCTTCCTGGAAATCCTTCGCCCAGACTTGGTGCGAGGCCCGTTATTGACAGCCAGCCTTTCAGCAATATCAGGCTCCTGTGCCATGAAGAACCCAGGCTGAATAACACCATCAAGGGTCTCCCCTGCTCCCATCATAAGTGCCTCATTGGCAAGAGGTCCATAGGATCCCCAGTCAACAGCATCAGCACTTGCAGTAAGTTCCCATGCTTGCTGACTGTAAAACATGGATGCATCATTAAGACCAACATCCGCTGACAAGAGTTGAAGATCTGGCATTGTGTATGGAGGCTCCGTACCTCCCTCCAAAGATGGAGGCGCCGTCATGACAGCACTGCGTTCTGCACGCCTGCGTCCTGTGATAGATCCCTGCTTAACCTTCATCAGATATTTATCCTCCTCATCCAGCTCCTCCTCCGTCTCGGAATCAGCCTCTGCTGGCGGCGCTGCATCCTCTGCATCGGGCAGCTTTGGGGCAGGAGGTTCGTAATTGGCGCACTTACTGCTCTTAGAGGTTTTGTGGCCAACCTGTCCACAAGACTTGCAGATGCTAGGGGGTGCAGGTGCTGCTGCATCGTACAGCTCCAACATGTCATCTTCATCATCTGCAGCTTTGCTGCCCTTACTGCCTGAGGGAGGAGCAGTACCTGCGCTAATACCCCGTCCACGGCCCCTACCTAGGCCCCGCCCCCGGCCCCTTCCACGTACCGCCTGTAGCGTGAGAAGGAAGATCTTACACATCTTGCTTGCACACAGGAAACAACTGAAGGTCTTGCATGACAGCTCAGGGCATGAGAGGCTTTGCATCAAAGCACCTGTTGAAGGACAAGTTCCCTGCGTTTGAACGTCTCTCTTTGCTTGGCATCATAGATCCCGCCTTCACGTGCTTTCACTCTTCGTTCAACCCACCCAACTTGATCCCTCCCACTTGAGGACACCATCTGGTTCAGCAACATCATGTCGGACCGGTCAGAGTAAACCTCAGTGAAGCTTTGACGAACACCGTCTGCATTGGTCCATATCAGAGTGCGCTTGAGACGACGCTCCCCTGGTTTAGGGGCACCATCGTCTTTCCCTCCTCCCTCCTTGCTGGACTTCTCCTTGCGGCTGGAGGAGGTTGAGGGTGGATCTTTGGGGTTGTTTCCTGCATTATGCATGACATGTTGCTTTGAGGCCCATCAAGGTAAGCTATGAAGAAGAGGACTTCATTTGATCACTTTGAGACCTGAGAATGACAATACTTACATCGCAATACACAAATTGGAGTACATAGTAGCATGCACTTGAAAATTACAGCTTATAAAATAAAGGGCTAGAGCTCAAAGATAAATCACTACCCACCTTATCCAAAAGTACATGATATTTTTATATTTAAATGATAACTCATCTGCCGCTGCTCCTTTCTGCTCTTTTTCGTACCATTCAGATAGCATGTGACTGCGTTTTTAATTTGGACTTGAAAATAAGAATTCTTTATTTTTTGAGATTTTTTAGGTAATCTGTCAAAACCTTCCATACAAAACAATAGTGTACCTGTTGCGCCCCCAAAGAAGCCCTGCTGTCTCATCCTTTTGTATTCTAGCTCCTCATCATCCTCAGCTCCACCCACGTTCTCAGCAGGCACCCCAGTCACTACATTCCGTCTTGATCCAAGCTGCAAAAAATGGCTGGATTGGGCAGATCCTACACTTCAAAATGCTTTACACGTCACATATCACAAATAACGGAGCCTAGAAACAAATGATGCATTAGACGTTTCATCGTTTCATGAACAAGCCCGTCATCTTGCCATTAGCCTGATTCATGGCAAGGTATGCTCCACATCATGCCATCAGTCTGACTCATGGCAGGGTATGCTCCACATCATGCCATTAGTCTGATTCATGGCAAGGTATGCATCACATCATTCCATTAGTCTGATTCATGGCAGTGTATGCTCCACATCATGCCATTAGTCTGATTCATGGCAAGGTATGCACCACATCATTCCATTAGTCTGATTCATGGCAGGGTATGCTCCACATCATGCCATGAGTCTGATTCATGGCAGGGTATGCTCCACATCATTCCATTAGTCTGATTCATGGCAGTGTATGCTCCACATCATGCCATGAGTCTGATTCATGGCAAGGTATGCACCACATCATGCCATCAGTCTGACTCATGGCAGGGTATGCTCCACATCATGCCATGAGTCTGATTCATGGCAGGGTATGCTCCACATCATGCCATTAGTCTGATTCATGGCAGGGTATGCACCACATCATTCCATTAGTCTGATTCATGGCAAGGTATGCACCACATCATTCCATTAGTCTGATTCATGACAGGGTATGCACCACATCATTCCATTAGTCTGATTCATGGCAGGGTATGCTCCACATCATGCCATGAGTCTGATTCATGGCAGGATATGCTCCACATCATGCCATGAGTCTGATTCATGGCAGGGTATGCACCACATCATTCCATTAGTCTGATTCATGGCAGGATATGCTCCACATCATTCCATTAGTCTGATTCATGGCAGGGTATGCTCCACATCATGCCACGAGTCTGATTCATGGCAGGATTTGCTCCACATCATGCCATTAGTCTGATTCATGGCAGGGTATGCTCCACATCATGCCATGAGTCTGATTCATGGCAGGGTATGCTCCACATCATTCCATTAGTCTGATTCATGGCAAGGTATGCTCCACATCATGCCATTAGTCTGATTCATGGCAAGGTATGCACCACATCATGCCATTAGTCTGATTTATGGCAGGGTATGCTCCACATCATGCCATTAGTCTGATTCATGGCAGTGTATGCTCCACATCATGCCATTAGTCTGATTCATGGCAGTGTATGCTCCACATCATGCCATTAGTCTGATTCATGGCAGTGTATGCTCCACATCATGCCATGAGTCTGATTCATGGCAGAGTATGCCTTGAATCAGACTAATCTTGTCAAGCAAGGAAGCAACATGAAGGATACCTTGCGACGATGTATCTTCTGGGGCCTGACCCTCCAAAACCTTAAGCTGTGCCTCCCACACTTTCTGTGCAGCTGCCACCATGGTGTCCAGCTGATCAGAGAAGGTAGCGCGCACAGCTCGCATGTACCTGCTCATGAGGGTTTGGCACATCAAGCAGGTTTTCAGGTCACGCACAAATTTCTCTGAGGCCCACAGAACAAACTAGGCAATGCTGTCTTTCAAGTCATGTCATAAATGATGCATTTCATTTGAGGCTGTTATGTGTGATGGTAGCAGGTAGTAATACCATTCAGCTGATGGTAGCAGGTAGTAACACCATGCAGCTGATGTTAGCAGGTAGTAACACCATGCAGCTGATGGTAGCAGGTAGTAACACCATGCAGCTGAGCTGAAGGTGTGACAAGGTAGAGAAACTCCTCACCTTCTAGCAATCTCTGAGTTGCTGCCATCTTTTGCTGCAGCCGTTGCCAGCTGCCTCACTATGTCAATCAGCCTCCACCTGGATGCCAAAGGTGCACAAAATGAGGCATGGCGAGAAAGGTATGCAAAACAAAACCTGCTTGGCGAGAGTGTTTGTGCCCTACAGGTGCTAATGGTCACATGCAACAGGGTATGACGCTGACCTGGAGGTGGCCCTTGTTGATATCAAGCACAATGTGGCATTTAGACCATGTATATGAGTCAGCAAGCCCCCACCTGTAACTTGTACCTGTATGAGTCAGCAATCCCCCACCTGTAACTTGTACCAGACTGGTTACACTTCTCCCACTGTGCAGATAACACAGTTTGATCTACACCAAACTGCAGCAGGATGTTGGTGGCTGCCTCAGCAGACAGCTTCCTGAGATCCGCTTCAGATCCTGTGATAGATCCCATTTCAGGTGGGCCTGCCTTTCCAGCAGCCCCTGCTGTGTCCTTACCCGCTGCAGCACCTACCCTGCTTCCATGGGGTGAGGTGAAGGAGAAGCCATACCCACGCCCTGTCGGTGAATTAAGATAAACTTGAGAAGAAGAAGCAGAACAATAGTAATTGAGCACAGCAGCCAGCCTTTTCTAGACAGGCAGAGAACACACATGATGTTGCACACCTCAGGGTTGAGGAGCACAGTGAAGGTGTTTGATACCTGTAGGGTCCCCAGGCCCTGTGATGGCCATGATGGCATTGCACTCTCTCATAGAGGACACGAATGAGTTTGTGGTAACCCAAGGGCAGTGATTCACCATCCACTCAATCAGCTCAGCAGCAGCAGCCACCTGATGAGATTGTACATCAGGAGAGATGCCTTGTTAGGGTTCATAATAGGGCACAACTGCAATCCAAGGAATACTGAACACCTGAGTTGCCAAATGGACAAGACTGTTTGTTTTTTCTTTTGTTGCAGATTTCATTCAATAGGAGAACTTCATGTTCTTGCAGTACATGAAGTACATTCTGACCATTCTTAATTTGTCATCTAAGAGGATGGATAAGGAGGAGGATGCTGTTAGAGAAAAATGCTCAATTTTTGACTGTTTTTTCTTGTCTTACATCATGTAGTGACAGGCCCTACCAGGGGATCATGTAGTGGCAGGCCCTACCTGGGGATCATGTAGTGGCAGGCCCTACCAGGGGATCATGTAGTGGCAGGCCTTACCAGGGGATCATGTAGTGGCAGGCCCTACCTGGGGATCATGTAGTGGCAGGCCCTACCTGGGGATCATG
>BEGY01000100.1:79020-99216 GCA_002335675.1 Chlamydomonas eustigma | reverse complement strand
TAGGTGGCCAGGCCCTTACCAGGGGGATCATGTAGTGGCAGCTGCCTACCTGGGGATCATGTAGTGGCAGGCCCTACCTGGGGATCATGTAGTGGCAGGCCTTACCAGGGGATCATGTAGTGGCAGGCCCTACCTGGGGATCATGTAGTGGAAGCTGCTCCAAAGCAATGGCCAGCTTATCAGAGGCCACCAAATTAGTGAGAGTGTCGATGTCTTGTATGCCTAGACTGTGGGCCTGCACACTGGCTGCCAGCATGCTGTCCACAGCACACACCATCTCAGGAGTGACTAGTCGCCGCAACTCACTTTCCTGTCAGGCCCATTAGAGGGTATGGATACGAGGATCACTCATGCAAGAGAGTCGATAAATACTAGAACCCTGTTGTTACTACTAACGCCCTAGCTCAGACAAAATTTACTGTCTTGGGGCTCCAATCATGAGCAGAACGAGACCCCTTTGCAGTCATGAGCAGAACGAAACCCTTTCCAATCATGAGCAGACAAGACCCCTTTGCAATCATGAGCAGAACGAAACCCTTTCCAATCATGAGCAGAACGAGACCCTTTCCAATCATGAGCAAAACGAGACCCCTTTGCAATCATGAGCAGAGCGAGACCCCTTTGCAGTCATGAGCAGAACGAAACCCTTTCCAATCATGAGCAGACAAGACCCTTTCCAATCATGAGCAAAACAAGACCCCTTTGCAATCATGAGCAGAACGAAACCCTTTCCAATCATGAGCAGAACGAGACCCTTTCCAATCATGAGCAAAACGAGACCCCTTTGCAATCATGAGCAGAGCGAGACCCCTTTGCAATCATGAGCAGAACGAGACCCCTTTGCAATCTTGAGCAGAACAAGACCCTTTTGCAATCATGAGCAGAACAAGACCCCTTGGCAATCATGAGCTAAACGAGACCCATTTGCAATAATAACGACGGCCTTCCATTTAAAATGAAGCCTACAATCAGCAGATTTTAGTAATGACTGGTTTTACCGGCATGAGCTGCACTCCTGGATTTAAGGCATAGCTGTTGGTCTCGGGCCTGTGATAACAACCACACATGCTTTTAAGCAGGTTTGAAATCTCTGTGGTGGAAAGCTTTGGGAACTTAGGTTTCAGCTCCTCCACCTTGATGGTTGCTTGCTGTTGGATTCCCCCAGGCTACACAAAGATGGCCATGAGAATTGTAAGGCAGCACGAGGAGGACCAGCAATCATCACTGATCACAATGCATCATGTGAGCAGCATTAATCTTGCTGTGTACAATCAATATCTGCAGGAGTCAACACACACTTTTCTTTTCAGCCTTTCCTCTTTCGTCCTCAGCAATCTAGCCACACAGGCAAGCAGGCGGTTGTCCCTTAACTCAGCAACCTGATCAATGTTATAAAAATAATAGGTTAACAGTAGCTTATTTTGGACATCCCAAGTGGAGCTTTACAAACCCAAGGATCTGCTCAACAAGTCAGTGCTTCAGGCAGATAGAGAAATATTGCGATTTCGTAGTAAGTATAGATGGAATATTCTGTTGGGATCAGTCTGATAAAGATGCTCAATTGAGAGTGAGATCTCACTAGAGGACTACAGGGCGTCGGTACCCTCATAGCAGGCTGCTGCTGCCCCACGAGGAAGGTGCCAGTCACCTCCCTCACTGATAGAGCTCCATTTGCATTGCGCACAAGCAGCAAGTCAGTTGTAGCAGTTGAGTGCGGTACTGCAGGTGCGCGATACAGTCCACCGCCTTCCACCGACACTAGACTCTGTCCTGGATGAAGCGCCCCCAAGAAAGGAGAGTCCTCATCTGTTGAGAGCGCTTGGACATTCCCGATGCGCCATACCTCCACATCATCATCATCATCAGCTGCTGCAAGGGCTTCTGCTGCTCTTGCTGCTGCTGCTACTTTGGCAGCGCTCTCGCTCTGGCCAGGGATGGGCGTTGAGGGGCCTCTTGCTGCCGCTCTTTTCATGAGTTGATGGCCTGTGGTATCAGTCTCACTCCGCTTCTTGTAGAATGTGGTTATCTTGAGGCCCATACCCTGAAAAGAATGTGGTTGTCTTGAGGCCTATACCCTGAAAAGAATGTGGCTATCTTGAGGCCTATACCCTGAAAAGAACGTGGTTATCTTGAGGCCTATACCCTGAAAAGAATGTGGTTATCTTGAGGCCCATACCCTGAAAAGACGATGCAGATTATAAAGGATCTAACTCAAATGTCACGTCATCTCTGCTCATGCACATCTACATGGGTGACCTCACTGTTTGAAGAGCCTTGATTGGTCAGTCTGTCTAAAATCAGTGGGGAATTACAACAAGGACTAGGTGCCCTCTCTGGTATCCCTTACTTGGTGACTTAGTAGGGGGGGTCGCTCCTCAAGGTACTCAAGGAGCAGCAAATGGCCATCAGTTGTTGTGAAGTTTTTCACCCTGGCTGCAATCAGAGGGAGCAATCAGAGGTCTCAACTAGAGGGAACAGACTTTTTGAAAGATTCAGTGCTGAACAATCAGGGCTGTAACTGCATCAGCATTGGACATGAATGCAGCTTGACACATGTCAGAAGGAATGTACACAGACTGTGTATTTACACAAGGCCAAGATGTACACAGACTGCGTATTTACACAAGGCCAAGATGTACACAGACTGCGTATTTACACAAGGCCAAGATGTGTGATTTAGACCGGGACATAATGACAAAGGCATCATGATCTATACTGCATGATGCTATAATATAATAATATTCTTTCAGTAAACAAGTAAACCCTGAAGTACACCCTAAACATGCAGTGAGGGGAAAACTTACAAAATGCTGAAGGGGGCCTCAATGGTATTTGAGAGTCTGGGTGAGGTGTTGAGTTTGAGATGCGAGATAACAGGAGCTTGATCTTAGTAAACTCAAGGAACACATGTACTGCTGGTCTCTGCCCTGTACTTCCTTGTCGCTTTGTGCCTGCTGGCGATGTTAAAGTTTGGGCACCCTCTCCAGTCAGATCAGTGGATACTGCAGCAGCAGCAGCACCTGTCTCCACAGCATGCTTTAGTGCTTCTCCCAAGGGTTGAGAACCAACTGTGGCTGCTAGATCTAGATCCAACACCTTGGGGGGGCCACCTAGTTGGACGAGGCGTGCTTTGTAGCCAGAACGTCCCAAAGCAGTTATCTCAGGGAACGTTTTTACTGCTAACCCTGCACTCCACACCAGCAAGATATTAACAAGTCAGGGCCGTATTTGTATGAGTTACAGCTCATTGAAGCTAGCTGAGAACAAAACATTATATATGCAGCATGGATGGGAAGTGGATGGGAAGGTGCAGGAAGAGGTCACCTATGAGGTTGACTACTTAAGGCCTGGCTCATAAAAAAAGGAGCCCTCACCCTCAAGCCACACTCCAAGGTTCTGGCTCAGCACATCTGGGCTGCTCCCTTGCACAGGTATGACCCCTGAGTTCTTGCCATTCACACTCCAGATCACGAGTGAGCAGGTAGTAGCAGGGTCGATGGATGCAGCCTGAGCCGTTGTCAGGGTGGGCAGTTTCAGAGGAAGACGATCCAGAGGGTACCAACAGGAGCGAGGCCTGGCAGTAGGGGCAGGAAAAGAAAAGAAAGTTCTTAAATGGTTGCACACCAGTAAATGTCGAAGATAGAGCATGATTGATAACAGGGTGGGTCACTGATCCATCAGGTGGAATCAGGATCTACGGATGAGCCTTAATTTAGATTTAGGAGAAGCATCCTGAATCAGCAGTACTCCTTGTAGTGTGGAAAGTCGTACTGCATGCCCTCACCTGTGAAAGTGCATGAGCTCCTGAGGTGATAGTGTGAAGGGTATGGACATGAGCTTCAAAGCTGGTGTAGCATGCTTGACTGTGACCGTCAAGTGAATACCTCGATCCATCTTAGACTTGCGGCTGTGTGAATAATGATGGTCGTTGCTGATATTGAACTTGGCAAGGTCAATTGCAACCTGCAACAATATTGTATAGCAGACTTAAACCCCTAGGGCTGATGAAGACCCTCTTATTGCATGGACCTGCTATTCATGGAGACTTGTGATCACCTAGTAAGGGGGGCAGTCTCATGATGATGTCACAATCAATGTGTACAGGATAGGAATCAGATCATGGTTACAGGGCTTCACCACCTGATCCTCCAGATTAAGTACCTCATCGTCGGGGTTCATAGGCTGTCCAGCAGCAGGTATCATCTTTGGAGGAGCTCCTCTCACGATGGCTGCTGCTGACTTGAGGACATCCCCATCAGCCTCCTCACTCATGAACACCATGCCAGGATCATTGAGGTCCAGGATCAGGGACGCTGATCCTGGCTCAGTGGAGAGGTGCAAAAACTGCATGATGACACCACCAGGCCTCATGTTAGGAGTACTAGCTGCAGCATTCCTGCCTGGCCCACCTCGCAGCTGGCCCTCCACGCGACTTGAGTCAATAGGGCCAAGGGTCAATGAGGCATAGGGCCGCCCCAGCTCATCCAACCAATCCTCAGAGGCTATCAACCAAGGCTGCAGCCTTAGCTTCATAGACAGAGCTGCTGATGCTCCTCCCTTGACTGGCACTGCTGCTGCTGCTGCTGCCGAGCTCATTCCATCACCAGGAACCCCTTCCAGCCGTAGCATTTGGGGATGCAAGCCAAGATTGCTGCGGTTTGAGGCTGGCGGTTTCACCAGAGGCTCAGGCAGGCCCCTGTATGACCCAAGATCAAGACATCCATTTTCTTTAACCTCCTCCTCACTATCATCTCCCCAGATTATATCATTCTCCCATGCATACGTGCTTGCCAGCTCAGCATTGCTCTCAGGCACTAGCCCAATGAACTTGACTGATCCTGCACCATCTCCTTCCTCACTACTCAACTCCTCAAGGGTGACCATTTCATCATCATTCCGATCTTGACCCAACACCTTCTGAATGGCTGACATGTGCATGTTCAGAAGATTCTGGGCAGCTTCAGGGTGCCGGTCAGTAAGTCCCATAGGAAGCAACATGGCAGGTGGGAGCAAGCCCAGTTCTGCTGCTTCTGATAGGATTTTGTGCTGATAAAGCTGCTGTGCTGCAGCCTGGGCATGCTGGGCGGATATTAATGGATATGAGGCAAATGCAGGAGGCGGATCTAGCGCTGTGAGGGCCATGGCATGCTGATGATATGTAGATGACTGGTGTCTATATAAGGAGGGAAAAGTCTTTTACAACATTGTCTTGAAGTTTAAAAAGCTAAAATAGCGGCATCAGTATCTCTATCAAAAAGATGCAGTGTGAAGCAAAGTGTCATAAATATCTGCAGTTAGCATCAAATTTATGGCTGATTATGCTGCCATGTTCATAAGGAAGACAGCATTATTGCGAGAGCATTGTTTGAACAGTTCAGGAACATAGGGAACCTCTTCTGTATGGAAACAAGGCGCTAACTTCGTCTCACCCATCAGCAGGGAAGGGGTCCTCAGCCTGAACCCTCGCCTCATTCAAACCCTCTTCCCCCTCAAAAAGCTGTAATGTAGAATCTACGTCCATGAGGTCCAACTTCTTGGCACCTTCCTGCAACCTCATACCACTTGCGACCAGCTCCGCCCTTTGGCCTTGCGTGTCATGCATCAGTTGCAACTGCCGTTCAAACCCTGGGGGCATAGCCCTCATGAGCTCACTTTCATCATACAAATCAGACTGAGAACCCTGGGATTGATCACCATCTTGAGCTGCAGAAGCCTCTCTACGTGCTCTTCGTTGCTCCTGGCGTGCCCTCCATGCCTCATACAGCACTCTGTCCTGAGCAGCCTCTTCTGGGGTCTGGTCATCGTACAGCCTGATCACAGCAGCAACACATCTTAAATTAAACAGGTCTTAATTCTGCTACATAGGAAGTGTGAACAAGCCATGATAAAAAACATTTGACTCCTAATAAAATCTGCAGTCAATGTCCTGAAAACTATCATCAGTGCTGTGCTCATGAATGGATGATGTGTGTAACATATCTCATAATGACATGGACAGAAAGCACTGGTTTTGTTATGCAAGTGTGGAATAAGTGCTTGAGCTTGTGGGTGAGGAAACTACGTGTCTTGTATGTACACAACGTGAAATCATAAACAGACAGTTAGAAAATGTGGACCCCTCAACAGTAAGAGGACTACCCAAGTCTTAAGCATTCCTATGACTCACTTCTGCAGTTCATCCTCCGGCATTGAAAACAGCTCTGAGAAGTGCAGAATAACTTCTCCATCGTCACAATTTACTAACACCGGAAGCTCTGGAATAGTTGCTGCACACACTTCTTTGCCCTTGTCACCAGCCTCAGTGGACTCTTTTGAAGTTTCCAGAAGCATGGATGCTAAGGGTTTAGACGTTAGAGCCTTTTGAGAGGCAACTAGTATTGTTTGGGGAGGAGGCAACATGTTGGTATTGGGTGGGCCTTTGCCTTCATCCTCATCATCGTAATCGTCCTCTTCAGCACCGGTAGATTGTGGCAATGCATTCCACCCTCGTATTGCTGGTGCTCTACAGATGCACAAAGAGAGAGGCTTATGTTGAAATGTACATTTGATGCAAGCAAGGTAACGTAAGTTCAAAGATAATGTATTAAAAAAGCACAGGGATCAGCTGTGCCTCTGCCAAGGCCGTTTGACTCATGTTAAACTTAAATGAAATGCATCAAAGGCTTAACATACTTACTGGATGTATGAGGAGACAGTAGCTGGTGTCTCATCTTCTGCTAGCTCTGTTTCATCTCCAAAGTCTAAGGCGTCACCTCGAGGCTGTACTGAGGCGGATTGTGTTGAGGAGTTGCCTAAAGCATCATCCCTACCAATGGCCTGCGAAAAAATAGCAAGGATCTAAGCCATCATTTGCTGAGCTGAAATCAATAATTTGTAAGTCCTTCTCAATCTATAACATCTTCCCTAGTCTAAGCCAAAAGAATCAAACTCTGGGAGCTTGTCCACGTGCCTTCAGATCAAGGTCTACAGCAACCTCTGAAATGCCCTTCCATTGGACCCGAAACTTCTGCACATGCAAAGCAGTAAATGTCACCTAGACTATCAGGGAGCTCTGAGACCAAGCTTCTTCTCTGCTATCATCTAACCTCGTCTACATCGTCTAGATAGTCAACATCTGCGCGCCCACTTTCGTCTACATTCCCAAAAGCAAATCCCAACAAAAAATCTTCACCGTCATCATCATCATTCGTGCTGCTCATTAGAAACTGAGTTGTTTATTAATTACCGATCCATCTCCATGAACTTGAATACTTTTAAGTGCGAATCCTTGATACATTTTCAGCTTCGAAACCACAACATCAAGTCTTCATACTCTATAGATGTATTCGAGTTAAGATGCCTAGTTTGTCTCTGAAATATCATGATCACTTTCTAAATCACAGTAATATGCCCATAAGTGCCCTGTGCCTAATAGGTACAGGTTGCTGTCCCAAAATCTTGAGCCTGGGACCATAGCTGAATGCTTAGGAGCATGACCTGTCGTAGAATGTTCCATGATAAAAAAGTTTGTGTAAGCACCACTAGAAGATTTATTACTTAAAGGAATGATTTTTAGTTTAGGAGGAAATACATATGAAATACATATGAAATCTGTACGGTGCTTATCAGTTTATGAAATTTAAAACAAATTACCTCATACAGCTCTGGGCCTCTTTGCTGGCAGCTTGCAGAATTCCACCTCCTCATCATCCTCAGCCTTCTCAGACAGAGGACCCTCAGAATGCCACCAAAGTATAGGTGCTGCTGTGTGATCCTCTCCATGACGCTTCACCTTAACTGCTTTGTACTGTGAAGAAGTACCAACGCGCTTCACAAACTCATATGACTCTCTGAGCTGCTCCCAGCGCTGCTCAACCACACCTGAAGTTCAGAGCAGGAAAGTCAGATTTTCTGGAACTGACAATCAAAATTAAAAGGAAATCTCATTAAAATTTGAATTCAAAATACAGGATACTGGTACGAGCTTAAACCCCAACCTGTGATACCCACGCTCATCCGTAAGTAGCCACTGGGTATCCCAGCCGCGGCTCTCTGATCAGCTGAAAGCTCACTGGATGTGCTAGATGCTACACAAGTAGAGGGCGTATACAACAGTATGTCTTGTACAATAAAATGATAAACACGATGAAAGCATGGAGACGGCATCGTTATACTTAGTGCTACATGTCATTTGTTACCTGACAAGTCATTCTTGGCTATGACTGAGATGTGTGTCAGGGTGAAGCCACATGCCTCTGACAAACATGTGCTTCATACAGATGAGGAGGCATCTCATGTACATGATAAGCGAGTGTCTTCTCCCACCAGATATACACATCAGCGTGTCAAAGTATCCAAGAGAGACTGCTATATATCCAAAGCCGTGTTTGTTCTGCAACCGCTGCATGAAAACATCTGCCAGTTCTGCACTTTCAAACTCAATTCCTAGCACCCCTCCAAACCCAAACCCATTGTTAGTGATGGACGCCATGGTCTTGTGGCCTGGGTGGGAGGGCAACCCTGGGTATACCACCTGTGATGAAGCAAACGTCCTTGAGTGGGAATTAAGCAATGAAGTAAAAACCAAGAGGCCGTACACAAAATATGAGTCCTCTATATGCGGCTTGTCAGGACATGCCAGCCGCTGCACCCAAGAAATTTTTGATGGGGGCCATAACTACATCAATATCCCACAACCTCAAGTCCTGGTATTTTCAAGGCACTGATGTACATGGCAGAAAGGTTAGGGTACCTTCGCACCCAGCGCTTCTAGGCCTTGAGCAAAGTACAAAGCTCTCCTAGAGTGCTCCTGGTATCATAATGCATAGGCATCTGTATGTTCGACTTCTTGTGAATGATTATGATTAATTGTTATCATTACATGATGATGATGATGATGATGATGATGACATGAACGGGGTATTACGTAGGTATTAGGGTTAAGGAATAAAGGTAGGTGATAACAATGGTGAGTATGCCAATAATTATATCAGGAACTGTAATTGCGCAGTCTCAGACCTGCATGCGCACAGGTAAGTGCGGTAACCTTAGTAACAGCTCTGATGCCACCTTTGGATCCATTGTAGGTCCCAGCAACATAAATGGGCCTGCTGGAGCATTGCATGATTCACACTAGTGGGAGGATCTTCAATTAGACCTTGACACACCGCCATACAACAGGTACTGCATCGTCCCATTATCTTCCATTGAAGTAATTACATTCTCAAGCGATAACTCAAGATAGCGAGCTCCATATCCCCACACATCAGAAGCCAAGAGAGGTTTTGGACATGAATCAATGATGTGATCAGCTTGTACAAGGAAGGATTTATGTGTGCTTGCAGGATTAAAACAGTATTCAATAACAAGGATGATTTATGAAAGGAATGCACATACTTCTGAATCCTTGTGACCTGAATGATAAGCATTATGCTGCTAGGCCTACTTATTACTGTTGAGAAATGAAAGGAAAAAGATGTGCGTAACACTGCCGCCCTGACACACCTGTGTGCTAAAACAGTATTCAATAACAAGGATGATTTATGAAAGGAATGCACATACTTCTGAATCCTTGTGACCTGAATGATAAGCATTATGCTGCTAGGCCTACTTATTACTGTTGAGAAATGAAAGGAAAAAGATGTGCGTAACACTGCCGCCCTGACACACCTGTGTGCAGGTTCATTAAATCGTCAATGAATCGAGCTGGACCACATACAACTCCAGCTATGATATCAGAGGCACCAGACCTGTAACAAGAAACAAGATTCTTTCTCTCATCTCCTCACATGTGATTTTATGATTATGTTCAATTATTTATGCTATTAACAATCCCCATGAGTTGGTTGGTGATAATAATCCCCATGAGTTGGTGATAATAATAATTCATGTAATACTTTATCAGAGTGGGGCATGATGACAAGCGTGTGCAATATCTCACATGAACTTGGTCATGCTATGAACAACAATGTCAGCGCCATGCTTCACAGGTGACACCACATATGGGGTGAAAGTGTTATCTACCTGCGGATATTGAGGAAGCTGACGTTTAAGGACATCAAGCACTCATAGAACATTGATCATGCTTACTACGACATATCAGGCTGCAGCATAGAGAAATGACTGCAAAATGCTGAGCAAATACATGACTGATGGCATTACGAGATGCTAGGCAAATATATGACTGATGGCATTAATAAGAGATATGCGCATGATATGAACCCACAACAAGCTTTAATCCCTTTTCTCGTGCAATCTTGGCTAGGCTTGGGAGATCTGATGCTACAAGAGTGGGGTTAGATTGAGCCTCCGCATAAATGACCTAGTGTGCAGTTTCATGAATGGTCAGCTCATACAGCATGAAGTTTGAAAGGACCTTAAATAGTATGGAACATCATGCTTCTAGAGACTGAGCTGTACATTGAGTTCCAAGTAGTAGACAAGCTGTTGACAATGTGTTGATGACTCCTTTCAACCAGCAACCTGAGATTGAATATATATATATATATATATATAATATATATACATGGTACAGGATTATGTCGCTTGCCTTTGTCTTGTCATTGATTGCGGCAGTTACTGCATCCACATCATTGACATTGACAAATGTTGTCGAGATATTGCACTTGATAGGCAAAAAACTCTTGAGGAGTGAAAAAGTACCCCCTGAGCAATAGGGAGAAGAGATCAAAGGATGAATAAAGCACTTTACAAGCCTCATATTGATGACATGTGTGGCTTACAGATGAAGGCTTGGTTCTAAATATGGCACTTACCATACACAGTGGAAGAACACACAATGTGGTCTCCTGAGTTGCAGAGAGCCATCAATGTTGATGAAATAGCAGCCATTCCTGTAGGGTTTAGGGTTTAGGGTTAACACAATGTGTTACATCAAATCATTATTGTTGTCCCACTGCTAGCTTGATGCAATATGTTCCTTCAGCTGGGGCTCTATGTACAACATTCTAAGCCAAGCGCCACAAAATGAGACTTATTAGTCCTTCAGCTAGTTGAATATAGTCAGTTTATAATGTGCAGGTTCTAACCTGCTAGTCTCCTCTTAGTCACTTCTCCTGATGTAGTCTGCTCTCACTAGTTATCTCACCTGAGCTACATGCGTATGCGGCCTCCGTTCCCTCCATGGCCGCCAGGTGCCTGCAGTTGACATCAGGAGAGCATGAATCTAAGCTGGATAGCTTTGTTATCAAATCTGGCATACAATGGGTGGTTTGTGGAGTTCAAGTGTCTGCAAACTCTTGCATGTAAGGACATGAGCATGCTGCTCTCAGGAGCACATCTCCGACTCTGAACAACCTCAGAGTTGAATCAATACAGGTGAAACCTTCACCTTCCTAGGGCCCGCACAGTTGGATTAAAACTTCTACCATAGAGGAAGCATCCTTTTGAGGAGAAGGGGATCAGGTGGTGACTACACTGAATATTAGTATTTTACGATTATAATCATCACCGCAAAAACAACGGTACAAGTTGAAGGCATTTACAAACAGCTTCTCTGCAACATATGATGTATTTCTTAACAGTACCGTGTTGAGGCCCTGTATGACCTAAAAACAGCTCGTCTAGAGTAGCAGGATCCAGAACTGCGAGGGCATTCTAGTAATTGGTAAGTTATAAGCATTTGACGCAAGTAAGGAGGTGACATCTGCTCACGCCAATTTCTACCTGTAAACGTGGTACTAACTTCGATAGAAGGATTCACGCCTGTTAAGTTCGATTCACACGTAAGTTCTCGTTAGTAGCGTTAAAACCCTAACTAGGCACTGGAAGAATTCATGTTTCCTGACCTCCATATTCCCCGAATTCTTTGATTTTCATACTAGTTACTCGTTGCAAAGCCTCCATGCTATAGTCTTTGAAATGAACTCCTAATGAGAGTTGTGATTTTAAATCTTCTTATTTCTCCACTTTAAAGGTAACTCTCATAAGATATTGTTGTGAACCGTTCATGCGTATCCTGATAAATCTTGTCTTGTCAGCTGCTGACATGTTCTTGACTCGAATATAATGTGTGGTAATAGGTATGGAAAGAAGGGGGGGATGCCGCAAAGCCGCAAGAAAAAACGTTATGTTCAAGATAAATTATACATAGACATAGCATAAGAATATATTTACAACAAGCCCGCTCTCAATGAAAAGCCTGACAAATATACCTACCTATTAATAGGGAATATAACGATTAATTGATGCACAAGCGATAGTATGCAAGGAAGGTTAATCAAAACCAGCAGCAAATTTAATCTTCAGGGGTAGCAGTCGTTGCACTTTCTAAAGCTATCAAATCTTTTAAGGACATGTGTGCTAATCTTTCTTCCTCCTTTGCTGTAAGAGAACTCTTTCCGGACCTGCACAGATGTTACAGGCAGTCTAAGCAAGATAGGCAGGAAGATACGACTTCTTACTCCTTATCAAACACTCATATTCCATATCATATATAGCATATCTGACACACCAACATATTATATTAAGAACTACGTGCAATACAAAACAAGGTACCCTGCTTGCCTGGTTGTACAGCCAACAGGAGTATATTGATGCAGTCTGTTACTTCCTAGCTGAGCGCCATTGGAGTCCACATCTGAAGGGTCGCCGCTCGTTCTGTTGATATCCTCAAAACTCCGCTACATACAATAAATCCAGCAGGTATGGACATGAAAGCTGTCATTAAGATTACATAACACCTTGTAGCAGTTTAAATTATGCCAGAATCATCAATACTTTCCCTAAAACTTACACATTATCCTCTTACTTTCCCATCTTTACTTCTCCTACAGCTAGTCCACCATTATCACACTGCACTTGAACAACAACCTCAACGGACTTCCTGTACCGTTGAGTACAAGCAAGATGGCAGTGCTCCTAACTCACCCCCTTATTACGATATTCCCACAATGGCTCCACACAGAGCACCCCTGCCGTCATGAACAGTGCCACCCCTCCCCCCACCATGAGCTCAAATCTCTTCATGCTGGCAGTGCTCATGGTCCGTTGCAAGTGTTGCCATAAGCCTGCAATTATTTCATTGTCACCAACGTGAGACGTGTTATCTGTGCAAACTCTTCCTATATGAAAACAGAGAAACCTCGAGCCAAGAAGTAAGGATGATCCTTACTGATGCGTGAGGTTTGTCCATGTCTGTAGTATGTGCGAGCATAATCCGGGTTGACAGTCTGATAGCTGGTACTACTGTAAGAAGAGGAGGAAGCAGCTCTTGATCTAGAAGTAGCTGAGTATGCTGCCCGCTTGCGATCTGAGGTCATTTAAAGGAGTTAGTAGTGCGGATGGAAACTTGATAGATGTTGACAACTTGAACTTCAGTGCTCATACCGTCTGAAAGAATTTCATAGGCTTCAGTTATCTCCTGTTTGTTTGTTGAGGAGAAGAATGAATTCAAATATCAGTTTTAAAATATATGCAAGCTCTTCAAGCATTTCTTTATTTAGACCTTGAATTTGATTGCCGCTTCTGCTCTATTCCTATCTGTCCCTGTTGCATGTCTGCAGCACAACTCTTTTTAGAACACAGAAGAGGTATGCAAATAAGCACATTTTAATGATTTTAGTTACCTGTCTGGATGGAAAGTTAATGCAAGCTTCCTAAATGCTTTTTTGATTTCCTCCGAATTGGCGCTTGCTGCTACACCTAGAGTACTATAATAATCATATAACCAACTTGAATAGTGCATGACTAGGGAATTTTTCGTGCCGAGACAATTTGCAATTTACGTGTGGCCCGAAACAGCTCCGAAGTTTTTGTCACACTTTCTTCCTTTAAAGACACAAATAACGCCATACCTTCAACGCGCGTACATTCACTTTATTTTTTGACATACTCACTATGAATCTAAGGTCAGGAACAGTAGTAGGAGCACACATTTTGCGGCCTGAGCATCGACCTGCTTTTGAGGAAGGAATACGGCAAATTTTTCTGAGATGGACTGCCTTATGCTTAGCTGTAGAGAACAGCTGGGGCGGTGCAAGCAGCAAAGAAAAAGCCGAAGGATTGAAGCAGGAGGTTCTTGATTGGTTTTATAAGAAAAAAGGTAGGGTGATGGATTCAAGTGTGTCTGGCATGGTCTCATAAGGAATAAAGTGGAAATGCCCAGTCAATACTGTACGGCCAGTGAATTGAAGCAGCACATATTGCTGCAAGCATTCTGAAATGCATGAACTTTTGTTTTCTTGTTAAGAACACTATGCAGATGAGCTGGAAGAGCTATTGGATGATGCTATTCTGCATGACTTCAATGTGGAGGCTGAGGATGGAAGTCCACGTCAGGTCAGCATGAAGAGGAAAAATGACCAGGATTCGTTTGAGATCCCCCTGCTTAAGAGAATGAATTCCTTAGACTTGTATTACAGTGATCAGTGCTCATAGTCAAAGATGCCTGACAGAGATACTGTTGTAACCTCAATTTTCAATGAAAGCTGTTCCGCTCTCAATTTGAATTGTACCAAATCACATCAGATCATTTACTGTAGTGCTCTGATGAAATCTTACATGATATTCTTAGGTTGCTGAGGCTCTAGTTTCAATCTACAAGGAGTGCTTTGAAGGGGATTACAGCGCAGTACAACGCATGCAAGCAAATGCAGCTAATGGGGCAGCAAAGAGCAAGAGACAAGTAGTGAGTAATCTCCATGTGATCGTCAGAACTATTCCTATCTTAAATGTCCTCAATGGGAGTCCTGTCTTCAGTACAAGCTTTCTTATTTGAATGAAGGGCAGGGAACAAAATTTAGATGTATATCTCAAGTCAAACTTTGCTAGTTACTTTCTTCAAGTAAGGTACAGACAGAATACTTCTGAATCCATTTCTGGCTTGAAAGTTCAAGTGAGAAAATAACTCATCTTTGTTTGATATTTATGTACTGATGCTAAAACAGGAGAATTTTGATAAGATTGTTAGAGATAGACACCACGTTGACTCTTATAAATGTTACTCCTCATCAGAGCTGACTTGAAGTTTTTGGATTACATCAGGTTGACAATGATGGAACTGTAATGGGCGAGGATAGTGGCGGTGATAGCAGCAGCGATGATGATGAATTAGATAATGATGAGGAGATGGAAGATGTGACGATAACAGGAGCAACAGGAACAGGGGCTGTTCCAATGGAATCATCACGACCAATGGGCCCAGTTGTGGATGAGGAAGGGTTCACTGTTGTTCAGAGGAGAGGGAAGAGATAGGGAGTATTTAAAGAATGGAATAACGCATGTTTTGGACGGCATCAGACTCGGAGGCTACATGGAGTCGAAATGTCGCAAAACTGCCATCAAACAAGTTTACATTGTAAGCAAATGGTTGATAATGAATGAAACATGATTGAGATCAAATTGTGTTATTCAGGATACGTTACTAAATCGGATCTCAAAAAGAGAGATTGCGATGTACGGCTCGAGTGTCGTTCCGTATCTTTTTAAGATTGCAGCAAACACGGATTTGCAGTAAGAGCATCCTTAAATCCTTGATTTTAACGCAAATGGCTGCCCTTACCCAAAAGACCTCTGCATCAGCTTTTGCCACTAGGGTCGCGAGGCCTAGAGCTGCAGCTCGGTCTCTAAGATGCTCAGTGAGGGCAGAAGCCTCTGACATGTGGTTCCCATCAGCTGCTCGTCCGTCATACCTGAATGGTACTCTAGCTGGTGACAGAGGCTTTGACCCCCTCGGCCTTGGTGCCGATCCAGTTGCCTTGAAATGGTGAGCGGTTTCATCCTACCTACAATCTCAGTTGCACAACTTCTCGTCTTATCATCGTTATTTAATTACGTGAAGGTATCAACAGTCAGAGCTCGTTCACGCTCGATGGGCGATGTTGGGAGTAGCCGGAATTCTTGTGCAAGAGATTGTGAGACCCGAGGTGTTCTGGTACGAATCTGGATTGCCTCAAAACTTACCCGGGCCTTTCAAGAATATTAACATGGGAGGTCTGCTGGCGTGGGAATTCATTCTGATGCACTTCGTTGAGGTGCTGAGATGGCAAGACTACAAGAAACATGGATCAGTTAATGAGGTAAATAATAATTGCTGCAGACATCTTTGATACAAACTTGATGAGTATATGACTATGGCTGATATGCCCTGGCCCCTCTTAAATTACGCAGGATCCTATCTTCAAGGGCAACAAGGTCCCAAATCTTGAAATGGTGAGACCATGGCCTAGTTCATCAACATACCTACAAATTCTGCACTCAATACCTTGAAATTTTATTTCAGGCTTTGTTTTGTAACCTAACACATGTTTCCTTGCACCTCAATGTTACCTCAAAACTCTGTCACCTATGGCTGTGCAATTCAGGGCTACCCTGGTGGTATCTTCGACCCCTTGGGCATGTCCAAGGGAAATTTCAAGGAGGCGCAAACTAAGGAGATTAAGAATGGACGATTGGCCATGATTGCCTTTGCAGGTTTCACTCTGCAAGCCCAGACTACAGGCAAAGGTAAGAGCCTTTCCAGCTTCATCAGCACTACATGGCATAGTTATGTCAGTTAAGAAGTAGGTACGTCAGTTAAGAAGTAGTTATGTCAGTTAAGAAGTCAAAATTAATTCGAATTCAATTTTCCTCTGTTGACCTTCATGCTTAGTTTTTTTGTTTATCTGCTCGATGTGTCTCGCGTCGTAGTATCGCTATTGGTTTTTACACTATGCTTCACAGCTATCGTCTCATTCCATTCCCAGGACCCTTGGCATCTCTGTCAGATCACCTAGCTGACCCATTTGGAACCAACTGGGGAATGAACATTGGGGAGTGCAAGGTTCCCACTAGTGTGGATGTCCAGGGACTCACCATTCCACTAACTTGCCTGTGGCCTGCTGGTCACCATTGATTCATTCAAGAGAGCTGACTCAATTAGGATCTTGCCCTTCAGAGCCTATGGTTATGCCTTACCTCTAACGTTTGCTTGATCTGCTTGAAGTGACTAGCGAGTCCTTTCCAGTTGATTAGCATTTTTGTTTTACTGTCATACTCCTGATGTGTGTTAATATTTTGGTCAAACCGCAGGCCAAACTTTTGGTCAATCATATTTATTCTTTGGACATTTCTCATGAACCTTCGCCATTTAGGGCATGAAAACCTAAACAATGTATTATTTGGGATGTTTCTTGACATAGCACCATGTAACAACTAACATCTCAAGGAGTCTTAATATCATGTCAGTGCTAAACCAAACACTACGATAATATCGTTTACACAAATGAACTCATGAGGAAACACAAAGCTTAGGCTGTTGCCGCTGGAGTCTCTGCAGTAAGGGTTTTGTTCCACTTTTAGGAGGCCCCGGAAAGTAAGCCTCTAATAGTGTTAAACTGCGAAGCTTAACCAAGGCACGGACGGGAAGCTCCTGTCTCAAGTAACAGGAACACTAGTAAGCTATTAACGAGACACTTATTCTCTACGGAAACTTATTCTCACCGTAGTAATTCAAACAACTTGGAACTGCTAGTGCCCACAGAACAACACAATGTTAACATCACATCATTGTTGATGTATTGTGAGTGATTGCAGCCCTATTCTTTACCTGCAATTGGTTGAATGACAGCCTCAAAGTTTGTAGCTTTGCACATAAGCCCAGAGAAGGTGGCAGCAAGACCAGCTGGTTGTTACTGAGGTCCAAGCACTGAAGAGTATCTCCCAAACGATGACCCATGTCTTCAGGTAAGGACTGCAAAACATTTCCCTACAATTGGACATGGAATAAGTGTGATTTACTGGAAATAGCCTCAATGAGAGAGAGGGGGCATGGAGCATTGATCACGAACATGATGTATAAAATCTCAAGTAAACTAACTAAGCAGGAGACAAGTATGAGAAGGGCATTGCTCACCTGCAGATTGAATTGCACCAGGTGGGGGGGGACATGCTGGATCCTCTGAATGTTATTCAGGGACACATCCAAATGACTCAGCGAAGTGAGAGCCGACACCTCAGGAGGCAGAGACTCAATCTGGTTCATTGATAAGACAAGGACCTGTATCCATGCATAGTAATTAATAAGAAGACAAGGACCTGTATCCATGCACAGTAATTAATAAGAAGACAAGGACCTGTATCCATGCACAGTAATTAATAAGAAGACAAGGACCTGTATCCATGCATAGACATTGACAAATATGGTGGGGGATAAAACGGATGGTGTCAGCCCCACCTTCAAGGACACCAGGCTCTTGATGGCAGGGGGGAGGGACCTTATCAGATTCCCAATCAGCTTCAGCTCCTCCAGACCCTGCAAACATAATGCAGTAATAGGACAAGTCAGTCAGAGGTATGAACAAGTTTAGGGACAAGACTCGTTAGTACCAACAGCTTCTTCTTGATAGGTCTTTTTTTGTGCAATGATTGAACATGACGTAATTATTGTTTAGGATGGCGCCCATAAAAGCGCGCATCACTTCTGTAATGATTCACATGCAAGTTGACAAATTGAAAAAAACTAGGCATCCTCTTCACCTTGAAGCTCTCGCTACTCAGCTCAAACACCTCTGCTAGGTTGGATTGTGTCCAGCTAAGATTTAGTATTTTCAAGGAGCTTAATTGCGCAAGACTGAACAAGCACAATGGAAGTTTGAGGTACATTGGAAGTAAGTACAAGCAATGTAACCCACTATGTCATTTTACACACTATCAGACCCAAACTAACATTGGGAGCTACTAGGAGGTTGAGGAGAAAAATGAATGGGACAGGGGCATACATGCGGTGGCTTTCTGGATGCATAACATGCGGATAGGGGCATACATGCGGTGACTTTCTGGGTGCATAACATGCGGATAGGGGTATACATGCGGTGGCTTTCTTGATGCATAACATGTGGATAGGGGCATACATGCTGCGGCTTTCTGGGTGCATAACATGCGGATAGGGGTACACATGCGGTGGCTTTCTGGATGCATAACATGCGGATAGGGGAATACATGCGGTGGCTTTCTGGGTGCATAACATGCGGATAGGGGCATACATGCGGTGGCTTTCTGGGTGCATAACATGCGGATAGGGGTGTACATGCGGTGGCTTTCTGGATGCATAACATGCGGATAGGGGCATACATGCGGCGGCTTTCTTGATGCATAACATGCGGATAGGGGCATACATGCTGCGGCTTTCTGCGTGCATAACATGCGGATAGGGGCATACATGCCGCGGCTTTCTGCATGCATATCATGCGGATAGGGGCATACATGCGGCGGCTTTCTGGATGCATAGCATGCATAAAATCTTCACCTTGCCGGCAATGTCAGGTCTTGATTCCCTGTGCAAGACAGACGCCTTAATCCAGAGAGCTCTCCCACCTGTTCATAAGATTTTTCAGAGGAAATAAGCAATAGAGACAAACAACTTGAGTGCTTAGTGCTTGTAGACTACCTGTTATGATGAGTGCAGATAGTCCAGTGTTACAGTCCAACAGGTAAAAATTATGAGACCTGTAATCACTCAATGCAATCACATAACTAACCTCTGCAGGAATGCTCTTTAAGTTGCAGTTTGTGAATGTCATAGCTGTCAGTTGCTGAAGCTGAGATATCTCACTTGGCAAAATCCCCAACCTCACTTTCCGAATCTCCAAGTCCTTGAAAAAGAACAGAGCACATCAATATTAGCTTTGTGACAAAAAAGTCAGTAACAACAAATAGGCTAGGTACTTAGTAAGCAGGAAAGAGGTCCTATGACAAAATTCTCAGCTTTCACCTTCAAGTTAATAAGCCTTGACACATGTGTGCTAAGATTGCAAGTTAAGGAGCGACAAGTTAGAGGTAGCTTTTCTCCAGGTAGAGGAGGGACTGGCTCGCCAGACAAGCAGAACTTTGACAGCTGCGTGAAACCATCAATTTTGGATAGATCTGGAAGCCCGTTGATGACCTAACCAGATGTGAGACAACAATTTTGGAGTATTAGAGAAGGAAACAAACCGGCAACAGGGTGACTTTCTCAATTAAGGTCTAAAATGGCTGGACGAAACTGCATGATCAAAGGGAAGGGCATGATCAAACGGATATAGTGTTTCAGGAAGGGCGTGATGACATGGATATAGTGTTTCAGGTGAAGGGTGTGATGACATGGATATAGTGTTTCAGGAAGGGCGTGATGACATGGATATAGTGTTTCAGGTGAAGGGCGTGATGACATGGATATAGTGTTTCAGGAAGGGCGTGATGACATGGATATAGTGTTTCAGGAAGGGCGTGATGACATGGATA
>BEGY01000100.1:44573-78810 GCA_002335675.1 Chlamydomonas eustigma | reverse complement strand
GTGAAGGATGTGATGACATGGATATAGTGTTTCAGGTGAAGGATGTGATGACATGGATATAGTGTTTCAGGAAGGGCGTGATGACATGGATATAGTGTTTCAGGTGAAGGATGTGATGACATGGATATAGTGTTTCAGGAAGGGCGTGATGACATGGATATAGTGTTTCAGGTGAAGGGCGTGATGACATGGATATAGTGTTTCAGGTGAAGGATGTGATGACATGGATATAGTGTTTCAGGTGAAGGATGTGATGACATGGATATAGTGTTTCAGGAAGGGCGTGATGACATGGATATAGTGTTTCAGGTGAAGGATGTCAGGATTGCAGGCAAGGATGCAATCACAGATTCTAAGAATCATGAAGGGATCTCAGTCTCATCAAACACCTTGAGCTCCTGGATGGTGTGATAAGTCGAGTTGGTCGACTCAGGAAATTTGATCATGTGAATAGACACATGAGGGATCTGCGACACTCCTGCAGAGCTCCCGTCATTTCCAACCAACATGCCTGCAGCCGGCAATTGCAAGGCTTGGCCGGACCCTGTTTGCTCTGCAGAAGTTGCCTCCTCACTCATGAGTTTATCAGCCAATGAAACCACTGTTAAAGAGGTTAGGCCGTAGGGGAGGCATGCCAGTTGACTGCCACCATCTCGACCATAATGGAAGAGGGACAGCTTTCGAACAGGGACAGAGCGGCGTTGCAGGCCCCGGAGAAGACAGACAAGATGCTCAGAGCGTTTCAATGTAGAGGAAGGCTCATTTATGGGAGATGCATAATGTGAAGATGACAGTCTATCAACATACTGCGTGTCCTCTTCGTCTGCTGCTGTGAGACCATGACGAGCCTCCTTCGTTAGTGGTGATGGCGGGCTGTTAGGAATGAGAGGGGTACAAGTGACAGAATCTTGTGATGTTGAGGATGAAGTACAAACCTCTTGCTCATCGGTTGAGCTATTAAGCTTGGGGTTGGAGTGCTGATTGGCTGTGTCTTTAGTAGGGGACAAGAGTCTGGGTGATGAGAAACCAGACCTGCCTGGTCGGACAATCTCCAGTGCTTTGATGACAGGGAACTTATCAACCCATTCAACGTCATCTGCATGCAAACCTCCCATAAGTTGAATCATTTTATAGTTTTGCTACAGCTGAGTAACTTGTATTTATTACAACAGTTTCAGAAGTTATAGTCTACCTGCCTACCTACCTACTAATGCATGACTGCAATTCTGTTTCTAGAACTTGCCTGGGAAATATAATAGCTCTAGTTTTTCAAGGACGACATCCACAGTTGAACACCAAACTTTACAAACTAATCTCAACTTTGAGACCGATGAGTTATCAAGTTTTGCCACAAGCTGTGAAAACACATCAGTTGGAAGCTCAGACCACGCACGATTTATGTGTACTTCTTCAACTAGTTTCATCCGAGCGGGGGCGACTCGCCCTAGATAAGACTTTATGTTGATGAGTAACCATCTTACTCTAGTCATTACATGAAATCTGATTACGTTCATCAGGATGGGCCAGAGAGCATCCTCTTGTTTAGCCCTCAAGGGTTACTACAGTTCTGGAGCCTCCCTCGATTACCTCAGCAGTCGCCATGTATTTCTCGAAGTTGAGAAGTCTGTAAATGCTTACTTTCGACTTCTGCTCACAATCTTTATGTCAGCAAAGGCACCGAATGAATCGAAAAATTATTTCTGGAATGAAAAATCCACTGGTCTCTACGAATGCTTTTTCAGTGCTTGTGGACCAAGCAGAAGAATTGAATTCAACTGCAACCACATCAGGAGTTGACATTGCAACAGGATCCTCTTCAGGGTCCAGTACCAATGCACACACTCATAGGAAATTAAAAGATCCTCTTGTCTGGATAGATTTGGAAATGACAGGTGCTCTTCTTTATGACTTGTTGGTACCCTTGCATGTGTAAGTTTCCTCAGTTCATTTTACAGGGCTGGATATTGAAAAGGACACCATAATAGAAGTAGCCTGCATAGTGACAGATGGAGAATTAGGCATACATGTAGAGGTGAGTGGAATTTGAAACTCTCTCCATCATAAGTCCTAACTTAATGATTTGTTGCTTGTGTGTTACCTATCACTGATATATCGTGATATGCCCTGGGGGGGCAAATGCTTACAAGAGTAACACTGGAGAAATATTTCATGTTTCTGTAATTCCTTGTAGGGTCCCTCCATGTCCATCCACCATTCAGAAGAGGTTCTTTCTGAGATGAATGATTGGTGTAAGGAGCACCATGGTGAGAGTGGTCTCACTCAGAGAGTCAGGGACAGCAAGGTGGACATGCGTCAGGCAGAGTTGCAGCTCTTACAGTTTGTGAGGCAACACTGCCCAGATCCTGGGTGCGCTCAGCTGGCGGGCAACAGCGTGCATGTTGATCGCATGTTCATGCTCAAGTACATGCCCGAGCTCACGGCACACCTCAGTTACAGGTGAGTGTTTGTTGTTGAGCTTCATTTTGGCGCATAACTAGGAAAGGACAGGCTTACTAGGACTAAGTCCTGCCTCAAATATTCTTGTTGTTACACTTTCAGATGCTCTTGATTTGTTAGTCATCCATCATGGACTTTGTGCCTTCAAATTGCAAAGCTGTTTCTAACTGAGTCTTCACAATTTCTGCAAAGGATTGTGGATGTGTCCACTATCAAGGAGCTGGCTAGAAGGTGGTTTCCAGCAGCCAATAGGAAAGCTCCTAGGAAGGTGTGTGCACATACAGCCTTATCTGATATTCGGGAATCCATCAAGGAGCTCCAGTACTTCCGGAAAGCAATCTTTCTAGGCGGAGGAAGGGGTGGCAGGTGATTTTCGCTATGAAACTTGAAATTTCACAGTAATGTACAATCATAAAATCAGTTCTGATGGTCATAGTAGATGTCATTGCCGGGATGACAGGCAATTTTGTTTTAAAGAATTTATCTGTTCACCTTGAAAGTTGACCTATTGGCGGGCCTATCAAGATTGTTAGGCTGCTATTTGACATCAAGAGCAGATCTAATGTTGGAAAAACAACTATGTAACTAGATCTAATGTTGGAAAAACAACTATGTAACTATCTTATACAATTTCAGGATTCGACATTTTCACATTTTGGTTAAATTTTCTATGTTTCTCTTTTATGACCACAATTTGTTTTACTTATCTATCAAACAGTTCTTGGTACTTATCAATGATAAATAGTAAGATACTTCTTAATAATTAAAAGCTATGTTCTTGAGAGAGACCTCAGAAGCTAATGCAGAGGAATGATTTTATAATTATTAGCTGTAATTGTCCGTACAACTTGAAAACACTGTTCATTACTACATATGAATTTCTACATAAATGGAGACATGTCCGGTTGGCTTGCAAATTTGAAAAAGTCTTCTTGAGAGGCCTGTCCACCCTTGTGTATGTCAAAGCAAGCCTTATAAAACGACCCTGCTGCAGTCACCACGTACAACACCCCAGGCTCTGCTGCAAAACCTACCACAGACTGAACAGCAGAGTCCTCTGATTGCAGCCGAAATTGAGCAAAGGACCATTCCGAGGTGAAATACTTGGGTAGGGCTGCCGAAGGTACAAGTCCCTGAGTATAATATTTGAATAATAAAATCTGCAGCAATACCATGGAAGGTACCTGTTTTAAGACAAAGGCCTGACTATTTCAACACCTCCTGCTTATTATGTATACTGGGTTAGCTCACCTTTACCATTGAGAATATGGAGGTTGGGTTTGATCTTCCACCAGCAATGCCTCCCTCAGAGACACCAGAAGAGGAGGCTGCCCCTGCTGACAATGAGCTGTCAGGGCCTCTGCTTCCTGCTTCTTCAGACACTGTAACAGCTCCGGAACTACCATTAGAGGCAGTTGCTCCAGTGTGAATGGACTGCGCTAATGAGAAAATATGGACAGTCCCCTTATGGCTGGACACTGCTAGCCATTCACTACCTCTAGATAAGGCAAGGCTGTATATGGTGGCCTGATCAGCTCCTCTTCTCAGCTCCTATAACAGAAATGGTACAGATGAGTACAGAGGTCCCGGACTGAACCAGCATGACTGTTTCATTGAGCCAGGCGCAATTGAAAAACAAAAAGCCTTTATGAAACATATTTTGTGAGGACTGCATGCAGAAGAGTAGAAACGTTTATCGGACTGCTGAGCATAATGCCACTGCTAGAAGGCAATCATTATCTGTTTGTACATCGTTACTCACAAAATGATATTGCGAGTGCATTCTTGCTTATACCAGCTTCCTAAAGTCAAAACACAACTTCTTGCTTCAAACTTGAAGCATCTTCTTCTCTCCATGTCAGAGTACATATCGTACATTAACATCCATACACACCTGTAGAAGCTGGCCGTCAGCCGTGTTCCAAACCCGCACCAGGGTTCCCTTCTCAGATGCTGTAGCCAGCCGCTTGCCCTCTAGAGACAAAGCTAAGCAACACAGCCCATTGTTGTGTGCGTTGATAAATTTAGTCTGACGGCGATCATATAGCTCGATACGTGCCTGCGCATAGAAGAGACAGGAAGTAGGAAAGTACCAATCCAACTGAGCCTTCCTACGATAGCGACAGGATGTAGATAAGCAAATAGGTACTGGGAAGTAGGTCTCTTGCAAGCTTTTTAGGAGGATACTCTACCTGACCCGTGTGGAGACCCAGGCATGCAAGCACTGTGCTCTCAGCAGAAGAGGAGATTGCGACCAAACCCTTAGGGTTGCCCAACGTCTCGATCTGATGGAGCAGCTTGAAGTCCGCAAAGTTATAAACAAGAACTTTGTGCTCTGAAAGTGATCATGGGAGAAAGCATGTTGGTTCCTTTCAATCACTTGCATCATAGCATTTGAAAACAATGCTCAATTTAAGCACATTCCTAAATATTTGATTTGTATGTGGAATATAGCTACTTGTGTAGGTTACTCTAAAGTTAGTTGGTACACAACAATGCTTTGGGTATGTGGATGTCAAAGGAGAGCATGCAATAGGAGCTCACCTAATGCAACAACCACTCTGTCTCGTCTTAACCTGACTGACCGCACTGGGCTTCGGAAAGAGAGCTCTCCAACACATTTTGCTTGGTGATCATCCCACATCATGACCTGCACAGCACATGTTTACCAGCCTCAGGGCGCCATAGCTCTTTTGATTTCAATTTAAACAATTGCATTCTTTATAACACACAGTCACCTTACTGCTGGGAAATTTCGGAGTTGGACCACCACCTACGAGGGCTAAAACGTTGCATTTAAACAATAGCTCAACTATACCTATGCCACCATTCGAGAAAGGCCGGCAAATCTGCGATAAAGGTCCATATTGTTTTACACCTATGCTAAGAAAACACATGTGCCTCCCATTTACGTTCATACCGTCTCTTGAAAAGGTGAGCAATTAAATACCCTAAAGCTTCCAGCCGTTCCACATGCGAAACATTCTGAATCCTGGTTGAATCCCACATGCAAAATTTGCTCTTCGCCCATAGGACAACGACTTCTTAGAAAATCATCGGTGCCAAAGGATGAAGAATGAAAAGAGTCATGAAATTTGTCGTCCTTGTAGGTATGGTCTATCCATACTCTAATCCCCAACTAGGGTTCTGATTCGACCACAGGATCATCTTAATCCATCATACATTTTCCTTTTGACGTTTATATAAAATACCTATAGATGTGTCAGCTTCCATTTCCAGGAACTTCTGCAACATCGGCTTTGAGAGGACTTCTACCAAGCCTGCATCCTGTCCACCTCCGGCTAGCAAGTCCAATATCTGCTCACCATCATTTCCATGTCCCCCAAGGTGAACAAGTGAGCGCCTGAGTTTGCTGCAACCCAAAATCATCTGCATAATGTACGAGGGAGTAGAATCTCAAACATATATACTCATTATTCAAGAAGACATGATGCAGGTAGTCAATATGCTCATTCTTTTCCTTTTGAGACCGTGTTAGGAGGATCAACACCTGCCTCTTCTGCGAGCGAAAGCACTCGAGTTGAGCTGCAGAAACACTTGTACAGATGATGCGTTTTGAGCACACAACATAGTCAAAACGCGTACAAAGCGAAATCTGAAGGAGGCCCTCCATGTTCTTCAGAATCCATAATTGTTGATCCACAACTTCTGATCAAACAAATAGTCATACCACTGTCATCCCTCACCTTTCCCAAACAGACTTTCCTGCACACAGCTGCACTGCTAGATCTCCCAGCCCTCAGATTCACCAGGAATATATTGGAGGGCACGCCCAGCAGACTGCCCTGCAGTAGCCCTACAGCCAACTCAACCATTTGGGTCCATGACTGATAAGGCAGGGCAGAGGAAAGAGCTCATGAGACGAGTGGAAAGCGTTGACAGGCATTGACAGATGATTTAAGGTGGGAACAAAAGGACAAGACCACCTCTAGAGCAATGACTCAACACAAATCTCTTAACGATAAATGCAAGTACCCAGTATAAGCCCCCTCATTCAATTACAGAGCAGTGCTCCGACATGCTCCCTAGACATTTTTCTTCTCCAAAAGCATACTCCTGCTGCAGCATGCCTACCTGCTCCGCTCTCTTGCAGGTCAGCTGTACCATCACAAAACCATCCAGGTCTTGTGAGGAAGTAACAGCTGCTGAGATATCACCTCCTGCCACTGCCACTGAGCTCTCAACCACTGATCTTATGTCTGTCTCAAACTCAAACAAGGCAGCACCCTGGTCACAGAAGACACAAGCCATGCTTGAATGTAGCTGATCCAAGTAAAAATGTAATAATGATACAAAAAAAACGGCTGATTTGAGCATTTGAACTGCTTAACTGATTTGAGCATTTGAACTGCTTAACTGATTTGAGCATTTGAACTGCTTAACTGATTTGAGCATTTGAACTGCTTAACTGATTTGAGCATTTGAACTGCTTAACTGCTCCTTAGCCTTCATTATCTTATTTAAGAGCACTACTATTGAACCTCTCCTTCACTCACCTTAAGGTGAGGATAGGATGCACCTCCAAGAGGGGCTGACTCATCACATTGCTCTTTGCATGTCAATGTCAATTCTATCCCCAAAGGCCCATCTCCTTCTTCTTCCTCCTCCTCTGCCTGACTCCAGTTCCCTAACCAACCCAACCAATCTGCATGCAGGAGCTCCTCAGCCACTGATTGCAGTAGCTTCCTAGCAGTGCTTGCTAGCTCCTGCCTGATAGACGAGAGAGCTGCAGATCCTTCACTCACTTCCCGCCCTTGGTACGCCTCATATCTCTGACTCCAGGCGTGGAGCTCTGAGTCCACATTGTAATACACCACCCATTGATTAAACTCTGCTGCCAGCGACTCAAGCTTTGAGGCGATGCTCCTAGCTGCTGTTGCGGCTGTCATGACACCCTCACCTTCCTCCATTGTAGGGCTATCTTCAAGAGCTGCATCTTGGATCTGAGCTGCCAGCTGCTGTACCATCGACACCACACCTAACATCAGCAGCATGCGTACACATTCCTGAAAACTAATTTATACACTAAATCTAAAAGATCAGGTACCAAGTGTACAGTTTTAAGACCACAATGGAATTCAAGACATGATTCTGTGGTGAACGAACATGCAACTGGTGTACTGCACACCACAGGACAGAATAAAAGGATCATATACCCTAATCTGTACCCTACAATCTCCTAGCACAAGCCTGTTGTGAGTCATAACATGCGATTCAGCAGTGTCTTAGCAGTATGATATTTGTGGCCTAATGCATGTCTTAGGCTCAGCACCTTGTGGTAAGACCTGGCTGACCAGGTGGTAACCTGCAGCAGCACATCCCTCATCTCCTAGAGCCAACTCTCCACTCAGAGCACAGGCTAGCTTGAGAGCATCATCACATGCCCAGGATTCAGGGAGGCCCTCTGATGTGAAGAGGTCACTGGATCCCCACATTGAAGAGTAGGAGGATGCTGCAGTAGCAGCATTAGGGTGCAGGAGAGGGTAAGATAGCCAGCGGGCAGCCTTGGCACGCTGAAGGGGGGCGTATGCAGCGGAGAAGCGGACTGTGTCCATAAAGGAGCCAAGGAGGATACGTACCTCATCTGGCCTGTGAGAGGGTAGGCAGGACAAGTAGAAAGGAGGATAGGGCAAGTACCGAGCAGTAAAAGACTGCTATCATTTAGTCTTGTACAGAAGGTACACATGCATCAGGTTCGAAGGGCCACTTTTAGAGCAACGGCCGTGGACAAATTTTGCAGAAGCAGAGTGCTTAATGCTGTGTATCCTTTCTTTGTGATGTCATCACCACCTGATGCATGTTGCCAGCTTATTTATATTAAGGACCTCTGCATCCTCTGATACCACCATCCCAGACGAGGCTTCCCTTGCCTCCTGCTCGTCCAACAGATCTTGCCGTATAACACATGCCTGGCACTTGGAAGCCATTAAGCAGTACATGCGACAGCACAGTACATCTGCTTCCACTCCTGCATCTGCCTCAGCTCCCCCTACAGTCTGCTGCAGGGACACCAGTCGCGATGTCAGCAACTGCAGTAGCTCGCTTGCAATGAGCTCTCTGTTGGGCACCCCCAGCAGCGGCAGGTAGTGAGGTACCAGCTCCAAGTGCTGCTGCTCCTCAAGCAGGCCCGCAAGGTAAAGTACAAGTACCTGTTCTCGCATCCCACTGCCCATCAAAAAAGAAGAAGATACCTCGATGTTAACATGATGAATTAAGACTCTGAATTTCAGCATGACTAAGAACATGAGAAGGTCAGAGAAGCAGTCACGGCCATTGAATTCACATTCAAATAGAATGTGCATACATGGTATGGATCTCCTTATACAGGTCACCACCCAATGCTTGGAGAACTATACATCTAGCAAAAAATTTGCTTCCAGGTTTCAAGACCTGCAACAATAAAATCCAATGCATATCATTCGCAACTCATAAAGAAGAGTAGCATGTCGAACCTGGCAGGCTCCATTCCTCTGCCCTCTTCTGATGCGGTGACACCCAGTCCTTCAAGCAACAGCATCAGATGAGCTCCAAATGCTACCATCCTAAGGTGCCTGCCAGGCAGGCCGGAGACGCCCTGAAGCTCAGAGCCTCCTTCACCTTCAACTGCACCACCAGCTGAGGACACCCTGCGCTGCATCCCTTCCTCTACTGCAGAGCTGTAAGGCGTCTCCATACCCTCCAAACTTTCTTGGGAGATCAGCCAGCCATGCAGGAAGGCTGCCAAGGTGGAGAAGTTATCCGTTACCAACAGCTGCTGGACCTACATGTGCATGGTTATATAACAGCTGCTGGACCTGCATGTGCATTGTTATATAACAGCTGCTGGACCTGCATGTGCATGGTTATATAACAGCTGCTGGACCTGCATGTGCATGGTTATATAACAGCTGCTGGACCTCCATGTGCATGGTTATAAAACAGCTGCTGGACCTGCATGTGCATGGTTATATAACAGTCTCTGCACATCGTCAATACCCTATAAGGAGTCAGTCTCTGCATATCGTCAACACCACGGATAATAAGCTTTTCAGACCACGGAGCCTGTGTACTATCAATGCCAGGATATAATGTCCTCAAACCCTAAGTAATGTCTCCCTTGTCTATATCATTGACTTGAATAATGGATGAAGGCGTGAATACCCTCACCCGGTGCAAAGGGTCACCACTGGCAGTGCTGATGGTGGGATCAGGGCTGCATCTCAGGGCCTCAAAGATGTCCTCAAATGTGCGAGGAAGTTGCTGTACAGCAACAGGGGCAGGCCACTTCCCTCCCAGCGCCACTGACAGCGCTCCATCCACAGCAGCATGACCACTTCTGATGTTGAAGGCAGAGCTACCAATCAGGCCGCATCGCTGCAACACTCCAGTAAGCACATCACTTCCAATCTGCAGTCCATCAAGTTCCACTCTGATACACAATGCCTTACAACTCAACTTTGTCCAGTAATCCATTGTCCATTGATGTCAACTGTTTATATCAGATCTAATTATAGTACACATGTGATAAGATCATGTGTGTGTAATGCATGAGACTCACCACGTCCACTGTTGCCTGCTCAAAATAACCCAGAGACTCATCAGTGCTCACATCCAAACAGGCCCTAACAGGACAGTGGAAGCTTAGGGCAGGCACTTACCAGAAGAGAGAAAGCTAATAGTCCAAAACAGAAGAGTGCAAAGAGAAGGCAGACTAATAGCAAAGTACATAAAATTGACACTCCCTAACAGAGGACCTGGCCCTAACTTAGGAGTGAAAGCACATGGTCAAAATGAGGAGTGAAAGCACAGGGAAGGTAAAATATAAATCCCAGTTAGGATCTAAAACATGATCTAGGAGCATGGAGTATTGTCTTCATGCCTCAGCTTGCCAAGCACCTGCAATAAGCCCAGAGGGCGTCCTCCCAGCTTGCACAAACAGGCAGTACAGCTGCCACGTTTCCACTTAGCACTCCATACACAGCTCTCTCAAACTTCCAGCCAGGTACCAAGCCTCCCCCTCCTCCTTGAGGCTCCGAGACTTGAAAACATACCCATTTCCACAGTGCCCGCCTAGTACCTGCACCACTCTCAGTCTCAGCTGCAAGGTCACCCACCGCCTGATCTTCATCTGCCTCATCATCGTAACGCGCTGCTGACACCCCCACAGGGAGGGGGCCAAACGCTCCACCTCCCCCCAGAGAGGCGAAACACCATGGCCTACCAATCTTCCTTGACAGCTCACGTGCATCCTTGATGCGACCTACGTCCAAGAGTTATATTTCAGCATAGCAGGTCATGGCTAGCTGGATCGAGGCCTTAAAAATGCCCTTAATTTAAAATAGGTAGATCATGCAGTACAATCTAGGACAATGCACACCTGCTCTGACAAGCTGCCACAACCTGGCCTGGATCCTCTCTTCAGACTTAACATTTTCAGGGTGAAGCGCTTTTCCTTGCCTACTAGGAGCATCAGGATCTAGGTCTGTGACAAGACCACCTACAAATGATTGGACATAAGGCTTTTCTTTCATCTACAAACCTTCTACATCATAACTTTTCTTTCTTCGCAAACTGGCACACTCAATGCAGCAAGACCAGGCGGGCAAAAGCTGTTCAACAGAAAATCACTCATATCAGAAATTGCATATGTGACCTATTTGCATGCACCTGGACACACCTTTTCCAATCTGGTGCCTTGACTCGATCCACACTCCATCATGATCCGCAAACCTCTGTGCCCCTTGCTCTGCAACATCATCATCAGCTATAGACTCCAGCCAGGCTACCACACTAGCAATCCTGTAAAACAAAGGTAAGTAAAGTACAGTACAGTAAATGTTAAACAAGCTCAGCAAAATCCTTGAATTTAAATATTTCTATGTTGAAGAAGTAGCTTTACTGTAGAGATACCGTGCAGCTCCAGTGTTATATTCACACTTGCCTACACAGGAAAGGGTGTGATGAAACCCTGTCGGCCAAAAGCTGGCGAAAGGTTCTCTGATCCCCTACATCTTGAACATCGCATCCACCCACTCCTCCAGGCCCAGCAGGGTTGCAGTATAAGCACCACACAAGATGCCATGTATCAGCCTGATGCTTCAACTCTGAACTCAACGTTTTAAGCCGCATAGCTCTAGCTGGGCGGCTGAGTTGCTGATATGATTCATCTCTAAAAGTGATTTAAGGAGAATTTAGTCTTAGTACCTTCACCCCACATCTTAACATAAGAAAAATACCTCATAGACTGTTCAAGGGTCTGATAGATGGCTTCCAAAGCCACAATGGCATCCTTTGTAGCAACTCTGTCAGTCAGTATACCCTCAATCACATCGGCTAGTTGAGTTTGCAGGGATGATCCGCTGTTATTTTCCATATTAGGCAAGTACCTGTGTGGCCTCAAACCTGATCACTTAGAGCTTTCTGTACAAAGAATGCTCAAATTAGGGGAAATGAGCTGTAATCATATGTAGCCTGGGCATATCAGAGCTCACATAGATCACGACGTTATCTGTTCAAATAGTGTGCTACCGATTACCACACTAGTTCACACTGGACAAGCCGTGGCACAAATACGCAATAAGATTTAAGGGTATGACGCACGATGCCGACTGTGGCATTCTTTAAAATTACCAAGATACATTGTCACCGTCAAGGTTTCTTGATCCCCAGAAATAGATACCTAGTTCTTAGGTAGATGAGTTCTTACATTGAATCATATCATTTTTCAGATTTGACTTATGTTCATGATTGGTGGCAACTAAAATGTAACACAAAAGGTTGTAAACAAAAGGAGTCTGTCATTTATTTCCTCTCCTTTTCCTTTTAGGCCCCTTGCGTTCTTTTGATTTCAAGCCTTTGTAAGCATTGTAAGCAGCTTTTCCTTGCAGCTCCTTTCCATGTTCGTCTCGATAACACTGCATGCATGCCAAGCATTTATCATTTAGCTTCAATCATTTTATTGGAGATTAGTTCATGTTCATTGCACAAAAGATTTGCGTACACATTATCAGGATTGTCAAAACTGCTTGCCTTGACACCATTGGAAGAGTACCATTGTCCTTTTCCAACTTGCTCTGGTCCAGTATTGCTGTCACTCAGCTTTGATGCCCTTGACGGATTACGCCCTCTTTTCCTTGAGTGCCCTTGGGTTTTTCCAGCTGCTGATATGATGTGTTGAACAGCTGTTGCGTCATTAAATGTCAAGCCATCTCTGATGGCAGCGCGCTCATTTGCTGCTGCTACAGCTTGATGAGCGCCAACAGATTCGGAGGTAAATTGGTGTTGGTAAAGGACATGAACACGATGCCCATTCCTGAGAAAAGGAGATGAAGGGAGCCATCTATTATTCTGCCCTTCACTCATTACTTCTAGTACAAGAGTGAGCACTCCTGTAAGCTTTGCGGTGCAGTTCCTTTATGAAGATTTGAGGTATTAGTGATCATTGCACCCTGTGTATAGGCCGTCAAGCATGGATTTTTAGCGTTCCCGTATACCTTGGGTCTATTCCATTCAGCAGAGCTCCAACCTGGAGAAGGAAAGAGGCCACATAAGGATCAGGCTCCAACCTCATCACATAAGGATCACATAAGGATCAGGCTCCCAACCTCATCACATAAGGATCACATAAGGATCAGGCTCCCAACCTCATCAGAAAAGTATTTATTGGAGACATAAAAAATGGTCATTCCTACGGTTCTTATTCGGCCTCAGTACGAATCGGCTTCAGTTACATGTGTATCGGCTTCACGTATTAACCATCAAATCACCTTTTCAGCCTCATGCAACTTTCTGTAAGCCTCATGCAAGTCACTGTAAGCCTCATGCAAGCCAATGTAAGGCTCATGCAAGTCAATGTAAGGCTCATGCAAGTCAATGTAAGGCTCATGCAAGTCAATGTAAGCCTCATGCAAGCCAATGTAAGGCTCATGCAAGCCAATGTAAGGCTCATGCAAGTCAATGTAAGGCTCATGCAAGCCAATGTTAGCCTCATGCAAGTCAATGTAAGGCTCATGCAAGTCAATGTAAGCCTCATGCAAGTCAATGTAAGGCTCATGCAAGTCAATGTAAGGCTCATGCAAGCCAATGTAAGGCTCATGCAAGCCAATGTAAGGCTCATGCAAGCCAATGTAAGGCTCATGCAAGTCAATGTAAGGCTCATGCAAGTCAATGTTGCGCACCGGTATGAAATCAGGCAGCAGGTTCCACCAGAGCCGCTGCCCAGCTACTGTACATCTGGTCGTGCCTGGCTCTCCTGCTGCTGCTGCTGTACAATCCTTATTTACATTACCTGGGCCAACTCCAGCCTGTGCACTGAGGTTCACACCGCAATCGGTGGCAGAATGCACTGGCTGTGGTGGATGCTCTGACTTAAAGCCTGATGGATTCATGCATGGGAGGAAATCAGGATGATAAGCCCAGCAGTAAGTCCAAAGGATATGAGTGAGCTGCGCCCTTTTGGTCAATGCACCATCTGCAGCTGCTGCAGTCAACGAACATAGACCTAAAACATGTAATATCCTCCATCTAGCATCTTCTACAAGGCACCAAGGAATCTTCCAAGTCCAATGTAAATGGAACATCACATTTAGTCTCAATAAGCCCTGTGTCTCATTCAGAAATAAAGAGGCACAATCCGAGAGGTACAAGGTAATGTGATAATATAAAGAACAAGGTTGAAGATTGCTCCCCTTACAAGGATGCAAACAGATTATCTTGGTTGTGGACATATTTTAAATATCTTCTTGTTGTTTACAGCAGATAAAGAAACAGACCTGCTAAAGGCCATATGGCTGTGTTGCTCAGCATGGCAGCAGAGGTGCCTTTCTCAGCAGGAGCATTTACAGCTGCAAGTCTCCCAACAGGAAGACTCATTTTTGGAATCACAAAGGCTCTTGTCAACTTCCCATTGACGGCTCCTTGCAACGCATTAGACCTATCCAGCATGCTGCTATGTATTCTTTGGCTGCTGGTCCCTTCTCTAGAGCAGCCGGCAACACTGACTCCTGCTGTCACAGCAACACTGACTCCTGCTGTCCCTTCTCTAGAGCAGCCGGCAACACTGACTCCTGCTGTCACAGCAACACTGACTCCTGCTGTCCCTTCTCTAGAGCAGCCGGCAACACTGACTCCTGCTGTCACAGCAACACTGACTCCTGCTGTCACAGCAACACTGACTCCTGCTGTCACAGCAACACTGACTCCTGCTGTCACAGCAACACTGACTCCTGCTGTCACAGCAACACTGACTCCTGCTGTCACAGCAACACTGACTCCTGCTGTCACAGCAACACTGACTCCTGCTGTCACAGCACCTGAAGGTCTGCATGCTGTGTTCACCTGTAGGGGCTGCGGCCTCATGCTGTTACTCACACAAACTTCCCCTCTCACAGCTGCCAAAGAGTAAGGAAAAGGCTGGGACAGCCTCCGATCTGCAAGAGGTTTAGGTCTTTGAGCAAGGCCATCTGAATCAGAGTCCTCAATCTTATCTTCAGGGAGTAAAGGGGCATTGGCTGCCATCATTGTTGACACATCCTCAGCAGCAGATGATTCCCTCCTGCCTGATTTGTCTCTTGCAGATCTCTCCCTGCACATCCTTGAAGCAAAGCAAGGCTCGCCTCCATTCTTAGATTGTTGTACTTTCTCAGCTGTTGGATGGCGTCCCTCTTCCCCATCGTCCAAGATAAAGGGGCTTGCTGCTGATCCCAACTGAGGCGTCAAACCAACAGGGAAGCAGACAAATCGTTTTTGCCCACTTCTACAGAGAGATTGATCTTGACATGCCTGTGACCCCAGACTGGATCTGCTGGGTGGTACTGACTTGCTCACTACTCTGAGCACCGCTACTCCATCATGTGCAATGTTAGGAAGTCCATCTCTGAGAGGCTGCTCAATGTTAGGAAGTCCATCTCTGAGAGGCTGCTCAATGTTAGGAAGTCCATCTCTGAGAGGCTGCTCAATGTTAGGAAGTCCATCTCTGAGAGGCTGCTCAATGATAGGAAGTCCATCTCTGAGAGGCTGCTCAATGTTAGGAAGTCCATCTCTGAGAGGCTGCTCAATGTTAGGAAGTCCATCTCTGAGAGGCTGCTCAATGTTAGGAAGTGCATCTCTGAGAGGCTGATCAATGTTAGGAAGTCCATCTCTGAGAGGCTGATCAATGTTAGGAAGTGCATCTCTGAGAGGCTGATCAATGTTAGGAAGTCCATCTCTGAGAGGCTGATCAATATTAGGAAGTCCATCTCTGAGAGGCTGATCTCGGCGATCAAGGCTGATTTCCGTCTTGCCATCAGAGCTTGCATGAGGCCTCTTGCGCTGACTAGGAAAGTGGAGGCCATGACACAAGTCAACGCCTTGACCTGGACTTCCTGAATTGGGTCCTAGTGCATGTTGAGTTGAGTGACCGATAGTGGTGAAGAGTACCTTGTTGGCCTCAAGTGGACTCTGAGCTGTCATTTTCAGGTCATGAGGCTGACTTTGTGGGAATCCCTGGTTGGCCAAGTAGTGTCCTCTGATAGACAATGAGTATGGCGGTTGCAATAGACTCTCAGTGCAGGATTTATAGATGCCTGATGACTGAAAGGTGGGAACAGGGGAGATGTTCAACGTCACAGTGTGAGGACCTGCCTCAGATAATTTCTGGAGAGCATGTTTTGAATCTGACAGGGGATATACATGGCCAGCACTGTCTTCTGGCGCCATTCTGCGTCCACCTGGATTCCCTTGTTGAATAAGCCTTGATCTAGCTGTTGAGGTTGTGGTGATGGGGAAAAGGTCAAAGGATGGCAGTGTGAAGGGCGGCACTTCAGGATCTTCCTCATCACTCAAACATCCCAAAGCAGCGTCATCTACTGAGTCACCACTATGAACAAAGTGTACATCATGGGAACTGTTCTGATGTACAACTTGTGTGGCAGTATGTCCTACAGGGGCAGGTAAGACAGGAGCATACCCATTTTGTATCCTCTGCTGCTCATTGTGACTAAGTGCAATAGAGAAATCTGCCTCTCCCTCTACATCAGCAAGTTCATCTTTGCCAGTTCCTCTTACTCCCCACTGATGATCATGAGTATGACACTTCTTATCCAGCCTCGTACCCAGGGATTGCAAGTTAGGGTCTTCTCTTTCTTGTTTACGCCTGCTGCCTAGGAGAGATTGTTGGAGGTATGCAGAAGAGTGGGATTGTCCCTTGGCTGGAAAACACGGTGGCAATAAGTTGAAACTTGGCAGAGGACCATAGTCCAGGTCCTCCTCACTGTCTTCTGAGGATTCTACGTCTGTCGGACTGATGATATTACTGTCATGTCCATCATGCCCACTCTCAAACCTGCTTCTTTGGTCATTGGAGCAAGCCTGTTGTGCCCACCCGGATTCAGATATTCTAGGTTTCAGGCTTTTACAAGAAACAGGAGAAAAAGAGTTGATATCACATCCTGGCATGTCCAATCAGCTAGAGGACAGGCATGAATGCCTCTACAGGGCTACAGTAAGTGCAGCCTAAGTAAATAGCATTTTTTCTATGCATATGGGTAAGGAGTCGAAATAGCTGTCACAGACTTTAGAAAAAAAATGAAATGTTTGAAGCAGTCGTCAGTTCTGGAGCAACCTTCCGAAGCAAGGTTTTGGGAGATTTTCGTCTTACGCACGGCGCTAAGCAGTTGTGAGTTGTCACTCTTTACACTTAGTCGGCTCAGGGACCTGCCCATATTCCATTCCCTCTTCAAGATGTAATAAGTTACTAATCAATCAGGAGGGAATTGATTTGAGCAAACAGCAGCAGAAGTTTCTGATTTTACAGATTGTTCAAAACTCCAGTTGCCTACACTCCAGGACTTCAAAGGTTTAAGGATGTTCAGGTGGACACACGCCTTCTGTGAATACTAAGTTAATTCTCCCGCTATGCATCAAATTGCTAACATGCAATGAAAGACTTTGACAATGAGGTCCTACATTCCCTGACTTATGACTCTTGGAAAATAGAGTCATTGAGTGGTTAGAATATAAGCAACAACTCATTTAGTCATAGTTGGGAGAGGTGCATCATAATTTTCCTCACTTCTCAACTAGAATAGTTCTAAGCAGTCTTCAAACATCATGACCTTACTTAGGGCGAGCGTACTGAAACTCAGTCATGAGAGCCAGATGATCAGATGAGTACTGTGCGTTAGGCATCTGCTCATTGGGCGCTGCAACCTCTACCTCAGAAGGCAGCTCCAGTACTGCTGTTGGCATCAGTGAGTTGCTGGTGTACAGAATATAGTCTAGAGTCCCTCGGAAGTCCTTGGTGAGGTTGGTGAACAGGGGCTCATGCAGCTTGGGATCAAGGCGCTGCTTCTGCTTTGCTAGCTTGGCATCGTGTGCATTGCTTGCCTCAGCCATCTTGGAGTATGCACTGGACAGCGGGAGCTGCATGAGAACCACGGAGCATTTAGAAAACTCTGGTTCAAAGTAATCTATATACAAAGCATACCTGATTGAGTGCGTTCATGCTGAAGGAACAAAGCCTAATTTTGACAATGCATCTTAGTATCAAGAGGAAGAAAAGTAGAGGAGCTGGAAAAAATAAGGAAAAACTCCAGAGCCACGCTTACTTTATGAGAGAGCATTTGATCCTTCAAGAATCTCAGAGGATCTATGGAATCCTGTGGAGAGATCAGGGCTTAGGTCTAAAGTTGTGAAGCAATCAAAATGCAACAGGTCATGCTGAAGTATGAGGCCTATCACCACATCAAAAATACGTATAATTCTCTCCCACCTTTCCACTAATGATCCACTTTACACACTGAGCTATAGCTATGTTTATTAAACAATTAGTGTCCACTCATTGTTTTGAAGCAATGCACAGAATGGGGTCTCACCACTGCTGCAGCATCCACCTTCCCTTGAGTCAACAATGCATGGGCAGGACTGCCAGGGGTACTATTGAAGTCCCCAGCAACCAGCATGGGGATGTTGGCACTGCACAAATAATAACCAAACCAATTCCTACTCTTTAAAGGGCTTTTACGAGGGCTACAAAGTTCCAACAGCAAGGCTTCCATGCAAAGTAGGCTTCCATGCAAAGTAGGCTTCCCTTAAACACGATACTCACCACAAGCAATTGTATAGTGAATGCATTAGTCAAGGGACAGTATGCTCACCTATCTGCTATCTTCTCCAGGCCCTTCAGCAAGGTGTGGACTTGCCAAAGCTTGACGTCACTGAGCTCAGGATTGGCATGGATGTGGGTGTTGGCGACACAAATCAGAGTCCGCCTGCTGGCTGCATCAATACCATTGGGCTCAATCACCTCCAGCACAGCTATCAAAGCAACGTTGTCCTGCAAGCAATGAGGAGGGAAAGTGTCGAGAAATTGCTTTGCAGAATACTGTACTGCACCACAGCATTACACCTTGGACTCATACACAAAATATATTGGAAGCTTGCCTTGAGAAGTCTATTGAGGGCAGATTTTTTCTGGCTTGGATTCTGGAAGGATTCCGCTAAGGAGAGAGCAGCCTTGTTGAACTCGACCTTCAACATAAGAAAAACAACTTGAATTTCATAACCATATTTGATATCTATTCCATCCCTATCAGCAGCTGCTAAGAGCTGAAGGTGCCTGCAAATTGAAACCTAAGCAACAATGCTGAGTTTCTCTCAATTTCCACACCTCATATTTCTTAACCAACGAAAATCTGTCCTTTCTGAAGAATGTTGCACAACCGTCAATTACAAGTTTGTTGTCCGAATATAGCTCTGTGGTTTTCTTCTTATAAATGGGCATATACCCTGCTTTAGAGAGTTCAGGCGCCCAGAAGTCACTGTAATGGTCACTCTGAACTTCCTGCAGGAGGTAAACACAAGAAGTTTGAGGCACCATCCAACTGCATCTTGAAAGGAGCATAAGATATATCTCTGACCTGAAGACACAGGATGTCTGCCTTGTACGCCAGTAGCTCTCTCAGCAGGTTCTGCTTCCTGTACTGCCAATGAAGTGACCATGCAGGGCATGTGTTGGAAAAGTCACCCTGCATGCAAAATTTTCTGTCAGATCAATTTCATAATTGAAGGATTTGTAAACAAGTAATCCATACCTTAGCATATAGGTCTGCCAGTAAGTTGTAGGTAAGCAGAGTAAATCTGCCAGACGTGCTTGCTTGAGGGGATACCTCAGGGACAAGCTGCACCATGTGCCTTGCAGGGGGGTTCGGGGCAGGGCGCACTCTAGAAGTATCAAAAATTTGTATTTTGCTGGGGTCCATGTATCCTGGGTGAGCTCTGTCGACGATCTGGACCTGGTACCTCAATGCATAGCCAACGTCGTCGAGTGTTGGTGTGTATGTTCGCGTCTTTGCAACCTATATAATAGACAAAGGCATACAAATGTTCAACTGGAGTTGCAATGAGTCCCAGTAACATTGAGTGCCTTTACCAACCTCTACCCATGTGTCGACAGTATTGCTGCCATTTCTGAAAGCATCGACAGCGTTGTCACCAGCACCTTGCAAGGGCAAAATGAAGTATATGAAGCAGAGAGCAGATACAGCGTTCGCTCTTAAATCTACACAAGTGCCATACCAGTCGATTGAAATTGTTTATGGTACTCCTTGTGAAGATGCCAGTGACTTTTCAAACATTCCACTGAACAATGATAGCTCAAGTGCTGGGGCACTTTGAGTCTCAGACAAATTGTGCACTGTAGCGAAGCCTCTCGTTCAGGATGTGGGCTGCAAACAGCTCCCCCACGAGGAATTGTGCTGCGATACCATCTGGATCTCAGTTGAAATGTACCCTCAGGGGATCCATCCTCAGGGATATCTTCTAAACCTAATTGTACGCCATTCTCACGCTTAATTACTACGTAAGGTTCTAATGTAACTCCACAAAATACACCTTCGCTAGTGGGGAGCCGCAGACTGTGAGGCTGGATGATTAACATGGCCAACGAAAACACCGTTGATGACAGTTTTTAAGGCGGACATGAATCATAGCCAGTGATGCCGTTTGACGATGTGACATTGGTCAATGATTTGTCTTAACTGAGCTCCAGAACCACTCTATGGCAAGTTCAGAATTCGTGAGGTTGCATCATCGTGGTAAATTTGATAGCAGACGTGTTCATCACAATCACTCACATGATAGCAACACATAGAGCTTTGCGCATTTCTAGTTAACACTCAGTTGCCCAGTAGGTAGGTCAACATGGTAAACCCAGCTCATCTAGAATACTTTCTATCATGCCAAATTTACTTCATAGAATGAATAAAATTGAGATCTACATGTCCAAACTCTTGATTGGAGTGCCCAACACTAACTGGAGTATTTTCTTCTTCCTACTTTATTTACGATGGAGCACGTAGACATAGAACCTTGCTGCCTTGCCCTTCATAATTTCTTCAAAATGAACAAGAATGAAATTCCTGTCTGGCATGGATGTCCTCTTCTCCAAATGTAAGGGAATCTCTGCAGCAGCATCTGTCATCGGGATGCTGTTTGTTAAACACGCTGTGCTGCTGCTGAGGCACTCTCTCACGCTCTCTTCATCACACTGTTCAAGCAGAATTTGTCTATCATCAGGCGGACTGTGAGAGATACAAACAAAATTACCGCCTGGACTAAGGATCCGCTCAACCTCTTTCAACATGGCCAATGCTTGAAGTTGGTCACCCTCGTCACAAGTCATCAGACTATCCAAAGTGGCCTTATCTATCACAGAGCTGAAAGATGCATCCTGCTGATGCATTGTGATAAACGTTTCTCAAAAAAAGAGTGAAGCGACCTCATGAGCTTAGAACAGAGCATGTGGTCGTTGGTGAAGCGACCTCATGAGCTTAGAAACAGAGCATGTGGTCGTTGGTGAAGCGACCTCATGAGCTTAGAAACAGAGCATGTGGTCGTTGGTGAAAGGTGCAAAGATTTGAAGCTAACACACGGACAAAATGAGAATGAGATTTTGAATACCTAGAACGTACATCTGCAGGGACAGCTTTGGATGGTAAGATGCATAGCAATATAGCATGATGATAATTCCTCTGAGAGCTTCTCCTTACTTCTAGTTGCAAGGCTGTCACGTCCTGCTCCTCATATCTCACACTACAAGGCTGCAAGCCGTGAACCTGCTGGTGGTCCTCTGCAGGTCTCTGCCTCCTTTGAAACTCCTCCACTCTCAGAGCTTCTTCTCTCTTCATTCTCTGCATGAAGCATCATGCCACATGATCACAGTGATCATGAATTCCAGAGTCTCTTTCTCTGGAAGATGACATAACATGTCAGGAGGAGAATCTTTTCTAGTAGCTGTGACACCTTTTCACACTTACTTGCAACAGAATTAGAAGGCATTATTAGAGGAGGGGGCATATTACAACATATAACTTTCATGCACCCCTCTCACCTGGATATTATTAGAGAGGGGTGCATATTACAACATATAGCTTTTATGCACCCCTCACACCTGGATATTATTAGAGAGGGGTGCATGTTACAACATATAGCTTTCATGCACCCCTCTCACCGGGATATTATTAGAGAGGGGTGCATGTTACAACATATAGCTTTCATGCACCCCTCTCACCTGGATATTATTAGAGAGGGGTGCATATTACAACATATAGCTTTTATGCACCCCTCACACCTGGATAATATTAGAGAGGGGTGCATATTACAACATATAGCTTTTAAGCACCATTCTCACCTGGATATTATTAGAGAGGGGTGCATATTACAACATATAGCTTTCATGCCTGGATATTATTAGAGAGGGGTGCATATTACAACATATAGCTTTCATGCACCCCTCTCACCTGGATGCACACAGTACTATAGTCCACAGCCCACATCTGGGAGTAGCCATCCTCGACTGCCATCTGCCGAGGAAGGAGACTAAGGCCGCACCCTGTAGGAGTGGGTGGTTGTTGGGATTGAGGCTATCTAAAATCAAGTTGATCACAGGGGTCTTTCTATGCCCTACACAACAGATTTTTCTCAAGTAGGTGCTCCGTAGGTAATGGCTCCAACGTAACATTCAAGAATAATCATTATGTTTTCCGCATCCATGCATCCATCATTCACGCAAAGTGCCCTTGCCTCTTAACAATGAACTGAGAAGATTGATCATGAATGTATGATGCTAGCCACCACGCTTTCAGAATAGAATATTGATTCTGAGGGACTTGAACTCTTGACCTCAGAGCTTTCACTGACCAAGAACTATAGCGGCTTCATCCCTCGGACAGAAAGTGTTTATTACATGCTTGAAACTACTGTAACTTATGTACCTGTACATTTTATGCAGAGCTGGTAAGTTGTGAAGAAAGTGCTGTGCATAGCGTACAAAGTAGTTACACATCTGTTCCCGTAATGACATAGGAGTAATGCACACCTGCGCACCCAGGACACAGGGCCATGTAGAAGATGACATTTCTTGTAATGGGATCTTAACAGCTATCTTATTTAGTCCTTGGTTAGTTACAAGATCCTGAAGTTTTGCGCTCGGCATATCTCATACCATTCATCTGAAGCTCCACCAGAAAAACCAGCCCCATTGTTCTGTGCGCAGTTGTAGTCATGCTGTTCATACCTTGAGTCCCAATAATTCTTACTTGAGTAGAAACTCCTTTCCGTTGAGTCCTTATGTTCTAAATGCTCAGGTCCGTTGCTGTTCAATGTTAAGTCAGAATTGACAAAAGTACAAGATTGTTGTAACTTTGAAGCTGTAAATCTCTCAAGAAGCGCTGCAAGCCTTGACATTGCAAGTGCTCGTACGCTTTGCCTGTGCATTGCATGATTTGGTCTCCGAAACCTTAATTGGCTGAACATTATTACAAACATTCCTCGAATAGATGTGTCCTGGATGCATATAAGATGACAGGTACTTTAGCACCCTCAGAATTTCTTCTCGTTGCTGCAACTCGCTGTCGAACTCTCCTTGCCGAAAACGCTAAATTGCAGCGCTGCATCGAAGAGATTAAGCGGGTTGACGACGAAGAGATTTTAAAGTGAGCTGGATGTTTGATTTGGAAGGATTTGATTCTGTTGGAAATACCTGCAGACCAGAAATCACAGCTCTCATGATTCCCTGTACGCATTAAGCCACAGGGTTAATAATAAAACACTCCACTTTCTCATCTCAACTGACAGGCTAATCACCGCTAGGGCTGGGGTTATAACACAGCTGGATGAAAAGACAGCCTTGAATTGTGCTCTTTCTGATGAATTGAAAAAGGTTACAGATGAACACAAGGGAGAGCTGCAGGCACTTGCCCACACCCAGCAAATACAGAAGGCTATCCATGCAGAGGAAATCCTCAAGCTCAACAATGAGCTGCGCGAGTCTCAGCATGCTTGCAAGCACTTCCAATCTTTGCACAGGGAGGCTGAGAGGCGAAATGCCAAGACCACAGAGAGGTCTAAACAGCTTGAAGAGCAAATCAATGAAGCACAATGTAAGCGCCAGAGCCTGGTAGAGGAGGCAAGTAAGTCAGAGTGTCAACTGCGATCACAGGTGGAGGAGCTGCAACAACAGTTGGCAAATCTGAAAAAAGAACAGAGCCGCGTTGTTGAAATGAGGCAAGAGCAGTAGACTTCTTGACAGAATAATCCAGAGCTCTTAAATTGTTGTGGCTGATAGAAATGGTTTTGAGTGGAGGGAACGTGGAGTATTTTGTATTTTAGGTTCTACATTATCACTCAGCGATATAGCAACATCTCTAGAAGAGAGCTGTCATGTTACAGTTTTAGAGGCCAGCGCACGTCAATATTGGTGCTTCAAATATGATTTATTTCATGTATGGGCAATGTGTAGGGATCACCTGCTTGGTGTTGTAGACCAGACAAAGAAAGAGTGCAAGGATCAGGTGGATGCTGCAAGGAAAGAGCTTCAGCAGGCAAGCGAGGCGCTGCGCAAGGTCTGTGAGCAGCGGGATGGGCTGAGTGCCAAGCTATCAAAGTGGAAAGATTGCGTAGAACAGAAGAAGAAGCAGATGCTGGAGCAGAGCGGTACGGCAAATTGTGTGAGAGAAACTGCACGGATAAGGCGAGACAGAAAGCGATTGCTGGCGCAGCAACGCAAAAGTCAGGACACACCTCAGGTGGCAGCCAGCTGGGAGGCTACCCTCGGCCCTTTGAATGGAGCCACAGGCTCATTAAGCCAGCCCTCTGCCTTCCCTATCAAGCCCTGGCATAGTCTCGCAGTACTGCCTCAGCTAGACCCCTCCCTAATGCAAAATAAGAAAGTTGGCCTACCACCACACATGCAGCCTTCTGGTATTGCTGATCCTGTACTGCGGTCTGGAGATATTCCACAGGCTCAGCAACCTTCCTCTAGCATGCTTGGAACGTCTTCTCTGCATGGCCTTTACCCCCAAGCTACTCTGCAAGCCCAACAAGACTTCGTACATCCTCAGCAGTCGTCAGCACCGTCGCAACAACGTTTTCAGGAGATGTCTTCTGGTCAGCTTCATGGTCCTCAAACTTCTTTTATAGAAGGAAGATTGGATCATCGTCAGGCCTATCAAAATACCTTTCATGAACCAAGATCAATGCCATCAAGCAACGCTCATCCCCACCAGGCAGAGGACATCATGTTGCAACTACCCTCCATAGAAATAGCTTCACATCACCACCTAGCAGAGGATATGAAGAATGCAGTGGCGTATGTGCAGCCCATTGAGTCTGCAAACCGTGGAACGACCGGCCACGTGGCCAGAAGTACAGGAATGACAACAGTGCCCCTGGTTCGAGATCCTCCTGCTCTCAGTAGCAGTCAGCAGCAGCATGACTCAAGGCTGCATGACATGATAAGGAGGGGAGGACAGCATGAGCATTTAGACCATGGTAGGGTACAAGGTGTGCATCACATGTTAGAAGATGAAAGGGTGAGAGGCATGCCTGAAGTTATGGAAGTTGGGGGTGAAAGAGTACGAGGGAGACAAGCTGACTTATATTACGAGACGAGGGCAGCTGGAAGGCATACAATACAGCGCATCTCTGCTGGTTCATATTACCAGGGTTTTGAGGGTGTGGATCAGGCACAAGATGTTCACAATGGTCTTCACGGTCCCAGCATGGCAGAGCAAGAGAATGTATTTCGCCGCCACAGTGGTGGAGGTGATAGGCATGTGTCAGAGCAGGTAGGGGACGAAAGAGGCAGTACAAGGCGACAGGACTCCATGCAGCAGCAACAACAACAGTACCACCTGGGTCATGGGAGCAAGGGAGAGATGGGAAGTAGGGTGCATGATCATGGCTCTCAGAATAATTATAAGAGGAATAGAAACCAAGAGGGGCTTGCAGGGGGGCCTAGACGCAGTCAAGGAGACCCCAACATGGAAGTGGATCCCAGGTAATAGCCAATACATAGTTCAGGTATGTTTTTTGTGATGTTCCTTGAATGTTCATGTCCTTCTCTCCACCTTGACATGCATTTTACTTGAATGTCTTCTATGCATTCTTTATGCAGGTAGTCAACCCTACCATCTGCACTTTACATACAAAGCTTAGAAATTCCCCCCTCACATATTTGTCCATTAGTAATGGTCATCTTAGTTGGTTATCACACTGTCTAACTTGTCTTCACACAGAATGAGCGATAATGACAGAGAACCAGAGATCAAGCGCATTCTGCGCATGGAGAAACGCCATATGTACGCAAAGCGCGCCCGCGGTGAGAAGAAAGTGTCTGAGCTTTTGGCCCATGCAAAGGTCGCCAAGACCTTGTACAAGGGCGCCGTGACTCGCGGTGAAGAGCAGGAGGACTTAGTCTTGTTGCATGACCCAGCACGTTTGGTCAAATGGATGAATCGCCATGTCAAATGAGGGGATGTAGATCAGGCGATCCATCTCACCTGTCAAGGTTGCTGGGGTTCTATACTACTAGCTTTGCTTCTAGAAGTGCAACTTGCCACCTGTAGCAGACTGACCTGTCTGTGGAGGGCTTCTAACAATTAGTAACCTTCTAACTGATCTAATCGGTATCTTAATGAGCCAAGCTGCCCACAGCCGATGATCGATAGATTGACTGAAGCAGGAGACCCGATACCCGAACTAGATGAGAGTGAGTACTAAGTCTTAAGATAAGGCCCAGATTAAGATCAGTATTACTAGGAAAGGAAAGGTAGGTTGAAAAAGAAGGCGGAATGCCTCCTTCTCCTAGTGCCTAATATGTAGTCATATGTATGGACGATCAGAAAGGTGAGGTGTGCATGTACCTCACATACTCACAAGCTTCTCTTACTACAAAGTTCAGGCCAACGTCAGTCACACGTTGTGACATGCAGGCCTGTAATAAATTATGGCGATGTTAAGAAGGGAGAGGACTTTTATGAATCAAAAGATGGATGTAAGTCCGTTTGTCTTTATCCTTACTTGTTTTCCCTCTTTTTTTTGATACATTTATCCACTTGATAAGCTATGCCTATGTTGTAATCTCTCTACATTCTCGTGTACTTTTGTGACAATAGATCAAGAGTGCAAATTATCATATTAAGCTTTTCAATGTCAAGTCTCAAAGATAGTGAAGAGTCACCCTATTCAACACAAAGGTCATGAGGTCACAATTGATAAATTATGTGGCTCTCATGCGTTGTGATCTCAGCAATTACTCCGAAGTCTTACTCCGTCTCACTGTGTGAATTAAGAATATCAGCTAGCTACCCAACAGCACGATCCCTGAACACATCACGGGTGTCTCGTCCTCTCTCTTCTTTCTCCTTGGGGCCTCTAGACCTGGAAGCACCAGGTAAGCGACAAACTCATCATTCTCATAAGACATCTACAACAGGCACCTAAAACATCTTCATCAGATGTTGAACTGGCAGCATGCTGCCTGTCATTTTGTCTTGATACCATGAAGGATTCATATCAAAAAACTGTATTAAGCGGACTAACATCATGTCCTACCTAGATCTTGGACGGTGCTCCCTGTGACCTTTGTCCTCACGCCCTCTCTCATCTCTGCTACCTCTCTCATCTCGGTACCTGTCTCTCTCATCTCTAGACCTCTCTTGTCGCCCTCCCCTATCATTGCGGTATCTGTCCCGGTCTTCACGACCCCTCCCGTCATCTCTACATCAGGAGAACATCAAGAGAATTGCAAAAAGCTGAAATTAGGAAGCTTGTCTTCCTCATGTTTCCTCATTATCCTCACCCTCATCCTATTTGTTTTTCTTCAAACATTGGGATTTTACTCATAGTCTATCACATGGCTAGCATGGGGAGAACACTCATTGAGTTACCTGCTGCAGTCTCTCCCACTGTCTCGGTCTTCACTATCACGGCGCGAATAAGAAGGAGGGGAGCGAGAAGCTTTCCGCCCATACCCTACAGGAGGAGAGCGTGATCTCTTCCTCCCATAACCTGCAGGAGGAGATCGAGATCCTCTTCTAGATAAGTCTCTCCCTCCTCCTCCCCTCACGTTATCAATGATGGCGTTCCTTCCCATGGACGGATCCTTCCCTCGGCCCTCCTCCCTTGCACCTGCCCGGTTAGGGGCACGCTGGCCCATTGCAACAGAAAGGGATGCTTTCACTGAGGCTGGCCTCCGATTACCATCTTCTACACCTCTCCTGTCTGCACCACCTTGTCCTGCATTGCCCTTGGCTTTTGCAGGCAAGCCGCGATTGGACAGCTCAGCTATGATGTCATCAGACACCTTCTTTGGGATGCGTGGGAAGATGGTCTCAAAGTAGTACTGGAGGAGGTAGGCACAAGGAGGATACAACTTTCTCAATATACATAAGATTCAAGAAAGTTTTGGCCTGTGCCTACATCTGGTATCTTAAAAGTAATCTGAGTTACAGCTTCAACATTTGCTTATAATACATTTGAATGCTGCTAGACTCTTATCCAGAAGTCAACCTGTTTCTAGCATCTCCAGGTGCAGTGAAAGGTCCATCTTTCATGTTTGAGAGTAAGCTCAGGCCTGCAGACTTGTCATGCAGGCCATTGTGCGCAAAGTTCTCTATACATGCATAAAAGCATTTAATCTATGCTTGCTACATATCAAAATTGCGATTAAAATAAGTATATCATTTGAGTTTCCTGACTCAAGTGAACTTTCAAAAGCATACCACTGCTTAATATTTTGAGTGAACTGCTTTGAGAAACCCATGTAAAGGAAGTAAAATCTTAGATGGTTGCCACACATGGACATGACAAACAAAGTAAAAGAACACCATTGTTGGGTACGCGCGTACCTGCTCAAGGAGAATATCTCTGAGAAACTCTCCCACTGTGATACTCTTGCCCTGAGACCCACTAGGTGAGAAGACCTGCTTACAGCATTTGTACACTTATAACAAATGCATCATGAGCTTTCAGCAACAACAACAAAAAGTACACATGTATGTTTTTATCATCTCAGTTTTGAAGATGTGAGCTGCCTATGTGAAGATTAGAGTTTGTACAGCACAAATGTAGCAGAATCAAATGCCTCATCACCTTTCACACTGACCTCGCCATCTTGTATGTAGCGCTGCACCCAACCCCAAAGAGTTTTGGGATCAGCAACATATCTAAGATATAGGAACCCAACCTGCATGTATACACTGAAGCTGTTTAATTTTACAGGTCTAACACTGCTATTGTTGAAAAGAGTAGCCAGTAAGGAATGAATGCAAACTTACAGCACGAATGTAAGGAGAGTCCTTATGATCCAAAAGGTCTTTGACCTGCATGCCACATTCCAGGTTTTAGGTCAATGTCTTATACTTATCATCAGGAATAGGCTGTGTTACTATACACTGTAGCAGATACGACATGAAGGGCTATAATCAGACCTGCTTCACGTTCAATTTCATCTCAAAGAGGCGGTACAGTAAACAGAATGCTGTGGATGGGCCTCTTGCATTTCCACTCATCCACGGCTCCACATGATCCACGTTTTCGTAAATTTCGTCTACTACATCTTCCCACGAAATGAGCTCGCCGCAGGTCTTGTTGTAGTACTCAGACGATAATATGTTTTGACGAAGGACGTTCTCGACGTTGAATGTTGTTGCATTGCCGTATTGTTCCATAGTATACGCACAAATACAATATTAGGGCTTGATGCCCATGTAATAGCACATGGCATGCCCAAATAAGGCTACAGCACATCACGTCCAATGCTCCTGCCCCAAAGTTACAGGTGCCTTAATATCTATAATATGTTGAAGGTCCTATAGTTATTGAGGCCTCTGCATCTGTATATCTACATATCTAATGCATTGCAATCAGTGATCTTGCAGAAGGGAACTGTCACTGCCAACTCCATTTTTCAGAAAAGAACATAGAAACCAAGCCTGGATAACATGTCTTAGAAATCTTATTGTAAAGGCAAAGCTTATGAAATAGTGCTGAGGAAGAAGACAGGTACATAGTGAAAGAAACCAATCTTCAAAATGCAAAGCTTCCAGAGGAAATCAACAGAAACCAGAAATTCAAAGGTGTCATAAGAATGCAATATTGCTTATAGCATCTCCAAGCAAACATATAAATTATCCATTACTCAGAACACAAGTAGGTTAGTCTGTCTCAAACATGGGTTTTTATCAGGAGCCACCAGACCAAAATGAATAGGGAAGCATTCAAACATAGCACACATTCATCGAGCAGGCCTCAACTTCTTATCTTCCTGCACTCTTGAGTCATCATTCATTGTTAATGACAAGTTGTGCTCTCTCATGCAGTTGTGGTACATACGTTTCAAATGCATGATGTCTTGACGCAACGCCCTGTTCTCAATCTGCAAGCACATCAACATGCTAGTCACAAAAAACAGACAATGTTCATCTCGTAAGATTTCAGGAAACAAGCAAAAAGTCTCAAGTGCAATGTTACAGATTTCTTGAAAGAAAGAGGAAAAATCTCCATGCTCAAGAACTAGGTACCTACCTCCAATTTTTCGTTTGTCAAAGACAATTCATAAACAATCTTCTCTTTAACTTCTTCTTTTACAAGGGATTCGGAGGAAGAGTCTAAATTTACATCCTTTCCTTTCCCAGTTGATGTCGAGGGGAAAAGATGCGTCCCTAAAAATATGACCATCAAAAAAAAGCAAAGAGCAGCAGATGAGGAGCCTCTACTTCTGTGCTCATCCTGAACAGTAGGAAGCATGGCCTATGTTCTCAAGTTTCGATAGTATTTTAAGTTGCATGAAAGTGTGAACCTGAAGGACTTGAATGATGAATTGTACTCGCAATGAAAAAACTCTGCATAGAAATTAGAATTCTGAATCATTGCGCAGCATCGTTATGAACGCGACACAATACCAGAGGGCACATAAGTGGCATTCCAGGTAGGAAACACTTTTGTTAGAGTTATTTGTTTGTTCCTTTACAGGATGATGCAATGGCGTCACCATCATGATAAGAATTAAATAGCTCACATTAAACAAATACATGTCATCGCTGCTTGCATTTCCTCATACATATCTGAACATGAGATGCATACTCGAAGTAGATATAGTGTAGAAAGAAGCTCAGAGATGTAAAAATAACTCAAAATAAGAGTGTGTAGAACTATATATCTTTGTGCAGTCAGTACATATGGAGTGAACAGTTGAAGTTACCATATTATGACCATCTTCTCATTCTTTCTGCACAATCTATAATATCAAGGCACTAACTATGATGTGGATGAACAGCTGGATCATTAGGAGTAGGCACATTTAGCATCATACTGCAGAAGCTAAGTTGTGATAGCTGAACTTCCAAGCTTTCGTTACTAATGCTGGAACCAAGTATGTGGGTCAGAATAGTAGCGATTTCCAGTGTACTTGCAAACTGCAGGATCCTCCTTGGAAGTGCCCTTCAAGTTGATGTACTCCACCTGCATAGCAACAAAATTGCTGTTGCCGCAAAGTGTTTGACATAATTCATCACCAAATAAAGTAGCTTATACATATGTATCATGTGGAGTAAGTACCTAAATACAATTAAAAGCTGTTGCTTTGGAACACAGTCTTACCGGGCAACCAAGGGCTGGGTCATCCGCTGCATGGGAAGAAGTGATACGTTAATTGGGAGCAGCTCTCTGCACTTATTGACGTGCACATAACTTACTTCCATAGGATGCAACCACTGGTCCCTCAACCTTGATAGGTTCAGCCTCGCTGATGTACACAATGGGGGGCTTCTGATCTCCCTTTCAACATTCAAGAGAAAACTAATGCGTTTTGAATTGTTATGCAATTTAATTCGTAAATGTCGAAGAGAAATACCTGGAGCCATTTGCTGGTATGTGTTTTTAGTCCATCGCCTTTCCCCAGCCCAGACGTCCCTCGAATATCTCCTGGGAATGCAGCACCTCCTGTAGAAGTTGGTATATCTTTCATTGTTTCATCAGGGAGTTTGACAGATTTCCAATCAGGGCGTTGCACGAGTGAAGAGAATCTAGCCCATTGCAACAATGTGCTCAGCTTTGTTGAGGTATGAAGTGCCATGTCAATGGAAGCGGGGATTACCATAGCATAATCGTTGTTCTTATATCAACTGTTGGTAGCTGAGTGCAGTGGCTGAAAGCATAAGAATTACAGGTTTTCCAGATCAAAACAGACATACATCTACAAAGGTTATAGAGCTTGATATTTATCACTGTATGAAAAATACTTTGAATCTTGGCAGGCAGGTCAGTTTTAATAGGCACATACGGCATACCTAACTACCTCATGAATATATAGGAATAACATTTTCCCTAGCCTTAACTTTAATGGCTTGCCCCTTTAAGATAACTGGATATAAAGAGACCACTGAAGACCTGAGGCAGTGCTGTGAGGAACTATGGCTCATCTGTAGCTCTTCTTATGGTCCCCTCGGCAGGCACGTACAGGGACGTAATCAGACCTTTCCTCATCCTTCCTCCATCATTTCCATACTTCTTGCCGCCTCCCTGCAGATGCAAAATTCTGCAGGCTTATGATGACTCTGGCTCAAGCGTTGTGACAAGCATGAGTGCTCGCTTAGCTCAAGGTATTTCCTGTTAGTTAGTTAGTAGAGAAGCATCCACGTTTCCCACATAACTGTCACCAGCATGCATCATGTCATGCAGGGATCAACTTCAAGCACAGGCTCTTGAACCTACTTGTTCAGACCACTATTGTCCCCCAGCATACTTATTACGGAGATGGAGGCCTTCTTTCTGCAATGTTAGCCTCAAAGTAAGACAGTTGCCAGCAACCAAAACTCTCAGCACTATGACAACAAAGCTCAAGAGACCTTAAAAATGGTGCAACTTGGTACTTCTCTTTAAGTGCTGATACTAATTTACTGGGAATGTGAATGAGCTGATATCAGGCACCCTTGATTCCCTTTTCTTCAACTCTTGTATCCACACTTACTGATGTTTAGATTCATCTTGGCTGCCCTAGAGGAGTCAGGGAGCCGTGCAAGGCGCCTCCAGTGGGCTGCAGCACTCCAGCAGATCAATATATGGTTGTCAACACTCAGCGAGGAAGGGATGACTGGAGTGTTAGGAGCCAGGCTTACGGACAGTCCCTTGGCTGCAGCAGTCATGTCGATCAGGTCATCAGGAGTAAATTCATATTTGGCAGTCGTGAGGAATGTGATTGCAAGCAAGCAGGTACCATTTTATGATGGCCAAGCAGAAACAGGTGCCTTCAAATATGATCATACAGAGTTTCACATGTCTAAGTAGCCATTCAAATATGATCATACAGAGTTTCACATGTCTAAGTAGCCATTCAAATATGATCATACAGAGTTTCACATGTCTAAGTAGCCATTCAAATATGATCATACAGAGTTTCACATGTCTAAGTAGCCATTCAAATATGATCATACAGAGTTTTACATGTCTAAGTAGCCATTCAAATATGATCATACAGAGTTTCACATGTCTAAGTAGCCATTCAAATATGATCATACAGAGTTTCACATGTCTAAGTAGCCATTCAAATATGATCATACAGAGTTTCACATGTCTAAGTAGCCATTCAAATATGATCATAAAGAGCTGAGGTGTCGTAGAATAGTCCCAGTTGCATCATCAATGATGTCTTTGACTACAGTTAGCAAAACTAACCATACAGATACTAGCAATGTGTTCATTCTCTGCTCCAAATTTGGCCCAAGGTGTGTGGTAAGCTCACAGAACGTACCTTAACAAAGCTGAGCTCTCTCGTGGTTGAAGCCTTTTTAGAGGCTCTGCCTGAGGAGGTCCCATCCGGAGGAAGTACCATGATAGAGCAGTCTCCCTTTGTCCGTGTCACTGCCGTTACCGGTCTGAATTTGGATAGAAGTTTTAAAGTTCCAGGTAGATATTATCAGGTTGTCACATCTAGCAAATAGAACCAGGATGATAGTACAGGTTGAATTTCTCTGTCTGAAGAGAAGGTCCAATGATGACTAAAAACATGGCTTGTTGAAAGTGTTGTGTTAGCAGGCTTATTGAATGTACTGTGTTAGCAGGCTTATTTGAAAGTACTGTGTTAGCAGGCTTATTTGAATGTACTGTGTTAGCAGGCTTATTTGAATGTACTGTGTTAGCAGGCTTATTTGAATGTACTGTGTTAGCAGGCTTATTTGAATGTACTGTGTTAGCCGGCTTATTGAATGTACTGTGTTAGCACGCTTATTGAATGTACTGTGTTAGCAGGCTTATTTGAATGTACTGTGTTAGCAGGCTTATTTGAATGTACTGTGTTAGCAGGCTTATTTGAATGTACTGTGTTAGCAGGCTTATTTGAATGTATTGTGTTAGCAGGCTTATTTGAATGTACTGTGTTAGCAGGCTTATTTGAATGTACTGTGTTAGCAGGCTTATTTGAATGTACTGTGTTAGCAGCTTATTTGAATGTACTGTGTTAGCAGGT
>BEGY01000100.1:23604-44568 GCA_002335675.1 Chlamydomonas eustigma | reverse complement strand
TATTGTATTAGCAGGCTTATTGAATGTATAGTGTTAGCAGGCTTATTTGAATGTACTGTGTTAGCAGGCTTATTTAATGTATAGTGTTAGCAGGCTTATTTGAATGTATTGTGTTAGCAGGTTTATTGGATGTATTGTGTTAGCAGGCTTATTGAAAGTATTGTGTTTTCAGTCAGGAATCATGGAATTGTGCAGTGTGAGTGTCTGTTAATCAGCGCTTTCAGAATCTCCCGGCAGGCCTTCTGCTGTTTATTCATACTTGAAGCAATTTCCTTGCAGGCCTTCTGCTGGATGTCCACGTTGCAGAGCAATGTGCACAGCTGCTGCCATTAGGACAGAGGCATGAGCGATGGCTGACCTTCCCCACTTCTGGGACTCAACACTCAGCAGGAGGGGGTAGAGGAGTAGTGCAGAGTGGGACTCAACTAGGGGACATGGCCCCATTGCTTGTTGCTGTGTTTGATATTGCCTTGGAGCCCTCGCCTTTGAAGAGTGGTAACGAGGGGAGCGGTACAGAGGACATGGGTGGTGGTGTCCTAGGGCTGCAGGGCGGCATTAGTGCAGTACATGTTGCTAGCATGGGTGAAGGTCGGTATCACTTTTATTGGCCCTTTTCTTTTGAAAATCTATCCTACGCCCAGTGAGATGCCAACACTGTCACGCAATTTTGAGGCTGATGCTTGATGTCATCACTTCTTGCATGTTCAGAGTGGTCGCTTCAAGATTCTGAAATGCAGCACCTGTATGCGCTGGTCAAACATCTTAGCAGCATGGGTGTCAGAGTCATCGCCTGTCAAAAGGTAAGCCCGTAGTCATTAAAAACCTGCAAGATGTGATTTCAGGTTTCTAGAAACGCCAAAACTGGTCACAAGTTTGCCAATTCATCTTTTTTAGATAAAAGCTAAGCCGTCAAATTTGAACCCCTCCCTAATTTGGTCTACCAGCTCTGTAATTGAATATGTTGTGCTCAGCAATCTGCACTCTCTGTACAGGGCATCCATACGTCAGTTCAGCATGCAGCTTTGTCATTTGGTATCTTACCTCTACAGCGACTCTCTCTCCTCCACATACATGCAGTGGCAGCTCTCACGGGGGCACTGCCTGTAAGCAGTGTGAATAATTTTTCCACATTGCAAAATTGTTTGGGGCTCTTAGGAGGTGTTGGGTTACTAGTAAGTGACATCTTGAAGTATGCCTTCAACATGCATCGTCCACGGCATGTGCTTTATTTTTATGAGATGTGTCACTGATCCAGGGACAGGTGCAGAAGAATGCAAAGATGCAAGCAAAAATGTAATCCCTTTTAAACAAGTCGCTACATTGACGCTTGCATCATTGCCTGAGTACATGATTGAGTCATGTTGATGGGTTCCACCCTCTACCTATGCAGCAAGTTGGGAATAAGCTTCTCCTTGCACTTACACCTAGTGCTGGAGCCTCAAGCCCCAACCAACAGACTCCAACTACCTTGAACACATCAGCACAGCGTCGTTGTCGCCCTGTGCAAACATTGGTCCTGGGAGCTGCTTCTGAGTTGGCAGCTGAGGAGTTGCGACCCGTTGTGGATGCTGCGCTGAAGTAAGATAAGGAACTTATCTTACTTGCTGCTAACTAGGGTATGCTTGGCTAAGAAAGTCCTCTATTGGGCTCCCATCAAGTCTTGTAAAGTCCTCTACTGGGCTCCCATCAAGTCTTGTAAACCAGCCTCACTCTGCTTCATTTTGGAGAGTTGTGCACATTGTGTTCCCTGCTCAGCTTCACTTGGCCCTGCTATGCTCACAGAGTTTTAATGCGGGCAGTCAGGGAGCCAGACCAGCTCCTGCCAGGAGGAGGCTGTGCTGAGGCATTACTTGCGGCATACATTCGGCGCCTTGGCTCTCAAACTGCTGCAGAAGGAGCGGCAAACATGAAGTCTGGGATTCAGGTTGATACATTCAATGTTTGAGCATGTTTGTCTATTGTGTCTGCTTCATGCTGCCTCAGCACGTATGAACCCTTTATTTACTTGAAGGTTAGTATGTCTTTTGCAGGCGAAGGCCACAGAGATTGCAGCAAGTTCTTTGGAGTTGATGGCCTCCCACCTTATGTCTCCAGTGGCAGGGAGGGTTGATGCCATTACTGCAGTGCGGTCACTACATCAACACGTACAAGACCAGCTAAGAGTACTCAAGGACGGAAACCTCTCATTGGAAATGCCAGAGATACAGTTTATAGGTTGGAATACCTCTCAGAATCTATTCAGCTCTGTTGTCACTGGGAAGCTGGCGTGCAACCCTTCTAGCTGTACAGATGCTTGTGCACATTTAATGGTACATGTTAAAAGCGCTCTTCTATTGGAACCTCTGGGCATCAAGATGGGTGCAATAACTGCTGGGTTAGAGGCTGCATGCATGATGTTAAAAATAGACGCAACTGTGTGTGATATATCATAATGCTAAGTTATCGGATACTCCTTTTCCGCAATCCATAAATTTGTAAACAAGACCTGTGCCTTATTGCTAGTTTACAAGAAGGAATCTTGTCAAAGATTTCCTGTCTCTTTGAGCAATGTTTCATACATGCACGCCAAAGATTTTATTTCAGCAAGATGATGCAGCAAAATGACGAGCGTCATCAACTTGAAGCCAAGAGAAAAAACGAATTAAGGAATGAGACCCACTGCTAGAGTTAATTATCATTATTGATTACTTTGAAAGCATCATCTTAACAAACTCCTCATAATTGACATGGCCATCACCATCCACATCAGCCTCACGAATCATCTCCTCAACCTCCTCCTCGGTCAATTTCTCACCCAGGTTCATCATCACATGTCGCAACTGCGGGACATAAAGCAAAATGATGAAGCCGGTAAATTTCAAAAGCAGTGAGATAATGGTGAATGTATCATTTTAGCTGAAGTAATTTCATTAAATGCTCTTACCTCGGAAGCTGAAATAACTCCATTGCCATCTTTATCAAACTGCATGTTAGGATGCACACAAGCAAGTGCGCATGCGTTAGCAGAAGCATCATCAAGAAAACAAACAATTATCATAACATTATCTACATTTTGTGGGTAGGCTCAAATCTTAAAACCCTTGTCAAAAATCTCACCACTTTGAAGGCCTCCCTCAACTCGTCTTCATGATCAGTGTCCTGGTTTGGTGGATAAGAATATCGTTATAATTCCCAAATTAAAAATGGGGGATGCATACAGCGCTCTTACCTTCATCTTTCGGGCCATCAAGGCAAGAAACTCGGGGAAGTCAATAGTTCCATTGCCATCAGCGTCAACTTCATTGATCATATCTTGCAGCTCTGCCTCTGTAGGATTTTGCCCCAAAGATCGCATGACAGTGCCCAACTCACGAGTTGTGATAGTTCCTGAAATCGAACATGTTGCACGAGTTTAACAACGTCACAACATTCCAATAGCTTTACAAAGCAATTAACAAAGAAATGTTAACACTATGATCTGAAACAGAATAAAGCAAGGCAATGTAGGCAAGTTCTCAAAGATCTTTCTAGATTTTGAGCGGACCAGCAACAAGAGTGCTTCTAATATAACATTATTCCTTACCGTCTCCATCCTTGTCAAAGAGTGCGAATGCTTCCTGCAGGTCGAAGTTGCATGGAATGGAACTGCTGTTATTCAGCTCTTGATCTAAAGTCTTTTTGTATTTCAAAAAATCTCGCAGGCTTTCTGCCTCACCTTGAATTCTACCAGACATCAACAACAACAGCGAGGGCGCGGAATGTTAAGTTTCACGTCAATTAAAGATGTAATGGACATGAACTTTTCAGACGATGTAAGAAATTTCAATCACCTGCAATCTGCTCCTCGGTCAGCTGCTCTGCCATGATGTGATTATATTACCTAAAAAGGAAGAGCTTTATAAATTCGAAAATCCAATTTTGAAGTTGGTGACCATGAACCAGTCGGAACTCTTCGTCAGTACATCTTCACGTACGTGCCTGTTGGGTCATTGTCTCCTGGCGGCCAGGTCTGCGCATACGCAATATGTCAAAGCTTCTCTTATCAACGTCTCAGCAATCTGTCAGCGGCTTGTACGTTGGAGGCCAAATTACAATTGCACTTGGCAATGATGGTGTATCTGTATGGAACTACGAGAACATGGTAAGGCATGAACATATTCTGTCAAACCTTGGTCCTAAAACATATCATTCATGCGCTGCACTTCATAAAACTCTCACTCTTCTGCTACTGCAGTGTCGTGTACAAAACCTCCCATTGGGATCCAGTGCATGGATTCTTACCGGTGCTGCAATCTTGTGTGCGAATTCATCCTTCCTCTGCTTCCCACTAATGGACTGCCATACTCAACAGTTCTTCTTGGCATCTTGCTCTTTAAAGAAGCCTGGACCAACAGCACTTGCAGATGCTCCCAAAGTAGGCCTACCAGCGGAACTGCTCTCACTGCACTGCCTGAGACTGCCAGATTCTGAATCTGAGTGTGCTGCAGCAGTGCTAAAGAGTGGAGATATTGCCTGGCTGATCATTCAACATGATTCAGTACCACAGGAGGTGTTGGTAATGAAACACATCAAAAACAGTGTAAGCAACCAGAGCATCCTCCAAGCAGCCTCCTCCTCAGGCAACATGCTCGCACTTTTCTCACAATCAAAAACAAACAAGACCAATTTCTATCTGCAGCAGTATGAATGGACGAACCAGTCACTGCAAGCATCTGGTCCATCGCTACCAGTGCAATGCCCAGCACCTCAAGCAACTTGTGTAGATTTCCATTACACACGCGCCTTCTCTTTGGTGACCTGGTCCAATGGCATGGTGTCAGTAATGCGCCACAGCCATACTACCCATACTTCTCATTCTCCTTCTCTGCTGCATCTGGACTTCTCCAAGCTGTTAATTTCGGAGCAACTCAGCTCTCCCAGGGTCCCCAAGGCATCAGAGGAGAGGAAGAGGAAGGCGCAGCAGGCGGGATCCTCCACTACATCAACTCAGGTGAAGGCCATGGCGGTGGCACCAGTAGATGCCTCTCAGTTCATTGTCATATCAACTAATACTGAAAATGCATCCATCGCACGCTGTGCTCTCATTGACACACAATTCGGTTGCGAGACCTGCTCGTGGGAGCAGAGCCTGGACACCGGCAGCACACACTCCCTTCCTGCTCTCAGTGGGAATCATAAGCCACTGATGAAGATTGTGAGTGGCATTACTGCTTCCCCTGCAGTACCCGGCCTTCTGCTTCTGCAACTAGGCGGGGCCGTCTATTGCATGAAACTGAACATCCCCACTTCCAGCTTGCTCAGTATGGTGGGTCGACTCCACACTTCCTCTGCGTCAAACCACCAATACCCTAACCCACCATCATCCAATGGTAGCTTTACATCTCTTGACCTTCATGTGTTGAGCCGTATTGCTTCCTCAGGCCCCCAACAGTCTTCAGCCACAGCAGCAGTGCCCCTGACTCTGGCAGAAGCACCCCCTGATGTGTGCAGTACCTCATCCCCTACACATCCAGGCTTAGATTACCAAGCAGTGCTAAAACTGCTTCAAACACCCACACAGCCAGGCCAAACGGCTGTCTTAAAGGAGGCTCTGGATCAGTTCTTGTCTGCAAGCAGACACTCAAATCCTCTCAGTCTAGTCTCACTCCTAGCTCAGCGGTTAGCTGAAGGAGAGTTGTGGGATGAACTGCAACGGCTTCTGGACACAATTCCTTCAGGTACATCACAAGGCTGCTTGCTGCCTGGTGCAACATGCTCCTGGATACTGCCAACTGCAGCACGGGCGCAGCGGTACAGACTCCTGTCTCCTCTCTGCAGCTGCCTGGATGATGCTTCACCTGATCAGGTGGTTGAAGCACTGGCGGTGCTGCTGCAACCAACCACTGCATCCAACCTCACCCTACGCAAAGCACACTTCATGAATATAAGGTGACTCACTGCTTCAGAATGAGCTTAGTCATATCACAGGCACTCTGACAATCCGACTCAAGCCTGTGCAGTAGGCATCCTGTGCACTCTAACTCGCTCCCTTCTTCCTATCCTGTAGATCTCATGCAGAGGCAGCGATTGCACAGAGTGAGCGCGCCATCTCCTCATTGCCGGGGAACAGCAGTCGACACAGAGCTCTTGCATTAGCTAAGTGCGCTGCTGCTGTTGTGGATGGCTTTACAGCACAGGAGGTGCTGATCCATCCCCTCTTGGCCATGCCTTTGGATGTTCCAGCATTGCAGGTAATGCATTCATAAGTTTGTAGGTATTCTGTACGTCTTACCTTGCAGATGTATCGATCACTCTTAAACGTGTGGTAACACCTACTCAGTCTTTTCACTGCAAGGCATGAATGGAAGACGAGCGGAGAAGCGTCTTTGTGTCCTGGCCATGTAGGGGCGCCTTGCAGAGCTCAACAATTATCATGTGGATCGATTGCTATCATACCTTGCAAAGTGGATGGACAAATATACACAGGAACTAGGAGATGTAGCAGCTCAGATCCCACTCCCTGTAGAGCTGCTCTTCCCCACTCTGACCCAGGTGCAGTGCAGTAGTACCCCTTGCTGGATGGTCTTGCACTTGCCTCGATAAGATTCAGCTACTTTTGACATTGCATTAGGCATGCCCCCCATAAGTCAAAAGCTGTTTCATAATAATGTGAACCATGATTCTAAGATGCTTGGCGTCTGACTACTGCCTACTAATATCAGGTACTGGAGTGGGTTCGTCTACTCCTAGATTCCCACCTAGCCCGCCTTTTGATGGCTCAACAAACCTTGCCGTGTCTAGGGCAGATCACGAGCTGCGTGAACCTCCAGGTATGTCAAATCTCTTAATGACGTCTTGAGATCAGATGTACACATGGTTGTCAACTTGATGCTGTAGTAAGGCACAAGTTGATGCTGTAGTAAGGCACAAGTTAAGGCACAAGTTGATGCTGTAGTAAGGCACAAGTTGATGCTGTAGTAAGGCACAAGTTGATGTTGATTATGACACGGGAACAACATGTCATCACTAGAAATAGAGAATCATCACAGTAGCTATTGACAGTAATTGACTCCATCATCACAGTAGCTATTGACAGTAATTGACTACTTCCTGCTCTATATGATGTATTACCTTATAGGTATCAGCTTGCAAGAGTCTACTTCCACTCCTGGGTTGTGCAGAGCACATTCAACAACATGCGCCATTGCCAGCTGCCCATGTGGCTACAGCAACTCAATACACTGTGGAGCTGCTTGACCTCAGTGTGAAGTAGTCAAAGTAAATGTTCTTTATACGTTCTGGATGTCAAGGTGGAGTGCGAAGACTTTTTTGAGGAATCTGGATGTTGATGCTGTTGATGCTCTAGACTGCATCCTGAAACTGCCTACCTTTCTTGATACTATAAACACTTGAGGGTTTCTCTATCTATCTTATTCTGCAATAATAGATGACCATGGCTCAGTCTGGGCTGCAACTGCGAACACACTTAAATTTGTTGCATTTGAATTTCAAATTGACATCGTTCCTAGGTGCTCCCCATCTCATCTAGCACTAATTTACAGTAGATATCAGGTGTTACAAGTTCTAATAGATCCTCAGAACTTCTGAGAATACCAGCAACACCAGCAGTGAAAAAGTATGCTGTCAAGTCTGATTAGCAAAAGGATTCCAGCAGAGAACTAAAACACATGAGGTAAAATGAAATCCCAATGATTTATTGGCGTGATTTGCAGCACGTCGTATAGGCTTTACTATGTCCAAGTCACTTAAAGGATCTTGTTTTCTCCTAGTGCGATACCCTGAACAACATAATCTCCATTCATACATCCCTCCATGAACAGAGAACTCAACAAGAAAGTCTCCTCAAAACATATCTCCTCCATCGATAGCATCCTCAATCATCATTCCACCCAGAATACCGGCTCCCAGTCCAACTGCTCCTGCTGCCATAACTCCACCCATGCCAACACCTTGATTTTGCTGATACCCGCCTATCATTGATTATGATCATTGAAATAAAATGTTCAGTAAAGTTTTTCACCGTCCAGACAGCAAATGTGTATGCTTCTTGAAGCACTCAACGCATGAGAAGGGCGCATGTCCCATCTTGGCTTCCTAAACCACACTCCTTACCTCCTTCTTGGATTATAACTGTTTGAGGTTGGCCAGGATAGTACCCTGGAGCCACAGGGGCTCCATAACCCGGAGGATAACCTGGCTGACCATAAGGCATGGGTGCAGGTGCATATCCAGGCTGACCATATGGCGCTGCATACCCTTCTGGCTGTTGAACAACAATTCTGTTTTCGTCTGCATAATGTACAATTTGCTGCTGTTATTAAAAAAATTACGAAGCTACTTTTCTGTATGAAGGATCAAAAGTTACAAGTTTGGTATAAAAGCAGTCTTAAACCTAGGACTTACCAGGTGTAGAGGCACCACAGCCCATGTTATTGATTATATATGTATAAGCAGGTCAGATGTCGCACGACGACGTTCGACATAGCTTAGCTTCAGCATCTCGCATGTGTACGGCAATTCTGCAACCAGTGGAGTCCATCTCTCTTAGATTGTAGATATAGTCGAGTTATGGATTGTTCTACAGTAATCCATGGGGGATATAAAATATATGTAATGAATATTGAAAGAACAAGAAGAAAATTGGCTAAGTATCAGATTGCCAACTTCAGAGGGATAAGCTACAAGTACCTAAAATTGTGAATGTAAATTAAGTCTACAAGTGCTTCTAAGAAGCTGCCATCTTATATCTGTCTAAACATATTCAAACAACTACTAGACACCCTGCAAAACATAATAGAGCATTATGTTCTATGTGATTAGATAGAAACCCTGCCATAGACTTCATACGCTGCCTTGAAGCTGTACTTTCAAGATGGGTTCACAAGTTACCTCTTACAGGAGTGCCTCATGCCAAATACATGAAAGCTCTGCAAACTTCTGTGCGAAAATCTGTCTAAGAGACCTGAGAAACAGGTGCATATGATCCAACATGCTCTCTACTATTCTTCATCATTTTACAAGCGACTGAGAACTCACTGAGAACTCTGTGAATCTACGAACCCTGATTCCAACATGCTGTCCTCAGGCAGCAAGAATGCTGACACTTTCATTTTTTACATCCATAGCATATGATACACATCTGCAGCATTCCTCTATGAATCTAGCGGGCTAGCAGCTCTAGATCTTGGTCCTCTTGATGAGCAAACTGGAATCAAGATCTTGGCGACTTGATCATGATTTGAGGAGCTCTCAGCAGAAAATTCTGGTAGAGAGGCAGGTTTCGGCAAAGACTGTGAATGCTGTAGAGGTGGGAGTCCTATGATGCCAGAGGGGGCCGCATCTGAAACCATGACACAAAAGTATGATTTAGTATATGATGTACACTGGTTGTTGAGTAAGATCTGGGCAGACATGACAACAACTGTCTTGGCAGTGTCATAAATCACACAAATTGTGGAGGCAGTGTGACTGAGGCTTACCTAGGATTGTGGAGGCAGAGTGACTGAGGCTTACCTAGGATTGTGGAGGCAGAGTGACTGAGGCTTACCTAGGATTGTGGAGGCAGAGTGACTAAGGCTTACCTAGGATGCTTACCTAGGATGCTTGGAGTTCTTTGCACTCTGGGCACTGCGCTCGCAATTGTCTTCTGAAGCAAAGTCTCCATAAAGAGTGACAACTTGGGAGGTTGCTGCTGCCCGCTTGCCACTTGCTTCTGGGCTTCCATACTCAGGCTTGCCAGTTGCTGAGCTTGGTAGAGTGGACGGAGAGGGTTCATCAAGCCATTTAAGGGTTGAGGCTGCTGATGAGTGAAACTGGTGCTGGGAGATGTTATGACTGAACGGTGAGTTCCTACAGCTGCCAGTTGCTTCCAGGCTTCCCCAGCTGTCCAGCCTGTATGTGGAGCTATTGGTGAGCCAGCAGCAGCAGTGGCAGCCCTGATCACTGCCCTCTTGGCTAGGCTGTCCTCTGCATGGTGAGAATCGAAAAGGGCATCCAGCTGGTCATCTGCTCTCTTCTTGGGTGTCGTGGGCGGAGCCTTGATGCCAGGGCTGTTGGGGACAGATCCTGGAGGTGAGCAGGCAATATCAGTGCCTTGCTGGCTGAGCGGTGGTTGCCCGGACAGAGAGGAGCGACGGCGGTGTATGACTGGGTGACGTTTTACTGGCGTTGAGGATCCACTGACGCATGTAGTGCTTGAAGGCAAGTCAGTGACGGAGGCCTGCAATCCAGCTGAGGTGAAACGGAGGGGAGACAGCCCTGTCAGGAAGGATGATGGATGTGTAAGTGTCTCATCGCAATGCATCTCTACAGTATTGGTAGCGACCTCCCCAGGTGAGCTGGCAATCGGATGGTCCTCATCCTCACTTTCCCCCATGCCTTCATCTCTCATATCTTCTTCGTGTGTGGAGGGCTCAATATGCCCCTTTGTGCTCAAGGCCTGGGAAAAAGACAGAGATGCACATGAGCAGTGTGGCATATCCTGACAGCACTAAGCAACGTTGTAAGGAGCCTGTGAAGATGAGGCGCTCCTTTTATTGATTGTGGTCTTATGTTTCTGCAGTTATGCGCACATATGTTGTACATAACTGTGCTACCTTTTTTCTTTTAGGCAAAGTATGATGCCTGCTGTAATAGATCCCACAGGCGTTGCATAAGACTATCTTCTTGGCAAGAGGCCTGCGCCACTGAGGGCTCTCTAGGGCTCCGCAGTGAGCACATGGTCCACCAGGCAAAGCAGCGTTCTTGACAGGCGTGTTCCTGCCAGATGTCCAAAATGAAATGGATATGATAGAGTTGGTGCCTGATGTCATAGTGAGATGTTGAACTCACTTCTTTCTTTGATGGATCTGCAGAGGATATGATTCTGAAGACGTATGTTCCGAGCTTGTGGATTGCTGCTCAATAGCTTCTGCATAAGCAAGTATCACGTTATCAAGTCGATCACGCCATGGTGGCCGAGTGCGTGTTTAGGTTTAAAGACAGGATCACACCATCACGATCTGGAGGATCCTCAGCATTGTCAGCATCTTGTCGGTCTTCTAGCACAAGGCGCACAGTCTCCAAAAGAGCGTAAGTTAATGCATCTGAGTGTTCCGGAGAAACCTGTACACGCACATGTTGCAATCACTCTTTCTCTTTATTGCTTGTATTCCCATCTGAATCTTAGGGCATTCAACGTACCTTCCAACTCCTTTCTAACGAGACAAGGGAATGCTGGACAGCCTGTAAGAGTACGAGTCAGCACTGTAAGGTGACGAGAACAGAATTCAGAGGAGGCAGCAGACATTTCGAGTACTATTTCTCCTGGAAAAATTTCAGCTGTATAGCTAGGTATCAGCTTAAGACCTATATTCTAATCATTGCCTTAGCTCGCCCACCGAATGAGAAAACCCTTCCCTACCGACACGTACGTGAAGACCTCACCTTTGCCATCATCAAAGATTTTCTCTGGAATCTAAAATTCTTATTTTAAGTGATCTATGTAGGCAGTTGGATCAGGGATAGGTCTCGGTGAGAGATCAGGCTGTATAAATATTGAGTCCGATCACTTCCTGATTTATATTGAGAGAGCTGTGACAAAGTGGCACAACTTGCACTAGGTCAAATCCTCAAGTAATCTGTACTATAATTTATATCACATACATAATAAGAAAGAGAGAAGTGTTGTAGAGTGTACAATATCTAATTTAGGTTAATGTGAGCAAGTATTTGGCGAAAAATGTGTGGAAATGTGCGAACGCCTTGCTTCGGTATGATTATTTGTCCTGACGATATTGTCCTACACCTGAAAGAATTAAGTGTGGCATCATATTTTAAAACTCCTTATGGCCTTCAATTTTCACAAGTGCCGCCGAGTCGAGAGTTTGCATAGGTAGGTAGGCAGGTAGACAAATTCTGAGTTACAGTGAGCGGGACTGAAATTTTAAAGTAAATTTGTCTGAATTGTTTCATGACTTATCGAATGCAATCAAGCTGATAAACATATGTCAATACCTAGGTACTGTGAATTGTGATGGTATACTGTTTAGGTCATGTGTAAACTGGGTACCTGCATGCCTAGCTTCCTGCAGTAGTTCAGTGGTTATGGTCATAAGAAGTTATAATCTGAATCAATACTAGTTGTGAAGTGCCAGCGCTTATGTACACCTTTAATTAACTAGGCATGTAGGCACATTGTCTGTAGGATTCAGGGCTAAGTAGGTAGATGGACTCTCTTAACTTAAGCAATGCTGGCAGGCAGCAGGATCATGGATATGCTTTAGCATGGGCACTGTCGTCACAATCCCGGCAGCTGCAAGACAGTGCCACAGCCCATGTGCAATGGGCTCCATCACAGTCCCTGAGAAGGAGTCTTCAAGGCCGAAAGATGCTGCAGCTGACAGTGCTGTCAGGACATGCAGGAGCCATTGGTAATGTAGAGACCCACCTGCCCAGAGGGAGGAGGTCGCCATAGCCGCACAGTGCATCTGCAACATCATGTTAGGTTGGAACTAATTGAACATGACCATGGTGTGGATCCTGATGTAGGTATTGCGCCAAGTCCATACGCATGACTCATGTGTGTGTGATCATTACTCTACAGATATGATACTCTGAAGTCTGGATACTTCTTTGCTGAGGCAGCATCATGCAGGGCCTCTCACCTCAACAGACAAGAAATTCATCGCTGTCACCAGTGTCGGCTTCACAGGTATCAGGGTTGCCATTAAGACTGTGGCTGGTATTGGAAGACCTCCTACCACCTCTGCACGCAGCAGCATGGCAGAAGAGGCAATGCTCCAGTAGTCAGCTTTCCGTAGAAGCGGGCGCAAGCGGCCTGAAGAGGAGTGGTATAGAGAAGCAACTATACCAACACCCATGATGGCGAGCCCAAAGCCCTGGATGTGTGCAGTCCTGAGTTGTTGAAAGAGAAAGCATTTCACAGTTTCCTATCTCTTGGGTTAGGCTTCTGCTAAGTCTCAATACAGTCAGACTTGACACAATTGCTGAGTCACAGAACCATCATTGGAGGAAGCAGGTGCATTTAGCTGGGTCATGTTAAATGAGCTTGATGTTGTAGGATTCACCTTCTGAAGCACCTCCCAGCAAGAAAGAATGGGATGCATGTCAAGACATTGAGAACTCTCTCCATTCTATTGCGGTCATTACTCCCTGGACCTGCTCACATCATTGAGTGGTGGTTCAGAGGAAGAACTTTACCATTTACAAGCCTAACTCTGATGCACAGCTGGCATGTATGAATTTCTCCTTTCAGGTCAACAACTAAGCATAGGGTCCCTGCATGACCCAGGCCTAAAATCACATTCATGTGAATGCTTTTACATTAGCTCTTCTCTCATTCTCACACATGTTTTAAGCCAATCAGTATGTCATCAAGTGTGACAGGTGACCGGGAGTCTTTCTATCAATAAAGAGCAATGAGATCAGAGGTTCAAAACTCTGAATGTTGACCACAGCATGTCCACACCCACCTTTTGACCACAGCAGGTCCACACCCACCTTTTGGTCTCATGATGTTACCCAATCTCTTTGAAAGCTTTGCTACAAGTGTATTTATTCTGGACAAGAATCCTCCTCCTCTCTGATTTGAATGTACTGTATCCATCCTGCCACTTGGATGTTCCAGCCTCATTTCAAGCTGAGGAGGATTGTCTGTGATTTGGATTGCTTGATGCTGAAAGTATGCGCTTGATCCATTTATGATGACATTGTCAGTGGCTTGATAAGTGCTGCAACAAGGACTGCCCAGATACTCAAGAGCAGGCGTTGCCGGGAAAGACCTGCTGCTGCTACTGCTGCTGCTTAGACAAGATTCAGCTGTACATTTAGTGACGCAATTGCAGGACTGGAAAGACATCAATACATGTGCTAACTCTGGCCTTTCTGTTGCGATGGTGTCCATGGACTCATCTATTCGATGCCGTTTCCGAGCTAAGAGTGTGCATACCTTGGCTGCACCTCTTACACCTACTAACGATTTGATGGGTAATTGGAAGTTATTTACGGGCGTATTGAGATGCTGTAGAGAAGAGTCATTGGTGCTAGGGAGCTCCTGATGTTTGTCTTGTTCGTTCGTCGAGGCTCTAATGACATCAGTGCAGTCGCTGCAAGTTACAGCCATACGTTACTATCGTTTGTTGGTTCATTTTGGTCTGGTCTGAGCGTTGAAGTTGCCCAAAGAATATTCCTATCATTATTCTATGTGCTCATACTTCATGGATGAATTTTAACATTTTGAAGAAGTACTTATGAATTGAATAAAATGTAATGTTTATCAAAGCATAGTGTTCCCAGGTACCCCCAGTAGTTATTACTCGCCCAACTACGTCACTACTCGCCCAACAACGTCACTATCTCAAGGTACTACGCTATCATCTCAAACGAATTTTAACACGATCAGAGAAGCCTTCCAGACGGAGCAATACGTTTTGAAATGTTGGACGTTCCTCTGGTAGAGGATCCAGGCATGCAACAATCAGTTCTCTTATTTCGGTATCTACTTCTGAAGGAACGAAATCTCTAAGAAATCGTCTGCACTCCTGATAAAGAGGTCAATTGCACACTTAGATTGATATACCTAATAGCAGGTATTCTAGGTAATAGAATACTTACAGAGCACAAGTTCATTACAGCGAGCAGAAGATTAGGATTATCAGTGCCAGCATGACTGGAGCTCAGAGCTGAAACATTCTACCAGCACAGCACAAGAGTAATCTTAAAATGAACAAAATGTTGCTTACTGGGTTCGGGTTGAAGTAGTTGTGGTACAGAATTGGTATGATTGCATCCTTCTGGCTCAACTGCTGACTCCACGGCGCATGACCTGTTACCATCTGGTACAAGATTTGAACAAGATTGTTAAGACATAACGCACAGCTCAGTGCATCAATATCACAGAAAAACACTGACGTCAGAGCTTTACAAGTACAAACATGAGAAAACAAATTTCATCCTATTCCTACTTGTACTTCAATCCACTGTCACTGGATTGGTGAGTTACAACTAGTAGGTATTGTTATTGGCAATGAGTCAGCACTGTGAGTTACAACTTGAAGGTATTATTATTGGCGATGAGTCAGCACTGCATCAGAAAGCAGAAGCACTGAGTTGAGGTTGGAAGAATATCTTCATCTATTCCAACAAAATTATCAATTTTTTGCATAATTCATTGCAGATGGACATCAAAATAGCGACGTCTTGTTAGCATCACTGCCTAGTAGTGTGCTCACACCCTACCGCTCCGAAAGAGTACACATCCACTTTTTCATCATATCTCCCCTGGAACATCTCAGGTGCCCTGCCAGTCACAGCAGACAAAACATGACTCACATCTGAGGAGCATACAACATAAATCATGTCTTAAGTACATTCAACATGAGTCACATTATCTGATGCAGCACGCAATGCCCCAGAATGCATGCATGGTGACGAAGGTGGGAGCTGGGACCAATCTGTATAACTCATACTAAGAACTCCATGACAGTACTTGAACTCTCATACTAAGAACTCCATGACAGTACTTGAACTCTCAGTTGCCTCCTAACTGCATCACTAGCATCACTTCTAGGGGATAGCTTCATTGACTACTGAAGGTTCAGTTATGTTCAGTTATGTTCAGTTATACTCTGGATGTTCAGACACTCTTGTCTCATCAAGTATTGTTTTACATAATAAATTTCAACGTAAGTTTCCTCATCTACCACCCATGGCGTAAGCCATGCAAGTACATCATGCCACGTGCAATGCCAACTGCCAGCCAAATGAGTTGCTTGTCTGTCAGTTGATGCTCCTTTCGCCTGAGAACCTGAGAACCCAAGAAAATATGACTTAAAAATAGTCACAATATCAAATAAGCAAGCATTTGTTTGCAGGACCTTCAAGGTCTGATTGAGTCTGGAAGAATTTCAGGTTTCGACCTTGAGCGATGCTTTTGTCAATAAAATGATGATAATTTGAATTGCACACCTTCAGTAGGTCCCCATATTCTGTCACAATCTTGAAATGACTTGCTTCTGACACAACCCCCAAGAACTGCACCATAGAAAGCCAGTGATAAAATCTTTTGATTAGGACATCTAATCAGTGGAATTGCTGAGACTAAATATTATGGTTTACATTCATATTTGAAAACCTGCCTGAATCACGTTTGTGTGCCTCAACTCCTTCATGAGCTCTGCTTCGGCATAAAATTCTTGAAAAGCTGTATCCCCATCCATGTTGTGATGCATCATCTCTTTGACTGCCACCTGTTCAGTCGCGGCAATTCAATTACAACTTGATAAGGTTGTCTGTTTATTAATGAATGTGACTACATTTCTTCTTTTCTAACCATATATTGACGCCCAGCATGAGTGATTCAGAGTGATTATACCTTCATCATTGTGAACTTACAACTTGAATTCTATTCAATATTTCAAATTTGATGTTCCTCTTCAGATATCCTACCTGTGTCCCGCACCACTTTGCTAATCGCACAACGCCACAACCGCCATGCCCAAGACCTCTCCCCATCTCTAAATCTGAAGCCAAGATCTCACAACGAGGACAATCTCTCATGCTTGCCTGCATGGTGTTACAATCATCAAGATTTTACATAAATGCAGACACGGAGAAGTAATGCGAGAAGTGCACTCAGGGCTGTTCCTTCCCTAACGATGCAGAAACCTCACTATAAACATGTGATGCAAACCGTAGCTCTGAATAATGGATTAGCCATGCCATCACTACAAACATATGATACAAACCGTAGCTCTGAATGAATCATGCCATTACTACAAACATGTGATACAAAGCTTTAACCTGAGCATCCTTGTAGCAGCCTGGTATCAAACGGTTTTGATGGTCCACAGCATACAAAAAGTCAAAGACCTGCTTCTCCTTTGTGAACTGAGGTGAGAAGAGCAGCAGTGACCAAGACATGTGCAAAATAAAGAGGGTAAACAGTCCGTAGGACAGTGATGTCATACAAAGCATTTGGGCTACTACTGGTACATGTACCACAGACTCTTTGACTCAAAACCTTCCATAATAAGGGGAGTCCAGTTGCTGTAAGAAACATCCTTTGAAGACAGGTTGTTCAAGAAACAAACTTCAAAAGGCATCTGAATAGTGTACCGATGGCTTGAACATTGCATCTTAACACCACGTATTGTGTATTGCTCTGCATAAAATATTCCACCTGAAGAACATTTCTCCCAAACTTGTCGGTTGCGTGGAAATCAACCCCTGTCGTAATTTTGAAGAATGGCTTACATGAACTTTGCTACTCATCATTAATCAAAGACAAGCAGGTCAAGACAGCCTAATACATGGTTCCAAAATATATTTATCTTACAAAATTGGCTGAGATCACGTACTGTTTCATGATGGCCCTCTTCAGCATTGACATAGCCTCTGCAACTCACCTCTCTCCAGGAGCAGTTCAATAGTGGGTATGCTCCCACTTCTGGCAGCCCTCATAAGAAGAGTGCGCTGGCGGTTATGATCAACTGCTTTGATGTCTGCTCCCTTGTCAATCAACAGCCTGACCACCTCAACATGGCGCTGTCGTACTGAAAAAAGACAGAGCACGATGCCATTTTTTTGAGTAAGGTTCAGCATCATCACAAGCCTGAACCATTCAGAACCCTATCCATAAACCCTAAACCCATAAAAACAATGTCATATTGAGATCCTAGATTGTCAGCACCTGCGAATATGAGGGGAGTGGTGCCATAAGAAGTGACTGCATCCACATCTGCCCAGCTGTAATCAGGGCAGTGGCAGCCTCCACATGACCTCTTACACAAGCCATCACCAAAGGACTCCAACCATCATCATCTCTATCAATTTATGTCAAGAGCAGACATGCATCAATTAAAATCATGATTTGAAATGTGGCCTTGTCACGAGGATGTGGCATTTGTCATTTGTTGTACACTGAGAGTTCTCGTAATAAGTCAATCATAAAGAACGCCTTGAAGGGTAGAGTTTCTGCCGTCAAATGTATTAAGCAATGCTCACATGTAGAGAACAGTATTTGCATCCTCTGAACACGTCAGCCCCTCACCAGTTATAGATATGATGAGGACTCTTGCTAGTACACTGCTGTCACCTGTCATTTACATGCTGTGGCCAATGAATTATGAGTGCAGAGAGAGCGTGGAGGTTGTTACAGGAGGCTGCAAAGTGCACAGCATGAATCTTTAGTTTAAACTATTGCCATGGGCTTGACCTCAGGGGGTCTTGATAGTAGGGATTGTGCAACTGTTCCTCCCTGCAGGAGAAAAGCAGAGAATCAAAGACCAGATTGTGGCCATGAATAGGTGCTGAGCAGTTATCTTCAGTTGCAGCATTATAGCGCTTATGATTTGATCGTCTTCCTTCACTTGAAAGTATTATTGCATCTAATAATACCTTAAGAGCTGAGAGTCCATGTTTTTGAAGAAAAGAGAGTCGTCGTGTGAAAGAAAGTGCAAAGAAGCCGATCCTGACATCAAACCTGTGAGTCAAGAGCCATGCAATCTGAGAAAAAGTAGAACTGGATGAGCAACATTCAGCAACCTGCTCCACGTAACAATTATTAAGTGAGATTATGCCTGTGAATACCTTTTTTACGTAATGAGCTCTCACAAGACTTTGCCACACGCTTTGACATCAGATCAAAGGTTCATTAGGATAGCCTAGGAATCATAATGCACACTATGATTCCTTTCCTGCTCATCAGTTTCTCCAAGTCTCTGGATTATTGCATCCAACCACCTTCCAGTTACAGCATGTCTGTATTATATTCTCACCTATTACTGGGCACAGGGCACTGGGTTGGGCGTCACTGCTGCTCATACTAGTAGGCGTAGAAGGAGGATTCATGGACCTTGTGCTCATAGTAGAAGGTAAGGAGCTGCAGCTTGATTGCTCACTCCATGAGGAAGGACAGCCAGTCATGCGGCAGCTCCAGCCATCATCTCCATCAGCATGACATGATACTCCATTAGGACTTGTCGCACCTCTATTGTGCATCATAGGGTTATGATGCACAAACCCTAAACCCCTAAACCCTATCAAGTTAGAGACAGCCACTCCTATGAACTTGCGATTGTGAGTGACACTGATAGTGTTACACATCCTGTTGTAAAGAATCCCCAGCACATCACCTATGCAACAAAGTGTGAATCAAAGGACAGACTCTTCAACACGACCCAGGCTCTGCCAATATGCAAAATCAGGTATAGAATTGTTGTGACCCAGAACTATACAGGGAAGTGTGAGCTTGTCTCATAGCAGCTATGAAGGTGCACCTTTTGAGGTTTTTGGTGCAAAAGGAGTGCTGCGCTCTTGGCCAGGCTGCTGTTTGTTGCCATCCTTGCTGCAGATGATGAAGGAAGAGGCTAGCATGCTACGACATAAATGCTGGCCTGCTGATCCTGGTGACAATGTCAGTTTGCCACTTGCACTGCTGCCTAGGAGGGACTGCTGGGTTTGAAGCAAAGAAGAGGGATGCATTCTGAGCTCACCATAATCATCAGAGCTTTGAGATCTCGGGCTCACCAAGTCTGAGATTCTGCGCCGCTTATGTCCAAGTGATACTTTTACACCTTGTTGCTTGGATGAGAAGCAGGAGGAAGCTGCTGATGTCTGAGGCTCAGCAGCAGCGGTGCCCCAACCTACCCAGAACAGCCCACTGCTGCCCTCCTCTATGACCTCCACCGCCTCAAATATTGCCAGCCTGTTACATGAGATTGTACATCTGGCACTATGCTGTATAATCATGGATTGCTCTGATTCCCACACACTTATTTTCAGAGAAAAATCCTTGAACATTAATGTAAGAGCTTGAGAACATATGCGATAAAAGGCACTCGTGCACGGATGTGTGGAAATCCCTCTAACTGTTGACCTGATTGTGAGTGGCTCCCTCTTGTGTACATCATCCAGGCCTCAACGTCATGGTTCCTAGCACTAGTTTGAATCACATTATCGACCCATACTTCAACCAATCCTTCCACTGAACCTAGCGGCTTCCACTCTCCCCTAGTTGCTTCTGTTGCAGCAGTAGTAGTAGCTTCAGCAAATGATTCTGATTTCTGCTGACTCTGATATCTGAACCAAATGGCGACCCTAATAAGCATGTCACAGCTCTGATCGTGCCCCCTGATAATAGCCAAGCTTAGTGGAGTATGACCTATCAGCCCCCCGGCCAAAGAATATAGACCTCTGCTAGCCATTTCAGCTGATACCAATGCAGGTAACAGGCCAGGGTGGCTATTACCCTGTAAAGCAGTACTAAGGGGTGCTGACAAGCTGCCTGTAGCCTCTGAATCAAGGTCATGAGTTCCCATCAGCGCATCAAGTACTGCTGTACATCCATCAGAGGCTGCGTAGTGGAGGGGATTCCATCCCTTGGTCTCATCTCAGAGGGTTGGATCAGCTCCACATGCTAACAGATGAAGCACCTGCCACCAAACAAATATAATAATGTGTCAGAGGTGTCTTGAAGTTGTTGATCAAATTAGGTGAATTCCACCATAAGAAGACCTTGATTTTTGCACAAACATGATATACTACGCGCATCTTTCTTTAAGGCATCTAGTACCATTATGGCCACCAGGTACGAAAGAAAAAGGTACAAGGACACATGCAAGGTCAGGGGTTCCATACCATCTGTACATCTTTTTGTTTTGTGGCACAATGCAGAGATGTCCATCCTCTGTTCCGGGCAGAAATCATGTTGACCTCATTCACATTGCTCCCACACACTGACAGCAGGAAATCCACACAATTTGTGTGACCCTGGCTTGCAGCTAAATGCAGTGGTAGCCATCCATCCCTGAATATAAGAAGGAGACCCTTTGTTTTAATAACATTCTTATGGACTCTCTTCCCAGCTGCAAAATGCCTCATCAACCAAAAGCAAAAAAACACACGGTGGCTATGAGGGATTACAAAGTCCATGCATGTAACATCATAGGCATGCATGTGTCATGGTGGCTATGAGGGATTACAAAT
>BEGY01000100.1:0-15130 GCA_002335675.1 Chlamydomonas eustigma | reverse complement strand
ACCCATGCGTAGGCTAGCACAGTTGAGCGCAAGTACTACGTCCGTATGACCTCTGGGAAGTTATCCCCTTGAAGGGCACTGCTTTTGTTGAAATGCGTAGCGCATTTCAACAGTTTGACCTATGGGTACTTCATCAATCATATGACATGCAATTTGATATATGTATGTTTGGGGCTTTATTTGAAGAAGCATAATCACATCAATCTCAAATGAAAGTATGTGGATGTTACTTTGTTGCCAACTTGTTTTACTCTAAGCTGAGGTTAGATGCATTATGTTGCCATTGATAAGACTTGCATGCGCCGGGTCCTTGAATTTGTTTAAATGTGTAGGTGGTGCTACTGCTAAACCCTTTGTGACCTACCACAACGACCTCAACATGCAGCTGTACATGCGCATCGCACCTGAGCTGTACCTCAAGATGCTGGTAGTCGGTGGAATTGAACGTGTCTATGAGATAGGACGCCAGTTCAGGTATTTTGAGTTGAAATTGCTCTTTATGCATAATGAACAAGATTCTCAATGTTATTGTTACCATGCACTACATGTGTGGCAGTGTTATATTATGTGTTTATCTGATAATTGTGTTCATCTGCCTAAGTGATTATGAGATCCAGAGATTCATCAGTGATGATTATCAGGAATGAGTCAAGTCAATTTGTTTTATTGTCACCACAAGACATCACAACAATGCATATGTTAGTGATTTCCCCTCGTGTGCATATCAAATAAAAATGGTGATCGAATGTTTAATGATGAACGGACCTTTGACTCCCAAAATCAGGAATGAGGGTATCGACATGACGCACAATCCTGAGTTCACCACCGTGGAGTTCTATCAGGCATATGCTGATTACAAGGACCTGCTGGACCTGACTGAGCACCTCATCTCACAGATGGTTCTAGAGATCAAGGTGGGTGCGTGCTTAGGCTGTCTTTAAAAAATATATCGTGTATGGCATCCACTTGATATATTGTCAGTCTCAGTACTGGGAGTACGTACGTCAGTACTGGGAGTATCAATGCTGATGTATCACATAATACGAATTATGTCGAAGGGTTTATCAGAGCCCTATGACAACATGAGCCCTGGGTCAAACTCAGCCTTGCCTGTCTTACTACTTGCAGGGTAGCTACAAGATTCAGTACCACAGCAATGGCCCTGATGCTGACCCCATTGAGATAGACTTTACACCTCCCTGGAGAAGAATCAGTATGATCTCAGGGCTGGAAGAGATCTTGGAGGTCAAGTTTCCAGCTGACCTGGACTCAGCTGAGGCCAGACAATTGTTGGTATGTGATAGAAAATCTGAAAGGAGGCTCTGAAGGTGATGAAGTTGATTCGTGTGTTCATGACATATATCCTGACCAGGGTCTGGCTCTTGTAGGAGCTTTTTATGACTTGGCCAGAAGTTGATCTCTCATTGGGGGAGATCAACTTCTGGCGAAGTCATAATTGTGTATAATAATTGCGTATATGAAGTGCTTGTGTTCACATTTTTTTCTTTTATATCTATAGGCAGATCAAATCAAGAAGCACAACATCAACTGCCCGCCTCCTCTCACCCCTGCACGTATGCTAGACAAGTTGGTGGGAGAGTTCTTGGAGGAGCAGTGTACCAACCCCACCTTCATCTGTGATCACCCTCAGCTCATGAGCCCTCTTGCTAAATGGTGAATGTTTTGAAAGGCATTTGTCAATTGTCCCATACCTGCATCAGCTGTGTGTACTCTTTGATGTAAGCAGTTAGGGTGCAACTGCTACCTTCAGAATCTTTTCCTAGATCTTGGTGTTTTTGCCCTGTCTCATGATTAAATTCAATTCAATTTCAGGCATCGCTCTTTGCCTGGTATGACTGAGCGCTTTGAACTATTTATCAACAAAAGAGAAGTTTGCAATGCATACACGGAATTGAACGATCCTGTTAGGCAACGGGAGCTGTTCAGTGACCAGGCCAAATCTAAGGAAGAAGGTGAGGAAGATCTAAAGGAACCTTGAACTTGATTCTATTAGAAACGGCGAGATGAAATCATCATTTGGCATCCTTGATCAGAGGAAATAAGTAAGAATGTCTACTGTTCTATTCCAGAGTTTTTTTTGTCTGCGATGTCGCAGGCGATGATGAGGCCATGTTTGTGGACGAAAATTTCTGTACTGCCTTGGAGTATGGTCTTCCACCCACTGGGGGCTGGGGTATGGGAATTGACAGAATGACCATGCTCCTGACAGACACTGCCAACATTAAGGAGGTACGCTTTCACCTTTCCTGATGTAACAGGGTTCTCTATGTCAAACTGACCTTCACACTTCCTTTTGCAGGTTCTGCTTTTTCCTGCCATGAAACCTCAGGACAGCTAGATAGGATAGCTATAAATGAAGCTTCTTTGATTAGAAACATGGTTGTATATCAAGGACTCGGCAGTGGAACATTTCTGCAGTGTCTCAATATGAAATGGAGGTTTCTGGGTATGCTCCTGTTACAAACCATTTAAGTTCATGCAGATTACTTTCACTACCTTCTCAGCGTTCCGCGCTTAAAAATTAAAGTTAGCTTCTCCCGTTATGTAATATCACACCAAAACTAAGTGACCAGGCAGGCCCGACATCAATAATTGATACACCATAAGGAATTTGAAAAACAGCTAAAACAAAACTCGTTAATTGTATTATTCAGCACTCGAACCTGGTGGTGAGGGGGCATAAAGGCAGATCTTGTTGAACAGACTTCACGTTGAGTTTCGTGAGACTTTATTAAATGGTGAGCTTCTTATATTTGACTCGTGCACAGACTTCAGATCTTCGAGTTTCGATCCTTAGCGCCCACCTGACAAGAATGTTTGCGTATTTGACGACGTGAAGCCTGTCTCCTCTTATGAATCCTTCAAATTTGATAGCTTCCATGTGCAGACAACCTCAAAACGGGTAGCAAATGCGAAATCTGGCAAGTTTCAGGAGAATGTGCACAAGAGAGGCACAGGCATTGTTTTAGGTGGTGAAAAGAAAGCGAAGTTGCCAGTTGGCCCTGTAGTCCTGGGTTTTTTCATTTTTGTAGTTATTGGCTCAGGTAAATGAGAGAAACTTTGTTATGCATAAGCTCTTACACCAATGATTGGTACCTGCATGTCCATTTTTTAGACTAGCTCCATGTGAAACACATTGCGCATGAAATTAGAGATCAGGTTTCTCCCAAGGAGAAGCCTTGATCATGTTTTACAGCACATACCTAATGTTAGTGTCAGCTTGATTCCTCTCCCTCACTGGAGCTATAACAACTGCTGGTCCTCCATGTTCATGCAGCTCTCCTGCAGATCATTAGAACTGCAACAACAGCACAGCCCCCAATCTGATCTGTTCCTGGGTAGTAAGGGATGACAAATTGCTCCAACTGGCGAAATTTCTGTACTTCCTAGGCTCTGATAAAAAAATATTCTTTGCGCTGAGGTTGTGTCCTGGAAGTTCTTCAGTTTTTTGTTATAAATTGAATGTCTTTTGTGAGAATAAAAGCATTTGGAATCGAAATGTTCATTTTATATTCTATTTTTGGACAGATGAACCAATGTAACATGTTATCGTACTGATTTCTGATGGATGAGAGTATATATTTTATTTGCATTGTATGCTGCTGCATTACATTGACTCAATCCAGAATGTACAAAATGAACAGCAGTTGCCAGCAAACTTGAAACTTGTCTAGCACATGCACAGAAACAAGAAGAGATGTAGCAGAAAAAGTACCTCGTTCAAAAAAAGTAGCATCAATTCTTAAAAATCATGGGCTGATAGCCCTCACAATAGAGACAAATAGAGACGAATAAAGGATTCTGCAAGGTTATGAGGATAGTTTCAAAGACCCTGCATTCTATACACATACCTAGGACAAGGGGAGTCATGGCATATTTCAACCATAAAATACGTAAAGCATAAATTGGAAATCCTACATCAATGATGTCAATTGACTATGCTACAAAATGTCAATGATATCAATTGGAAGTTATCAAGATAAAGGTAAACCATGTATATGTACACAACATACTTTAAAGGAATTATGCATCCTTCTTATTTCTCCTTGCAGCAACTATTACATAGTGACAAAGCACTTTTAGGGGGGAGGTTTTAAGATGTCACACGTGTACATACCCAAGCGGTGAGTTCAAGGTGTTGATGAGGGGATCTAAATCCCCTAGCGAGTCTGAAGTTTTACGCCTGACGGAAGGCGCCTCCTCAAAACTCCGTACTGCTGTTACCACTGTTACAGCATCGTATCCCCTGTCACTCATCATCACATCCAGATCTGCCCCTATACCTGTAAAAAGGTGTAACCTGACCTGGCCTTCATCTTGGCCCAGACCCCCTGCAGCAGAAGGCCCAGCCTGGAGGAAGGTGTCTGGCATCAAGTCCCTGCTCCTTGGATCATGGTGCTGACGCTTCTTGCTGGGGGACATCATGTGCTGTAGCTCAGCTGGATCTAGCTCCCTAGATCTAGACAGCCCAGATCCAGAACTACTACAGCTGCCATTCTGTGGCAGGGTAGTGATCAAGGTTTCTGCATCACCTTTAGAGCTACGCTCTGAGTTGGTCTGTGCAGCTGCAGCTACAGCAGCAGCATATGCCAGTTGTTTAGTCTCATCTTCTGTAGGAGCCTCTGACGGGGGAGGCATGTGACCCAGCATCTTAGAATTACCTTCTGAGAAGGATGATACTGAAGGGCCCTAGAGAGAAACAAACGTAGGAGCAGGATTAGCTTTGTGCAGTAATTTTGAATGATTCGGTAATTATTTAGTATTTGTTCTTTAATATTTATACAGCGACTTTGAATACTTTTCATATCACTAGGGCTACAGTGAAACACATGCTTGCAGTCAGACTTCAGGAACTTAATGTTAATGAGCATCTTTACAGCAGCAGTGGGGATTACCAACAGCCCACTTCAAATGGATTTCAGTCATCTTATGCCTTTGCAGTACCCACCGTGTTGCACTGCAAGCTCCCTGAGAGCTGAGGTGATGACGCAGGTACTGGTGAGGGTGCCTGCATGCCAGACATGGCTTCCAACAGGTTAGCATCCAGCTTATCCATGTCCAATGTCAACTGCTCCACTAGCATGCCACTCAGCGGCAATGGGTGAGCATCTCGTGCAAAGCAAGAGTAGCACATGCTGGCCGCCTGATGATGGAAGTGTGAACTGGTGAGGCAAAGCATAGCACACAAAGTATAATGCAACCAAGCAGCATGATCTGATCAGCAAATGAAGTGATGATGTGGCTTGCATCTAGGAATGCAGCATTCTAGGATGAAGAGCACCCCTGAAGGGAACCCTATTTTAAGAGCCTGCTGATGTTTGTCTTACCATCCACCCCTCTTCTGGCTTGTCTGGGTCAATGAAAGCAGGTGCCTCTGTTCTGGTTGGAGGTGCGTGCGGGTCTGGCAGGGATGCCACCTCTTCATTGATGACAAGCACAGGGATGGCTGGCAGACATGGCAGCGGGACGGCTTCTGGCTCCAGTTCTGGCACTCTGGGAGCCTGTAGCCGATACTGCTTTGGAAGAAGTACAACATGGGCAGCATGAGTGGATTCGGAGCTGCGACGGGGTGGCGATCCAGGCACTGGAGGATGGGGGCCTTGTAAAGGGAATGGGTGACCAGTAGGAGGTCCAGTGCTCATGAAGGGTAGTGGCTCAGGTTCTGAGTATTCCTGAGGGCTGAAACTATTCCTACAAAGTAGAAAGGACATCACTGTTAATGTCCAGATGGGGTTTAGGGTTTAGGGTTTAGGGTTTAATGTCCAGATTTAAGAGCCAGGTTTGTGGATCAGAGCTGGAGGCAATTTGAATGCATTTTTATGCCATGCAGGTTACATTACACTATCAATCAAATATGACGTACCTGGCCTGTTGTGCAGCCCGTAGGCCAGCATTGTGTATGAGGCTCTGAGGGTATGCGGCCATGGCAGTGAAAGGGTATGGGTGAGCAGGGGCGGTGTGGAAGCTTTGTGGGTATCCTTCCACCTCCCCATGATCCATAGGTGCCATCACCTCCTGGGAGCGTGTTACTCTGGGCCTGCCACCAGCAGGGAGGGCACTCCTTGAGCTCACACTGCTGCGGCTGCACCGGCGCTGAGGTCCTACAGGGGCGCTGCCTGCCAGAGTGGAACCTGAGCCACCAGAAAAACTGGCAGCAGCTGGGGGTTCTAGCTGGAAGCTGTCTTCCAGGGGGTTGCAGGCTCCTCTGGTGCCTGCCGCTGCAGCTGAAGGACACTCTCCTCCACTGCTTCGCAGCTGCTGCACTGATTTTGAGAAGCGTGAGGGTTGCTGAAAGTGTACGGGATTAGGATGTCCAGCTTGAATTCTTGGAAAGCTATTCATTCTCAGTGGCATGCCTGTGTATGGGTTGAACATGGGAGGAGGGAAGGGGAATGGGTAGCGAGCAGTTTGGTGAGCAGGGCTTCTGCTACGTGTGGGAGATCTAGGCTCTCCTTGTGGGCTGATCTTGGTCTCTGGCCTAGTTTTAGAGGTTGATCCCTGATGAGGACTGAGCTGTTGGTTAGGCTTGATTGGGCGGTCTGAGGGAGATGTCTGGTCTCCGCCATCCATCCTGCTATGATGTGAAGAGCGGGAACATTCATCCAGCCAGTTAGCGCTGTGATGCATACGCAGCTGTTGGGCACTGGCCTGGTGCCGCAACCAGGGATGATTATTGAAAGGATGCTGCTGCTGCTCTTCCTCAGCCTTGGTTAGAGCGGCAGCAGCCAGTGCTGCAGCAGCAGCAGCAGCAGCAACAACTTTGTTGTCCAAAGGGATGCTGCTGCTTGTCTCAAGTTGTAACTCTCTGTAGGCTGCAAATGGGTTGGGCATCACCCTCTGGGGAGGCTTTGACTGTTGATTTAGATCTTTTTGGATAAGTTCTTGCTGTGCTGGGTCAGCCTGCTCATCCAGGTCCATGAGCAGGTCCAGAAGGTACTTACTTTCCTCCTCTGGTGGAATCTGGTTTGTGTGTCTGATCATATTTGGTATTAGCTCAGGCGCATCATGTGGGAGAATAGGGGTGTTGATTAGTGAGCTGTTAGCAGGACGTGTCGCATTGTCGACAAAAGTATCTGCTACATGAGATTCCAGTCCCGCTTCTTCGACAGGAAATGAAGGTCCTGAGGCCGAAAATTGCAATTTAAACCATAGCATTATTCAAAAGTCCATAGTATCCCTCAAGCCAAAAAGGTTCATAAATCATAAGTGTTGTCGGCACACGAGAGCTTTACTAATCACCAGTGAGATCTTTAAAATCACTCAGATTTATATGATATAAGCAGTATTTTTCCTAAAAGTAGTCGAAACTTACCACTGGAGGCTACTTCAGCAAAACCCTTTGGAAAGGGTTTTCCAGATGATGCGTCGAAACCGCTGCTTGTGATCACGGCTTGGGCAAGCGCATCGCCATCAGCTCTTAGTATGCTCATGCTGTCCTGAAAGAAGGCTGACATCATAATAGAAACCGACCGATGACCTGACTTTTGGATTGCTCGTATCTACTGCATAAACGAATTATTGAAGATATTAATTAGCAGTAATATGCTGCACATTTCTACACTGTTTGCCTCTTTACCTCTAAGAATTGGTTGTTAGAAACGGCAGTCCACACATATGCGTTTTATACGTCGCAGATTGCAAGAGTGGTTTAGGAGTTGTAACAAGCGTGATAATCAACGGGATTCGTATTTACAGTCTATGGAGTCTAATACACCATCCTGGAGGTTTTTACAGTGAAAACCACATCAGCCGAGGTACATTGTGCAGTACAAACTTACTTGGTGCGACATGACCATACAGTTTAACCATGAAATCGATTGTACCCAGAGCATTATGGCCCTGCACTCTGATCGCACTCATCTTGAGCATCCTCTTCATCTTCTACACTTTCTTCTTCACTTCCTTCTACATTCTGAGCTTTTTGTTCTTCTTTGACTGCATCTAACCAGCCGTTCCAGCTGAGTGGGCGAAGTGCAGGCCACATGCTACCATGTATCTGTATTCACCAAGGGATTCAACATATTAATTTAGTGCTCTGTTTTTGTTCAAGGGTAGATGCCTCAATCCAGAAATTATTCCAGATTGCATAATCTGAATACCATGAGGGCAAACGACGAGTGATAAAAGGCTGCATCGCATGAACGTACACAGCTTTAAGTCTGTGTCCCACATCATCTCAGCATCTGTACCTGCATAGTATTCATGATGGCTGCCCAACCAGCTGAGGATTCAGTCATACCTCCCGGAGGTTGGGGTGGACGCTCCCCTAGCAATACCCTCAGGCATGCCTCCATGCACCTGTAATTGTGGACATATACCAGACAACGCAACACCCACTTATGAATCAGCACTAGCTGAAGGGTACCAACAGGAAGTTGGACCTTGAGGAAAATGATTGCATTGCTATTTTACTTTAATTTGTGTCAAAAGAGAAGAGGCCTGGTAGAGCTCTCACAGATGTCCAATGGTGTGACTGAGTACCTTGACGTCTCAAACAAGTTGAAGCCTCCTTCTAGCATCAGCGCCACTGGTGCCACGCCCAGCAGCATGTGTGTCATCTGGGCGTAGCAAGCAGGACTGAGAGCTGAAGAAGCTCCTGAATAAGTGAATAAGGGAGGACGGCTGTAGAGGGAAGACTGGTGTAGGAGAATTCCAAAGAGAACAGGAAGCTGAATATTCCTTGGCAGCACTTACAGAGCTGCAATGGCAGGAATGAGGAGTGGCCAAGGCCTGTAGAGACAACTCTTCTTTTCTTACCTGCTATGTTAATCTCTGCAGAACCAAACCCCGCAGACACAATGATGACATCTGGTTGGAAGCTATGGGCTGCTGGCAGCACCACATGCAGGAATGAAGACATGTAGTCGCCTTCTGTCACATTGCTGCTATTCCTCTCAACATCCCAGGCAATGTTCACAGTAAAACCTTGTCCTGAGCCCTGGCCCACTACTTCAACAGATGTATTAACATCGCTTGGGTACAACAACCTGCAAAGTTTAAAATAATGTGACTATTGTACAGTTCAAAATGCATGCATGCAGACAACCAGCCATTTATCAAATTATTGACTCAGCTGTATATGTCTATACATCTTGTCATCATGTCATGTTTCAGCAAGAGTTTCTCCTCACTTACTCAGTTCTTTTGTGCAGGGACACATAGAGTACACTGTCATCCTCATCAAATATTTCTTGAGTACCGTGTCCGTAATGCACATCCCAGTCAACGATCATGACTCTGCGCTTCTCCGGCACATCCTCTAGGGACTGAACAGCACGGGCTGCCACCGCAACATTGTTAAAGTAACAGCCCCCTTGTGCTCTATTATATGAAGCATGGTGACCTGCATCATATCATCAAATAATAATATCAGCAATAGAACTCTAAACAAAAGTCAAATTCTGCACCTCCAAAACAAAGAGACAGTGCAAAATGAGCATTTAAAATTACATAAAAGATTACAATCTGAAGTTTCTTTAAATGTAGGAAGTCTACCTGAGAAGCTTTAGGAAAGGTTTCGAAAGTTATCATTCACACACGCTGTACAGCATTGCATGCCATCACTTACGGACCCCACTCTCATGCCATGTCACTCCATGTCATCACTGATAGACCCCACTCTCATGCCATGTCACTCCATGTCATCACTGATAGACCCCACTCTCATGCCATGTCACTCCATGTCATCACTGATAGACCCCACTCTCACCTGGAGGGCGAATCACTGCAACTCCAGCCCTGGCACGTCCTGTTGCTACAGCCACTGCTACATCCACTGCAGTACCTGCTGCCAGCCTGGCTGCCGTGGCAGTGCTCGGCCCAATCAGCATGGATGGGTCAAGTACCCTCAAGACAGAGTCAAGCTCTGCAGCCTCTTGAATATGTGCATGACTCTCATGACAAATCTGTTGATCCTCAGTCAGACTTGCTGATCCATTCTGATCTCTCTTGAGCTCTGATGCAATAGAGGCTGAGGCCGAGTTGAGAGCAGACACAAGTTCAGGACTATGGATTGCCAGCAATTCTCCCTCAGTGGCCTCACGACATGGCATCAGAGTGCACTGTTGCAGGAGTTGAGTGTTTGAGAGGTGCGCAATAATGGCTTGCAATCGCTCTGGCCTGCAGGTATGGAAACAGGAGGTATGTCCAGGAGTCTTACACATTGGCTTATTAGGTGCTTTGGATGAATACAACCCTCTGTTGAGGACAATTAGTCTAGGAACAGCATTTAACAGCATTTTATTTGCCTAGGCAAACAAAAATAACGAATATCATGATAACAGGTCATCTTGATGCAGAGCAGGTTGAAGAGGCGTGGTGATTCTGTGTGCGCACCTCTCAGGGTAACCCAACAAGGAAGTCCGATGAAGCATCATTCTTGAATCTGAAGCAAATACTACTCGTGTTACAGCAGTATCCTGGCTTGATGCACTAGTAAGCTGTGCATGTTGAGAAGATGCGTCTAATAGCATGTTCATGGACTGGAGGGAACCAAGCAGCTTGGGGTCATCACTTGCTAAGTGACCGCAGTAGGAGCAGAGGTCCACACTGTGTACTTTTGGGGCCATGCAATTGGTGCAGAAGCTAGAGCTGTGCATAATAGACTCCTGAATAGTGAGCTTCAGAGGATGATTCAAGCAGTAAATCCACGAACATATCACATAATCACACCTACCGAGCAGCTATGTACTAAGAGCCTATTCAATTCATGAAGAACGTCTGCTGACGGGTGGCAATCATGCTCAGGCTCATATGTAGATGTCGACGTCTCCTCGTAACCCTCAGTCTCTGCTGCATATTCGTCAGTGGCTACAACATGAATGAGTTGTGATTTTGTCCGTAACGATTTGCAGTATCTCATCCCCAATCGTGATAGCTGACAGCATGTCCGAAGAGTACCAATTCTGAGGGTCATCATTTGATATCAAGCCTGCCGAATACTATTATAAATGGCGTTATGATACCTAATCCAATGAAATGTCCTCATTGAAATGTGAAATGTTAGAATGGCGGGTCCCAACTTTCTACACTCATACTTCGTTTCAGGCAGATATGAACTGAAAATGGAGGAAACACACTTCACTGTTTAAAAAGAGGCATTGTCAAGGTTTGCAACAATATGCAAGTTTAGGTGCTTCAGTTGGGTCACGTTTTGCAGAATACGTAACGAGCTTACCTAGTTCACGCTTTTAAACAACAAAGTACTCATTCCTACAACATGCTGATTAGAATTTAAGGTTTAGGGGAGGAAACTGAACCATTTTTAACGTCAAAGCTAGATCTACACAGGGATCAGTGAGAGTGGAGTTTTGGTCCTTAGTCATGATGGTCATGCTAGCAAAGGATAAGTTAACCCCCTGCGAGATTAGTAAAAGTTGAAAGAAGTTCGTAACTCTTCTTTAATGAAGTGAATACTAAATGCATTATTTAGCATGTTGTTCATCTATGAGCAGATGTTAACTGATGACCTCATGTGATATTTGACCCGCCTACCTAAGTACTTGATAAGATTGGGTTGATTAATATACAATGACGAAAGGCAGTTCAAATTGGTTGCAAGTTGCCAACCTGAAGGTCGATGAGCAAATGGTTAAAGAAATTTGACAGATCCTCTGAAACCTCTTGTGAGGGAATATCTGAAGGCCCAGGTCTGGCGTAATCAGAGTCTTGCAACACCACCCTGCTGTTGGGGGAGATAGCAGAGAGTGCACCTCTTGGGTTTTCGGTTAGTTCTTTGCATAACACTCTGACACAGGGCTGGCCGTGAACATCAAGTGCAGGCTCCATCATGGCAGAGTAGACTCTTTTGTGATGTACACTTGTCCCGCTGAAGTATACAGCGGGGCGGGGACCACTCTGGATACATGCAGTATCTCTGTTAAAGATAAATGGTTTCCCCTACAGAGAAAGGCTGTTCTGATGACATCATGTCTCACAGTGTCTGACATGTGATGTTAGTGGAGCATTAGGGTTTAGGGTTTAGGGTTTAGGACATGACAATTTATATCATCAGGGATGATGTTTAAAGAGTGAGCATGTAGAAGTTTGTTGCGTACCTTTACAGCCTTGGCTGCTGCACAAGTCACCAGAGGATGTGTTATGAAGTTCCCAAAATCTCTTGCATTGAACACGACGTTACCATAACCAACAGGGACATTGTGTAGCACGATCTGTTGCTGAGTCAGGAGCTTTGTGTAGTCGATTGCAACTTCTCCAACACAGAACTAAGAAGATACAAGATTTAGGTCAATTTATGCAATGTATAATGATTGGTTGTGAATTGAGGATTTATTACTTGCAATTCTCGAGCTGTCAAATAGGCTGGACTCTCCCAATCACGACCTGAGACACTAGCAGCTTGCATTTTTCCTTGGAGGAGTGAGATACCATCACTTTCCACTTTCACCTCAACCAGACTGAATTTCCTCAGTCTAGACTGTAAGATGAGGCCTGCAAGTTTCTCCACAGCCACAGCAGCCTACAAGCGGTATTCATGTTACTGATGAGCATGCATTGTTAAGGAATCATGTCGGCAGAATCTGACCATGTCCTTTGCTGCTGCAGACGCAGGAAGTGCACGGACGCTTGGACGCACAGTTGGCTTCAACTTCCATCTTTGCGTACAACTCCTCATATCGAACCATCATATCCACATGGAAGCGTTTCTTACAAAGACAGAATCAGGGCAGAATCATGACAATCAATTATTCGCCTGCCGTACTGAAGGCTTGAAGATGGTAGAAAGGAAATGTGTACAGTATTAAGCAATGACAAAAAATTAGAATTTATTAATTGATAACCCTGCCTTCTAGCACAGAGGGTAGAACCTTTGCGTGAAGCCCTCTGACATCGCATCTCTTATGAACATTCTCATGTCCTGGATAATCAGCATCTCTTGCACAACACAAACAAGGTCTCAGAGTCTTCTCTGGTCTTAAGCTGCGGTATATTTGCCTTACTGAATCCATACTATAGTTATTGCTCCCATATGTTGCTCTGCTTGCCGCTGGCTCCGATTCACAGCGACTTGCAAGTTGATAAGGTCCTGAGTAGTGCTGTGATTGGAAGCTAGTGCCCCGATGGTTAGAGGCTTGAATGTAAGCCAAGTCATAGGACGTGCTCGCCTGATAAGACGAGCTGACTGAGTTCCATCGACTCAGCTTAGGGTCTCCACATTGAGGGTGGTGTATGTCGAAGTGCACTGCTGTAGCGCTCTGAGTTTGCTGCTTCATTTCAAAGCTGGGGAGTTTGCAAGTTTGGTTTGAGGCCTGCGAGGAGGTGTGAGCAACGACCCGACCTATCTGGACACCTCCCTCCACCTGCTTCCTCTCAACACAATCGGACATGCTGTTTGATACCAGGAACTTGCTGTCATGCAGCTTGACTCCTCTCAACACGGAACTCTTCAAATAACTTTCCGGAGGAATGGTCTCCATGCTTGCTGGTTGAGGTGCTTCATATCCAAGAATCATTACTGCAGAAATCTGGTCCCCAGAGTGTACCTCATTTGCTGGTACATGTACATCTTTAGTGGTTGATGTCCCTTGTAAGCTGCACTGACCACCAGGATGTAGCTTCTCTTCACATGCTTCAACCTTTCCGCACAAGATCAAACAACGACATTCATGTAAATGTAGCAGAATTGCAGCAGAAATGATTTATCTGTCCTGCACATTCATGTGTCACTCAACTCTACGAAGCTCTTGCTGTAAATAAGAAACAGATTGGCCTTGCTTCAATTTATGAAATGATTAGAAGTACTCAGTCAACCAATGGATTCAGAAGTACTGGAAGTGATCATGAGTGATTATGGCGGATAATATTGTTTAGCAGCGCCGCAACACCTACAAACGCCGCAACACCTACAAATGCCGTTGATGAGCCTCTCTCCAAGGGGAGTGATGATGCTGATCTCACACAGCAACCTGACCTAGGCCTCTTTGTTGTCCAGGCCAAGGGGGTGAGGTCAGAATATTTTACAGGATTGGAAGATGACAGCTGTCTTTTCAAGGTGCAGAAGCTGTCACCGCAACTTTCAAAATCTTTGAGCTCTGCTGCAGCTGCGTCAGCTAATGTCATTAGGGGGTCTTCAGTCCTGGCTTTGAGTCTAGCTTTGGAGCTCTGTCGTGTAGGGCACCTTGTACCCAACAGTTTTCCTGCTTCAGCTGTCTTCACTCTACGACGCTTAGATGAGTGCTCTGTTTCTTGGGAGATAGGCCTTGGCATGACTTCTTCCCGTGCAAGTGTAATGGCTTGTACTGGGGCTTTTAGGGAGGAAGAAGATGAAAAGAGGGGTCCATTAGGATGACTACTCATTGAAAGGTCTCCAACGACTTTATTATTTTTATTCTGACGTAGAACTGATGAGTCCATTGCAACCGTTTGAACTTGTAGGTATTAATGAGTAATCTTGGACGCTTGAAAGGGAAAGTCGTAACTTATTGTAGCAGGTGCGGCGTTTTAGAGTAGTCAGATCTGCTTTTGAAACTACCTTGGACGCAGCTACAACTTCGTTAGCAGGGAACTATTGATAAAAGAGCTCGTGAAAATGTGCAGAAGCAAGAGTATTATTATTGTATGCCTTGTTGTTCAATCTCGATTCACCAACCGATCCGATCGAATCGCGATTACATTACTGATGATTATGATCGGTCGAGCGCACTTTAATGATGACGCACCGAGAGATTGCGTGAAGTTCTATGCATGATGATCCTAAAATAACTCGAATCACGACATGATTGAGCAAGCCACGCCATTTATATGCAAATAAGTTAAGCCTTCGTATAATTCCTTACTGTTACTTAATAAGGCAGCAGGCAGCGTAATCAGTTGATCTGCTTACTCGTCTGCAGCTGCACGATTCATTCACTACTGTTTTTAACGGCTCATGGCGAGCAACATTCACTAAAAACCTGAACACTGAACAATTCAAGCAGTCATATTCTGATCAGTCTATACTATGCCCATATGAGCAGAGGACTATGATGCTTGTAACTGGTCTAGAGCGTCCCTCCGAAACTCTGAGTCCTGGAACAAGGCCAGGATGAGCTGTTGAACCTCCTCCTTCTCCCAGCCGTCACTTTGCAAAGCCCCACTCATCCAAGCTGAC
>BEGY01000099.1:0-202282 GCA_002335675.1 Chlamydomonas eustigma | reverse complement strand
AGCTGATGGCAGTCTGCACATGTGCATCGATTACAGAGCTGATGGCAGTCTGCGCATGTGCATCGACTACATAGCTGACGGCAGTCTGCACATGTGCATCGACTACATAGCTGACGGCAGTCTGCACATGTGCATCAACTACAGAGCTCTCACCTCCCTGGACCTGCTGTGGAGTGGATACCATCAATGCAGGATACATCCAGACGACGTGCACAAGACCACTTTCAAGACAAGGTACGGGCTCTACGAGTTCACAGTCATGCCTTTTGGTTCGACTAATGCTCCAGCAGCTTTCATGCGTCTCATGCATGATGTCCTCAAACCATTCATCGACAAGTTTGTGATCTGCTACCTCGATGATGTCTTGATCTACTCCAAAACTGAGCAAGAACACTTGCATTACCTAGAAGCAGTCTTGCGAGCTTTTGACCAGCACAACCACAAAGTCAAGCTCGGTAAATGCTCTTTTGCTCAGCCCTCCACTTGATTCCGAGGCTTCCAAGTTTTCTCCCTAGGACTATCAGTGGATCCCAAGAAAGTGCATGCAGTAGTGGATTGGCCTTTACCAAAGGACCTCACAGCTGTAATACGCTCCTTCCTTGGCTTCGTTGGCTTTTACCGCTCCTTCATCAAGGGCTTTATTGCTACTATAGCAGCTCCCCTGTCAAACTTGACCAAAACAATAGAACCATTCTCAGTTGAACTCCCTACAGCTGCAATTGATGCCTTTCACCAGCAGCTCAAAGCAGCACTCTGTACAACACCAGTCCTCATTATCCCTAACACTACTAACACTGGCCCTGACTCAGAGTTTGAACTGCACACTGACACCTCAGGCATTGGCATCGGCGCAGTTCTTCAGCAAAATCAGCAATCTGTCTCTTCTGAATCGCGCAAGCTCTCTCCTGCAGAACGCATCTATCCAGTACATGAACATGAGCTACTTGCAGTGTTCCATGGAGTCAGAACCTATCGCCACTATCTACAGGGATGCAAACACTTCACACTGTATACAGATCACCACAGCCTGCGCTATTTTTTCACACAACGCGGACTCTCTGGAAGACAAGCACGCTGGGCAGAGGATCTGGCGGACTACCAGCCCAATATGACCATAGTCTACAAGGATGGAAAGTCCAACAGAGCTGATGCTTTCTCTCGCCTCACCCTAATGCACAGTGAAGATGATACCAACTGATCTGTCCTTAACCCTCTTAGAGACCAACTTCTTGAACTCCTACCAGCACATGTCATTGTCTCAGATCCAATCCTCAGTGACATCAGTGCTGCATATCAGAATGATCCTTATTATGCACATGAGAACTCATCTCGCCGTCCTGCTAGCTACCTTCAACAACGAGACTCCCTATGGTACTTCCAAGAGAGAGTAGCTGTCTCCAATGATCCCATTATTAGAGAGTAGCTGTCCCCAATGATCCCATTATTAGAGAGTAGCTGTCCCCAATGATCCCATTATTAGAGAGTAGCTGTCTCCAATGATCCCATTATTAGAGAGTAGCTGTCCCCAATGATCCCATTATTAGAGAGTAGCTGTCCCCAATGATCCCATTATTAGAGAGTAGCTGTCCCCAATGATCCCATTATTAGGACGAAACTGCTGTATGAGTTCCATGATGCACCAACAGCAGGTCATCAGGGATATCTCAAAACCCTGAATGCCATTGCACGACTTTTCTGGTGGCCACGCATGACACGCCATATTAAGCAGTACATTAAGACTTGTGCTACCTGCCAAAGGATCAAACCAAGCACACAAGCTCAACCCGGTCTCCTACATCCACATGCAGTCCCACAGTAGCGCCCGTGGACTCATTTATCCATGGACCTGATTACAGACTTGCCTAAATCAACATTTGAAGGCAAAATCTACGACTGCATCGTCACCTTTGTGGACATGTTCAGCAAGCAGAGCCACTTTGTGCCAATAACAAATCCATAACCTCACCACAGCTTGCTGCAATCTTCCTTGAAACAGTGTTCATATTGCATGGCTTACCCTCAATTCTAGTCTCTGACCGAGACACGCGGATCACTGCTGATTTCTGGCAAACTCTATTCAAATCTCTGGGTACTAAACTCAACATTATGTCAACAGCCAACCATCCAGAGGCAGATGGCCAGACAGAGCGGACACATCGCACCATTGAACAAATTCTGCGAGCCTATTAAGCCTATGTGTCACCCCTACATGATGATTGGGCCACTTGGTTGCCAATTGCAGAATTTTCCTATAACAATCATATTAAAACCTCCACTCAACACACTCCATTCTACATCAACTGTAGATTCCACCCAACTGCTCCCCCTGACCTGATCAATACACCACAAACTGCTCACACCCCAACCTCAGTTTCTGACATGTTAGAACACCTCAAAGACATCAGGTCATGTGTGACTACAACGCTTGAGCAGGCCAAGGCTCATCAAGAGGAGCAAGCTAATCAACATCGCAGACCGCTGCAATTCTCAGTGGGTGACAGAGTTCGTCTTTCGACTTATCAGCTCAAACTTGCTGAGTACCCTAGCAGTAAATTCCGCCCTCGCTTCATAGGCCCCTTCACTGTATCCAAGATTGTGTCACCTGTGGCCTACAAGCTCAGCCTCCCTGCTAGCCTTTCCAGAATTCACCCAGTCTTCCATGTCTCACGCCTCTTACCATGGATGGACTCAGATGACACAGAGTTCCCTCAATGCCAAACACCCGGCAATCAACCTATCACTGATGCCCAGGACTATGTGTAGGAGAGGACATCTATGAGGTAGACAAACTGCTGGATGTAAAGATCTGTACAGACCCTCAGAGCCATGCTAGACCAAAGGCACCTTGCCTTTTTTTCAAGGTCCGCTGGGCTCCGCCGTACCATCAGCAAGAAGAGGACACCTGGGAACCTCTCAGGAATCTAAGCAAGCTGGATGCTCTCAAGGGCTTCCTTTCCACCTCACAGCAGTGGCAACTCTTCAAGGCAACTGACGCATACAAGATCTTTGCTAGAGAGTTTCCTAAGTTGCCTAAAATAGTTCATTTCCCTAGTTGAACACCAGAGACGTTGTTCTTAGGAAGGGGGATTGTAACGAATCTCTGACCTAATATAATTATTACGTATTAAACTTCAGTTGCTTACTCATTGATAACTCTCCTTTTGACAAGAAGTCAGTCGTTGTTAAGTATCTGATATGACAGACTGACGTCATCTCATATACTCATGCTTAACATATACTCTAGAATATAGGGTGTCTTTCCGAATGGCCCTCGGGGTTTGAGCAATGGCGCGAATACTCCATCTTAGAGCCTGAAATGCAAGCTTAAGGTTTTCAAGTATATTACTTATTGCTTTATTGCTTAACATTTGTAACGGACGAGAACAAGTAAATTGCTGCCACCAAACTAGGCGAGTGACGTTTGCAAACCTTTAAGCAACATATTAAATAAGATATTAGATATAAAATTACAGAAAAGAGGGAACTGGTGATTTTCCGTATAGGTAAGGCTTCCCGCTGAAAGGCATTTTGCAAAGAACTTACAGCAGCATTATGTATATTTTCATTCACTGCACAGAATAGTATTGTCTTTACATCTCAGACTACCTCGTGATTCGTCCACACTCCTGAAAATGGGACATGTCCCACTTTCAAGAGTGTGAATAATATGGTAGTCGTTGAACAGAAACACGACCTTATGTAGACAACTTCTTTTAACGATGAGTGAATTATGAACTTGCAGATCCAAGAAGAGGAGGGGTGTAGTGCTGAGTTTTATGCACTTTTAAATGCTGCTTGCAATGAAGACAACCCACACTACATATCTGAAAGCTGTGGTTGTGTAAGTAATTAATAATTTCTCTCTTTTTATATTTTGATCTAACGGCTTGAGTCGTTACTGGTTGATTTGAAATACTTGCTTGCAAATGCATATTTCTAAATACATTATGTTCATGCAGTGCCTATTACGCCTATCTCTTCACGGATCGCTCTTCTCCAAGGATCGTCATGTGAAAGGGGTGATGGCAGTTAAGACGATAATGGTAGAGGATTGCTAATGAAGGCACTCCTGATGTGACAACCCTAGATGGACCAGTACCCATGATATTTGCAGACGACATGGGAGAAGGCTTAGCTCTTGGTGAGTATGTTTGCTCTCCATCATCCATTCTTCACAAATACCCCACATTATGCAATTGTAGCTAAGATATCTGCAAACGTATACAAGAGGGCTCAGCAGGTGCTGATTGTGTTATTTGCACTCTTTTGATGCTTACTGTCATAGGCACCTCTGATAGACCTTCAGCCAAGATTTTTGCAGCTGGGGGAGAGGACTCAGCTCCTGCTGAGTTTTTTTGCGCTTCACCAGTGCGTACTGTCACAATTACCCAAGTTGGAACTGTAGCCATGATATTTGCAGCTGAAGGGGAAGGCTCAGCTCTTGGTGAGTTTATGTGCCCTCCATCATCCATGCTTGCTGTCACAATAGTTGTAGCCATGATATTAGCAGGTATGGAAGAAGGCTCAGTAGGCTCAGCAGGTGCTGAGTTTATTTGCACTCCATCCATTCTTACTGTCATGGGAAGTTTGTGCCTCTTACCTTGGCTTCAAGTTGTGCTTATGTATCAGCAGTACATGCTTGTGATAAGGCTGTGCAAACGCTATTATATGATGCGAAGGAAGATGCAACACAGGTGTTACCTATTAGATGATTGACTGCCATTTCATAGCCATAGAGGTGCGGCATGTGATGCGATGAGTATAACTCGTACAACTGTAACGTAGCAATGTTTTTTTTAATTTTATGATAGGACACTGCCAGCACTGCAGGGTCCAAGCTGCAGCACTTGCGTTGATGAATGCTGCAAAAGAGGAGAAGGTGCCACTAAAGGCTAACTGAGGCTTTCAAGGAACAGAGCCTCCTACATGAAATTGTCTAGATCTTTTGCAGAATCTTACTCAGTAGCATTATTACAGTGCTTGCTGGTGAAGCACTTATTTGCACTGCAACACAATTCAGTCAGGCCCCAAGGCCAGATCAGATATTATGCTTTCCCACAAATGCCAGTAAAATTGCTTTGCTGAATTGATGAATGCCCTGAATGTTAAATGCCCTGTTAAAAGTCTTATGAAACATGTCCGCACAGTTGGAATGGCTAAGAAAGAATCGCACGTGAGAGAGAGAAGTGATTAAGAACAGAGATATGGTATTATTAATGTTAGCATAGTTATTATTTTCTCTTCCAATAATGTAATTTCTATCAGCATGTACAGCATGCCTACTTCATAATCCTACCTTAAGAAGCTTCCTTGTAAAGAGGAGTCAAAGCACAGTTATTTTTCATTCAGCTGTCCTCTGTATGGAAATCAATCACCTCTCATTCTAGTTCTTGATAGGTTTGAAGGCTGTTAAAGAGTTACAGCTTGCCATCATCGCTCATATCATCATCAGTGTAATCACTATAATCACATACATTTCAGTTCATACATAGCAAGATTCTGTCATGTTCCTCTACAGACAAGCTAAAAAGCTTTCTTTTGTTTTCAGGGACAGTCATCAGAGCAGAGAGACAGACGAGCAACTACATAATGACTGCCTCTGCATGCACGAAAGGTATTTGATCCTCATTCATCTCCATCACCAATCCTTGAGGAGTAAGCATCTCCTTCAGCATTATTGTCTTGTCTATCTTGTCACTATACACTTCAAGAGAGATACAGTAGATACAGCCGTTGTAAATAATCTTTTAATCCTCACACTCTGAAATATTCACACTTCGAGACGACTTAGTTAATATAACAAGTAATAACAAGTCCCTCGAATATAGTATCCATTTAATCCATTATATCCCTGGCATAGTCATCCTCTACATAATCCATGACGTTTTCATGGTCCTGAGCAATATCTTCAATAGCTGTAGCTGCAGACTGGGGGAGAGCTAGGAGAGCATAATTGTCAAAATCAATTGGGAACCTCGTCACTCTTGGGGGGTCAGCAAGCAGCAGAGTACGAGTGATGGCCGGGATGTTTGGCTTACTAGGAGGGTTCTCTTTCAACTCCTCATCACTGCAAGAAAGCCACAAGGTTGAAGCTCTTAGACAAAGTGCATTGAAAAGAGCATTGCATGGGCTCTCTCGAGTGTGCAAAATAAGTCCTCAATTACCTCAATATGACTAATGGAATGAGGAAGCTAGATTACAAACCAGCAGTACCAGCAGACAAGAATGCTTTCCAATAGTGACAGAAAAAATACCTGTAATCGTTGTTTAGATAATAGCCTATATGAATGAACTCTTTTCCTTTGTAAGAGCAAGTTAGATAGACCACAGTCACCCCAAGTATATCTTCCTGCTGGAGAGCACACCCATTCAGTATGAGTATAATAAGTCACAATAATATCAAGTGTTACAGAGTGGAAAAGTCTTCACCTCGTTGATTTTGTTATGGTCCGGAGCGTTTCCTTCAAATACAAATTTGTAGTTGCCCTGTAACACAGGTCCTACAAGAACACTATCCAGTAGCTGGTCTTGGGAGTAATCACCAGCTGAACCGACGTAAGTCATCTTCCACTCCAAATCTGATTCAAGCGGGTACAAACATTCATACTCTATTGTAAAAGAGAAGGGCGCAGTAAACTCTACTTCGCAGTTCCCTGGTACAACACTAATTACATTCACAGCGGCCATTCTACAAGACTAAAAGAACAATTGACAATCTGTGCTTTGCAAAAAGCTCTGTATCAAGGATAAATAAGTGCAATGCCCGATTTCGATTATTATCGAAAGAGGGATACAATGTTGCTACCCACTATTGGCTTCGGAGCTGTATGTATGTATGAAAAAATTGGAACCATTTGGACTATGATTTTAACCGTATAGTTTATAAAATATTTTAAGAGTTTTGTCTAAGGGATTTGGCGTAAGTCGCTTTGTTCGCTGAGATAATTGAATTCAGCTACACCACTGAGTAACTTTGTTTCATTGTTAATTTCGATTCAAGAATGTATATATTATAATCGTTGTGGGTTGATGTAGCTGATGGCTTTTATTAGTTGGAGGCAGTTAATAAGCACGTACTAAAGAAGTTGTAGAGACATAATGTAGTTGCTTAGATTATTTTTCCGGTAATTCAATGTATTGCTTAACTTTATTAATTAAAATGTAACGAAACTCAAGAGATTAGAAACGTTACTGCTAATCGTAATTTTGTTCTGACTGTTTGCAAAAAGGCATGAAAATGTCCCGGCATGCTCCATTGCCATTTTAGATGCGCTTTGAGCAGCAGGAGCACCGTGACAACTCTGATGACGAAGATTTCGAGGTTGAAACTAGATTACTAGCACGACAGGCGATTGTAGCTCAAGTTTCTGAGTCAAGAAGAAAAAGGTAAAACATCTTTCTGTTTGCGCGGCAAGACGCTAGAGACTCTAGGGGTTGAGTTATCTAGTTTACAATGGTTTTTGGCTAGGACTGAGTTTCGGCCTCATCTAAGACGCCCTATCATGCCGCCAAACAACGCATACAATTGATGGGATAATAGGGATTGTCACGGAGAATAGGTGCGCTGGGCTTATGGCTGCGCTTAGCCCCATTGCAGCATATATGTAGATCCACTGGCCTCCAAGCCGGCTCCTCCATAGCTGCAGAGGACTAGACTGTCCTCTTTACTTAAAAAGGCTGAGAAACTGCCTTCTGATTCTGGTTAAGAAGATATTCAGCTAACAATTGATTCGATAGGTGTAATAGGTGATCTGCTCACCTTAGGGTGCTTCTAAACTGTGACAACTCAGTCAAATTACCTCCCTTAGCCAGATCTATGTAATAGCTTGAGGCGAGACCACTGGATCCTTAGGATAAGATCAGGGGTCGAGTCGGCTGAGCTGATGAGCTGAGCCTTGGATGTTTAATCTAGTTTTAAGACTATTTAGGTCTATTTAGTGAGACTTACAGTATCTCGAATTATGTCTAAGGGTGCAGCTACTATGTTAGCGAAATACTTGGACTTAGACGATTAGGAAGACTAGTTTTAGGAGATTTATATGACTTAAATAAGAAGTCAAGTAAAGAAGGCAGAACCCTACTGGCTTCGGCCTTAATACAATCAGGGGTTCAGGGTTCAAATCAAACGAAAAAGAACCTATCTATCTTAAGTTAGGGCTATTGTGCGGTCATACGCCCGATTCACCTATCACTGTGACAGGATAACTTTCTGTCTACAGCCACATGCTTGCAAAGACAATGTTGTCTCTGCATGCCTTGAGTGTGCGAAGGTGTTGAAGGGAAACCAAGTCCCTCCTCACTTACTGGTGTGTTATGATTGTGGTGGCATTCCTGAGGGTCTATCAGCTCCGCATGGTAGGAGAGAGGTTGCTGGGGAAAAACAGGGTTAGCTAGGTTAGCAGGTGTTGCTACTTCATAAAACCTCACAACAAAGGGTTGTCTCTCAGTATTGCCATTGTGCTCATGTGGTTGCCTTCCCCAATGTTGGAGCTAACGAAGTTCGAGACGTACTGTTGAAGTCTCCCAAAGAGTTGCTAGATGACTTCACCCTCATTTTTAATCAACTTTCGATCTAACTTTAAATCAAACCCCCCGAAATCGGGCCCCGAGGCGTTAGCTGAGGCATTCTGTGTTAAAGTATTAGAAGAGGATACGACCTTTTTCTTGTCTCGGGCCTGCCAGCACGTACGACGGGCCCCACATGGGGAAGTCGTGGTCCACCCGCCGGTGAAGTGTGAACAATGTAAAGCCTCGCAGCAAATCTTATTCGCTTAGATTTCGATGTAGATAAAAAAAACTATTTAAATGATGCAAAAAAGGATTTAAAGTCCATATTAGATTGTGAGATGATATGATAATTGATATAAGGTAGACAGATAATGATCTTGTATGCCTTATTCTTGGATGTGTTGATTTAGTTGATTGTCGGTGGTTTCAAGCCCGATGTTCATTATGCAGCAGGCCATGAACCCTTAAACTCTACGCCAAGCTAGCTAAGCTCATGCATCATCATTAGCATTATTATAATTATTAGCATCATACCTGGTATGTTGCATTCCTCTTGATTATGTGTGATATGACTGTGTCTTTCAAGTAAAATCAAGCTAATCATGCATGTAGATTATAAGTATTATAAGCATGCCACATGCATATGCTGTATTAAATGAACATTAAAACTCTACGCCAAGCTCATGCATCATACCTAACTAATAGTACGTTGCATTTATTGCATTCCCTTGATGTGTGATGTGATAGATGTGACTGTGTCTTTCAAGTGAAATCACACATGCAGATAAGCATGCCACTTGCATGTATGCATCACATTAATGAGCATCAGCACGTGCTGATGATTTATACGTTATTTCTGATATTTCTGAGTATTCTGAGAAAAGTAGCACGACCTCAGAAGACTATTAATTGTTCTCAGAAAACAAATGAATACACTACATGAATGTCAAGCACAGAGTATCATCATACTTTGTCTATTTTGTCTCACAATGCATTACACATTTAGCTCAATATCACTCCAGAAATGTAGAGCTGATATGATGTAGTCAGCGCTGATTTATACGTTTCTGAGACCATAGCACGACCTCAGAAGACTATTGTTCTAATTGTTCTCAGAGAACAAATAAATACACTACTGCTGTCAAGGCACTCATGTCAAGCACAGAGTATGATCATATGTCTTCTCACACTGCATTGCATATTTAGCTCAATATCACTCCAGATACTCCAGAAATAATGTCATCTCTACAAGTGCAATCTCGGCTCATAAAGTCATGCTGCATCAAAATTAAGACGCAGCCATAAGCGACATTATTAAAACGAATCCGAAAAAGTAATTGTCATTGACATCTCGGCGGCGGGCCAGTAGTATTATAATGCTACGACATCGCTGGTATCGCTGGGCATGCGCAAAAAATGGCACGCGTTTCACTCTTCCTTATTTCCTTTTTCTTCGATCCCAAACGGACCAGCTTTTGGATGCGTGACTGATCAATTCGCGAGACGTCGCCCTCTGTGTTTCTAGTGTTTCATGGGTCGAGACTCTTGCGTGGCGCCGATATGGCGAGTCGGTTGAAGCGGTTCAAGTTTTACACTCTTTGCTGCCGGCCCGCTATACTATAAGGCATAAATGAACTTGTATGCCTCATTCGTGGATGTATTGATTGTTGGTGGTTTCATGCACCATGATCCCTTAAAAATGAAAAATTGTTGGAAACGTGGGATTGCCCGCCATGCTTAGAGCCATCCCTGTTCAGCAAGGCACAGTAGACAAATTCCGCATCCGTCTATACGTAGTCTGCATCCATTATAATGCACGTTACCACGGGTACTTGAGAATTGTAGTGGTCATATACCCACTACTGAGTATTACTTATTTCCAGTTTATTTGGAGTATCTTCGAGTATTTTTCTAGACATTCTTGTAACAAGTCTTGACAATTCGAAAATGACATAAAGAATGTCAAAAGACACATAAATTCAGATTCCAGTAATTCCGGATTCTTGATTCATGATCCATGCCAAATGCTGACGTGACTAGTATCTGGCGGCTAGAGATCCTACTACAGGTTAAGGGTTTACAAGTCTTTAAAAGACATCTAGTCTAGCTCAAGGCCAGACTTAGCCAAGTTATTCCATCACGTTCATCACCTGACTGGCCCCTATTTTATAACAACAAAGCTGGACATCAACTTGTCATTACAAGTAAGTCAACGTTCTACCTATAGGACTTGAGTCTACTTCAGCGAGATGAGGAGCGCAAGAAAGGAAAGACTGGAACGTCTGAAACCACTTGTAGTAGATAGGCACCTATAGGGTGTATGTTACTTATATTTATGAGTACTTACTTGTATTGTTATTACAAGAGGTCTGGCAGTTGGGAATCGATCCCAATATTTAACTCGACTGAGTCTGCAAGGGTTACATGACGACTGTTTTTATACATGGCTTACAGTGAACCATGAGGGTTCAGGACAAGACTAGAATCATAGACAGGATGCTGAGTTAACTGGATTTAACTACATTCGGAAAGTCAGCGCATCGGGAATGCGTTGTTACTTGATTAGATTTACAGGAAATAAATATATTGATATTTATGACGTTATATAGTGGGTTCATAACCACTACATGTAGTGGTCATATACCCACTACTGAGTATTACTTATTTCCAGTTTATCTATATATTAAATATTACAAATATATTTAATAATATTCGAGTATTTTTCTAGACATTCTTGTAACAAGTCTTGACAATTCGAAATTGACATAAAGAATGTCAAAAGACACATAAATTCAGATTCCAGTAATTCCGGATTCTAGATTCATGATCCATGCCAAATGCTGATGTGACTAGCATCTGGCAGCTAGAGATCCTACTACAGGTTAAGGGTTTACAAGTCTTTAAAAGACATCTAGTCTAGCTCAAGGCCAGACTTAGCCAAGTTATTCCATCAGGTTCATCACCTGACTTACCTGACTGGCCCCTATTTTATAACAACAAAGCTGGACATCAACCTGTCATCTCACCTCCCCACTGACAAAGCGAGTCACGGCATCGATGATCTCATCATCAGTGAGGGGCTGGTTGGTTCTCAAAAGTTTCTCCAAGAACTCTGATACAAACTTGTGTACAGAGTGGTCGTCGATGAAAGTGGGAAGCTCCTCCTCAACAGAGTACTTATTCTTCCTCAACCACCTAAGGATTTATCGAAAACGGGCAGTGATGTCGGCCCCATGAGTTCCGTCTGAGACAGACATGAAGAAGCTGTGTGTCAGCTTAGATGTATTAGATGGAGGATTTTCAGGAGGGGTCGAGATGATAATAGGTTCATCATGTTCGACAGCTGGAACAGGAGTTTCATTATTATGTACGACAGGAACATGAACACGGGTAACACGGGATTCAGGAGGTAATTGTGTTAAATTACCGTGTGTGTACTTTAATTCCCTCATGATGTGGTGAAACATAGCCTCCAACTGAGAACGGGTTGGGCGTGAGGGACGAGGAGGGCTAGGAGAGCCGACACGATCAGGAATTGCATCACCATTAATTGCGGGAGCTGCGGGAATCATTTCAACCACCGGTTTATGTCCGAGGGTCTAATCTCAAAATCCTCGCCCTTGAAGTCTTCGAGCACTTGTTGTCTCCACCTGATCGTCGCCCTAAGGGGCGATAGTATACACTTGGTTGGAAGGGTGTGAGTTCGGTGGGGACCATGGGTCGATAGGTGTAAGTGCATCAAGCTCTAGAGTTTAGATCTAAACTTTCAATACTTTATTACAGATACTATCGTCGATTCCATGGTATACTATAGCTTGGTGCGTATACTCATCCCCCTCACTAGACATAGACTTCAGAATAAGTACCATACTCTGTTGTCATTATGTTATTTCCACAGAATGCCTCAACTAACGCCTCGGGGCCCGAATTCGGGGGGTTTGATTTAAAGTTAGATCGAAAGTTGATTAAAAATGAGGGTGAAGTCATCTAGCAACTCTTTGGGAGACTTCAACAGTACGTCTCGAACTTCGTTAGCTCCAACATTGGGGAAGGCAACCACATGAGCACAATGGCAATACTGAGACGACTAAGAGGACAACCCTTTGTTGTGAGGTTTTATGAAGTGGCAACACCTGCTAACCTAGCTAACCCTGTTTTTCCCAAGCAACCTCTCTCCTACCATGCGGAGCTAGCGGAGCTGATAGAACCACCACAATCATAACACACCAGTAAGTGAGGAGGGACTTGGTTTCCCTTCAACACCTTCGCACACTCAAGGCATGCAGAGACAACATTGTCTTTGCAAGCATGTGGTTGTAGACAGAAAGTTATCCTGTCACAGTGATAGGGTGAATCGGGCGTATGACCGCACAATAGCCCTAACTTAAGATAGATAGGTTCTTTTTCGTTTGATTAGAACCCTGAACCCCTGATTGTATTAAGGCCGAAGCCAGTAGGGCTCTGCCTTCTTTACTTGACTTCTTATTTAAGTCATATAAATCTCATAAAACTAGTCTTCCTAATTCGTCTAATAAGTCTAAGTATTTCTAGTATTTCACTAACATTATAGTAGCTGCACCCTTAGACATAATTCGAGATACTGTAAGTCTCACTAAATACACTAAATAGACCTAAATAGTCTTAAAACTAGATTAAACATCCAAGGCTCAGCTCATCAGCTCAGCCGACTCGACCCCTGATCTTATCCTGCTAAGGATCCAGTGGTCTCGCCTCAAGCTAATACATAGATCTGGCTAAGGGAGGTAATTTGACTGAGTTGTCACAGTTTAGAAGCACCCTAAGGTGAGCAGATCACCTATTACACTTATCGAATCAATTGTTAGCTGAATATCTTCTTAACCAGAATCAGAAGGCATTTTCTCAGCCTTTTTAAGTAAAGAGGAGAGTCTAGTCCTCTGCAGCTATGGAGGAGCCGGCTTGGAGGCCAGTGGATCTACATATATGCTACAATGGGGCTATGAGCAGCCATAAGCCTAGCGCAGCTATTCTCCGTGACAATCCCTGTTATCCCATCAATTGTATGCGTTGTTTGGCGGCATGATAGGGCGTCTTAGATGATGAGGCTGAAACTCAGTCCTAGCCAAAAACCACTGTAAACTAGATAACTCAACCCCTAGAGTCTCTAGCGTCTTGCCGCGCAAACAGAAAGCTCAGAAAAACCAGTGAACGTGACAAGAAAAACTAGAAAAACTAAAGTCAGGCTACCCACACTACTTCAAAATAAAGTGTAGTTATATTCTTGTAGAGTTAAAATGTGAAGATACTAAAGAAGCAAAGATGTTTTACCTTTTTCTTCTTGACTCTGCAACTTTAGCAGCAATAGCTTCATTGCGTTGTCTGCGATCTTCAATACTGAGCAATTCGACACTACATACACAAATATAACAAATAAAGCAAAGCATGTTTATTGTAATACGAAGCAGTGAACTCACTTATGTTTTGTTCATGTTTGAGTTTAAATGTGATAACACTCTAGAAACAGAGATGTTTTACCTTTTTCTTCTTGACTCAGAAACTTGAGCTACAATCGCCTGTCGTGCTAGTAATCTAGTTTCAACCTCGAAATCTTCGTCATCAGAGTTGTCACGGTGCTCCTTCTGCTTTTTAAAGCGCATCTAAAATGGCAATGGAGCATGCTGGGACATTTTCATGCCTTTTTGCAAACAGTTAGAACGAAATTCCGATTAGCAGTTACGTTTCTAATCTCTTGAGTTTCGTTACATTTTAATCAATAAATTTAAGCAATACATTTAATTACCGGAAAAATAATCTAAGCAACTACATTATGTCTCTACAACTTCTTTAGTACGTGCTTATTAACTGATAAAAGCCATCAGCTACATCAACCCACAACGATTATAATAGATATATTCTTGAATCGAAATTAACAATGAAACAAAGTTGCTAAGTGGTGTAGCTGAATTCAATTATCTCAGCGAACAAAGCGACTTACGCCAAATCCCTTCAATCAAATTCTCTTTCGATTTTAGCATCTTTAAACTGCTCATGCTTGATTTCAGTTGCTCTTAAGAATCAACTACAATTGCATATGTGGTTTGGGTGAAGTAGGTTAAGGTTATGGATGCAATGTGGGGGACTGGCCAGCAAGTACAGATCATACATCCTGGCAGCAACTGTATAGCTGGGAGAGAGGCAGTGATGGAAAGCTGGAAGACCATCTTGGCTGGGGTGCGCCCTCGTGCATTCCGCATTGAACTGGAGGGTGTACGGATTCATGCCACAGAAAGCTATGGATTTGTGACTTGTGTGGAGATTGTGGATGCTGATGACTCTGCTGGCAGGCAAGACTTAGCATCCTAATATGAATATCAGGCATAGAGGTTATGTGTTGGCAGGCTAGACTAGCTAGACTTTGCATCCTAATATGAATATCAGGCATAGAGGTTATGTGTTGGCAGGCTAGACTTTGCATCCTAATACGAATATATATCAGGCATAGAGGTTATGTGTTGGCAGGCATATGCATCAAGGCATTTTACATAAGGAGGCCCTCACAAATCCTTATTATGTTATTTAAGGCCATGATTGCAGTATGCTCTAAGAAGTTTTGCAGACCTTGTAAGTTTTGCTGTTCACTGGACATGCTTGCAGGATATGTGCAACAAACATATATGAAAAGCAGGATGGGAAGTGGCTCATGGTCTTACACCAAGGTGGCCCGCCAGCTACTATTCCTGCAGTTACTGCATTCAGGAGATTTGTGAGACGCCCGTGATAGGATGATGAATTTTTTTCTTCCTTGACTCCTGAGATGAGTTTGATAATAGGATTAACTTGAAATGGTTGTAGTTTATACGTCTTCTGCATTTCATGGTGTTTGAGAGGTCTGCAATAAGGCTTCTGTTATCCTATATATGATATTCTTCAACTCGACCTTTTGGTGATATTATTTAGTAAAGATGCATACTTTTTATACACTTCCTACAAGGCTTCAAAGCTGAAAATTTTCAAGGCACATTTACTCAATTTTGATACATTTATTATTGGAGAGGTGGCTCCGGCTTCAATTATATTGCTATCATCAATGGCACTGAGTGCTGGCCTCATTCTTGTTGGGTGGTATGTCCAAAGCAGGGTTCTCTGTAAAAAATCCTACAGGCTTCAACATGAAGCCAACAGATTCACAGGGCATGACAGGGAAGTCCTCAATCCTCACCACGTGTGTCACGCCAAAGGCATACCAGATAACTGGATCTGAGTCCTTCAGGGCTTTATCCTGATAGGGGATTAAAGTAGGTACAGAAATAGGAATGTTCAATCAAGAAAAAGCCCAGATGAGCTCTGCAACTAGGATGCATGTAAGGCGTGGTGGCAAGAAACAATCTCGTGTGATGTGTTTAGATAGCCATACTTGCGTCATTCATTGCAAAAGGTATGCTGCAGTCGTTAGAGTAATTCGTGCACAAGTATGTTCTGTAGCAAATAACACTAGAATTAGAACTAGCTACGAAACATTACAAGTGATGCAACTCAACATTTAAGGCCTGCTTGCTTTATTACCTCAGCAGTCCATTCAGCAAGTCCTGTGCATGTCTTAGCTTGCAGCACATACTCCCCAGCTGGGTAGCGCTGCACCTCACTGAAGGGAGTCACCCACAGATTCTTTGTGGCAAAGTGTGCCTTCTCATAAATGATACTGCCTGGTTGTGCCAGGAGAGGAGGGTGAGCTGCAGGCACTAACTTGTAAGCAACTGGCTTTTTTGTAACCTGCGGCAGGGCACTCAGCTTGGTGACTGGGTGCTTACTACACTGATGTCAGGGCCCAGTTTCATACAACCGATTAGTACCCTCTAGCAAACATAAAAAGTAAGCCACATCCCTGCTGCCTCTTCTTCAGCTCAGTTATTATTCAGGCTCCACCTTGTTCAAGACATGAGGATTCTTGATCTTGTTCAAGACATGAGGATTCCACCTTGTTCAAGACATGAGGATTCCACCTTGTTCAAGACATGAGGATTCTTGATCTTCCATATCCTGGCCTTCTCAGGCGCAATCATCCTCTTGGCTGTTGCCACTGAGTGCAGCGTTGTCTCTTGGGCCTTAAAGGCGTTGCCATATGGATTTTCAGGGCCTGTGGGAATTGGCTCCACATCCACCTGTAAATACATGGCAGTCTTGATCAACAAATCCTGCAGACGTCATGCCCTCAGCATCAACTATAATATGGCAACAAGCAGTATCTGAAGCAAAGGAGTAAGGAGTACCAGCAAAAAAGAGACTGCTAGAGGAGAGCACGTTCCTACCTCTGACACCTCTAATCCTTTGCCTCCCTCTTCATCATCCACACACATGTCAAGCCTTGCACAGAACATGTGCTGATGGTGCTGTGCATTAACACCTGGTCCAACCAGTGTACCAAACTCTGGCTCTTCCTCCCCTGGGCTGAGCATGTTCGTGGAAAGCTCACCTGTAAGCTTGATTTCATGGCCAATGGTGCCATCCTGGTTACCATAAGGAGGTAGTATGCCTTACAACGTTGGTATTAGTTAAAGCACAAGGATGCAAAGAAACGAATACCCAACAAAGGGTAGACATAAGCCGACTCTGTTATCAAAACACACCTACGCCCTGGTCCCTACCACATCTATCAGTCTTCTGTCTCTCGATTTACCTGATATGACACCTGTGCCCTATACCCTACCACATCTATCAGTCCTCTGTCTCTCAATTTACCTGATACAGATACCAATAGAAAGCGTACTCGTAGTTGACAACTGTGGAGATAAAAGAGATGACCAGTCGCCGACCACGTCTGGATTCATTATGAGTTGTCCTATCAAGGAAACACGAACAGTGCAGTTTTGAGATGAGGACATCATGATCTGCCACCATCAGTCCTGAAGTGCCTCGCATGCAACAACAACTAGAAACAATGTTGATACAAGCAGTAAATAAAAACAAAAGTGAATACGTACAGCAGGGATTTACCTGTAATCCACGTGCTTCCATGCCAGTCCTATGTCATCCTCGTGCATGCACACAGCGTTCTCTAGGACGTAGGGCTCTCCTTTGCTGTTTGCCATGATGCCATCAAAGTACTTGATGTGCCCAAGACAGTCACAACCCAGCTTCAAGGAGTTGGCTGTGTACCCTAAGCCATAGTCTCCGACATCAAAAGCACACTTCCGCACAAATGGCTCCCTATTTGTTGGACATAGATGTATAAATTGGGTTACATTTCTCAAGCACTCATCATGTCATCTTGGGCTGGAGTCTGTATCATGTGTTCACACATCAACTAAGAAACAAGAAATGCTTTGTTTTCAGCATGTGCATGTAAAGAAGAGATTGGCCTGTTAGACAACTTGTAGTAGGCCTTCTCAGCAAATGTTTGTTTTCAGTCCTTGCCCCGCTTCGCAACAGATGCTACCTTGGGTCTGCGTATGGCACAGCCATCTCAACCAGGGACATACGATGGGCCACTGGCCGCTTCCTACCAGCTTCCAAGTACTTAAGGCAATTTAGGACCAATCCCTCTCGATAATTGAAGCCGACATGAAAGGACCACTTCTGCCACTCAACATGATTCCCATGCACAATAAAGCTGGGTCCCTGAAGCAGTAATTGAAATGTTTCCTTTGTAAGTTCAAGCTCACTCCTTCACTATTCCTGTTCTCGTGACCACCTTTTAGATCTGTACTTCATTCTGAAACTGCAGGAACATGCAAAGGCTAGTATCCTATTATGTCTATTTGCTAAAGCAGCAGTCATATGGAATAAGTGATGTTGATGTAGTGGTCCAGACCGTCATGTCAGTGATGTCAGTGATGTTGATGTGGACCAGACCGTCATGTCAGTGATGTCAGTGATGTTGATGTGGATGTGGACCAGACCGTCATGTCAGTGATGTCAGTGATGTTGATGTGGACCAGACCGTCATGTCAGTGATGTCAGTGATGTTGATGTGGATGTGGACCAGACCGTCATGTCAGTGATGTTGATGTGGACCAGACAGTCAGCAGCTGCTTCCATGTAGCTAATGTAGCTTCCATGTAGCTAATGTACAAAACACTTATTTATGACAATCTCACCTCAGGCTGCACCACATTGATAGGTTTTAGGTCAGTCCTCCATGGAGCCTTACAAAGTTGGTGATGGTAGTTATGGTCGTCCTTGTTCCACGGCTGCACCTGGTCGTACTTGTCTATGCGCACTACTTTCTTGGTATCCATATCCACAATGGGCACAATGTCCAGGGGATGAGAGTACGCATTGTCATTTAGGCTGCAGAAGATGTAGGTGTGGACAGAAGATGCATGTGTGGACAGAATATGTAGGTATGGACAGAATAAGATGTAGGCATGGACAGAATAAGATGTAGACATGGAGACCAATGGCACAGTGCAGCATTTCTACTGTATTAAATCTTGCTATACTTTTCTACTATATCAAATTCTGAAATGTGATTTGATACGTTCAGCTGAGGACCACCGGTACATAGATATCATGAACATTCCTTGCGATAAGAGCAGGGACTGTCTCATCAGAGATGATATTAGCCAGTTTTCCAACAACTTGACCCTAACTGTGAGGGTTTCAACATTCAAAGTAAGCTCTAATTCCATTGATACAATGCCATGGCCGCAATCACCTGCTGCGCATATATGTGAAGAGCTGGATGCACCGCTGTTGCAGAGGTGATGCATGTATGGACCAGGGGTCAAAAACCACCAGACTCATGTCCGTGATCCCGTAGCGCTCTTGCAGTAGGCGCTGAACCTCCACATCTGCCTTTCCAACAGCCTCAGCTTCAAAGCAGTCATCAGGTGTGGCCAAAGGATTTGAACCCACAACCTGACCATAGAACCATACTACAATAATGTCTGACAGCTGTCAACTCCCTGATGTACAAAAAATATTTCGGAAAAGGCAGTCCTAAAATCCTGACAGGGGTGATAGGAATCACGGCCAAAGGCATATCTGAGTCCTTAGGCGCAGTACTCACATAATGTATACAGCCAAGCATGTTCATGCTTGAAGGCACAGTCATGATATGGATAAGGTTCATGCTACAGATGCAATGCATTACATGTGTGATATGCTTGCCTTGATCCAAGAGGTGACCTCTCTTTTCTCAATGTCCACAACTGCCTCATAAATAATAGAGGGTTCAGTTTGAGTGTGGATGATGCAGAACGCAGTACGCTGAGGAGGCAGTGCTTCCGAGTTCGTCTCATAAGCAAGAATGTCACTCTTTGAGGGTTCCTGATTCACAGATATCATTAACAATTAAAGTCAGGACAGCACTCTGCTCATCTGTCAGCTTGGATTACTGCTGTGCTGTGACTTCATCTGCTCTGTCATGCTCAATAAGTCGTAATTCTCAACAGACATTTTAAAATTATTTCCCTGGCACCGGTTTATTTGCACCGACATCGACATTACATCCTACATAACGCCTATTTCGCCTTTTACCTTCAAAGAAATAACATTAAATGTATATTTTAGAACATTCTGTGCACCGGCATGAGCTTTAAGAACACTGGCAGCTATCTCGATTTCTTCAGTGCTGAGCTGATCTAGTGGATGGACCCCTGTCATCACGTGATGAGATTACACACGATGATCAGGTGAAGAAAGCACATGTACACAACAGAGACGACAAAAGAAATGAGCTCAACTCAAAAAATTGCTCAATTGATGACGAATCTATAGTAAAAACACACATGTTCCCTTGCCGTTCCCGGTTACACTCGTCTTCATGGAGCCTAAGGATAATCAAATCTCTTAGGAGTTACAATGGTGTGACATATACAGTTCTACAACATCAACTGAGAGTTACTATCTGGTGTAGTTGGCCCGGGGAAGTGGTCCACGACCCGGTGAAGTGTGAACAATGTAAAGTCACAGCCCCTCATTCGCTTTGATTTCGATGTAGATAGAAAACTATTTAAATGATGCAAAATATGATTTAAAGTCCCATATTAGATAGTGAGATGATAGGTAGACAGATAAAGATTAAGAACAGTAGTCAATTGTCAACAGTCAGGTATCATCGAAAAATGTAGCAGGTAATATGGTGCAGGAGCAGAAGGAAACATGATTTAAAATGTGTACTAGTTACAGGTAAGCCTCTACTGATGGTCCAGCAATTGTCCTAGAAAACAGTATTATAATATCTGTACCACTTTCCAGTCTCCGATCATAAAGTGCAGATGTGGGTAGAGCTCTGAAGATACCTAAGCAATGAGATGAGGCTAATGCCAAGTATCCTTGATCAGAAATAACTTGTTCATATGAGGTCCTGTTTTGTTCCTTTAGCTGTCAAGGAAGTTTGGTGACAGAATTTGGAGTTAAGCGCACTCAGTTTTCATCATCATGTGATCATTAGTATCCATTATATCCCTAGCGTAGTCATCCTCTACATCCATGAAGTTTTCATGGTCCTGAGCAACTATGTCTTCAATTACTTCAATAGCTGTAGCTGCAGACTGGGGGAGAGCATAATTGTCAAAATCAATTGGGAACCTCGTCACTCTTGGGTGGTCAGCAAGCAGAGTACGAGTGATGGCCGGGATGTTTGGCTTACTAGGAGGGTTCTCTTTCAACTCCTCATCACTGCAAGAAGGCCACAAGGTTGAAGCTCTTAGACAAAGTGCATTGAAAAGAGCATTGCATGGGCTCTCTCGAGTGTGCAAAAGTCCTCAATATGACTAATGGAATGAGGAAGCTAGATTACAAACAAGCAGACAAGAATGCTTTCCAATAGTGACAGAAAAAATACCTGTAATCGTTGTTTACATAATAGCCTATTCGAATGAACTCTTTTCCTTTGTAAGAGCAAGTTAGCAAGACCACAGTCACCCCAAGTATATCTTCCTGCTGGAGAGCACACCCATTCAGTATGAGTATAATAAGTCACAATAATATCAAGTGTTACAGAGTGGAAAAGTCTTCACCTCGTTGATTTTGTTATGGTCCGGAGCGTTTCCTTCAAATACAAATTTGTAGTTGCCCTGTAACACAGGTCCTACAAGAACACTATCCAGTAGCTGGTCTTGGGAGTCATCATCAGCTGAACCGACGTAAGTCATCTTCCACTCCAAATCCGATTCAAGCGGGTACAAACATTCATACTCTATTGTAAAAGAGAAGGGCGCAGTAAACTCCACTTCGCAGTTCCCTGGTACAACACTAGTTACATTCACAGCGGCCATTGTGCAAAACAAAAAAAACAATTGACAATCTGTGCTTTGATACAAGCTCTGTATAAAAGATTAATAAGTGCAATGTAATAGAAGAGGGCATAGCTGTGCTGTGTTCACGAGGTTTTTTCTTGTCTCGGGCCTGCCAGCATGTACGGGGCGGTGTGGAAGTTTCAAAATTCAGCACATGGATATTCATGCACACTTACTTCAATTTCTCTCATTCAAATTTTCAATAGCCTCAAATTGTGTTAATTTTTTTAGTGTAGAAAGCATTGTTGATGGAAGTTATTCAGTATCTAGTAGGTATGCAGAATAAAAAAATCTCTGCGCAGCATCTACCTACATTATGTTGACCTTATTCTCGTCAAAGCCTCGTCAAGCCTCCCCATCATCATATCTTGGTATGCAGTCAGCAGTTGCACATTCCTTTGCCTGCAATTTTGAAAGTTTCCAAGCATGTGAGATTTACTCCAAAAATTAGTGCAATCTGATGCCACATTGGCTACCTCAGCTGCCATGTTTGAGTTAGCAATGCTCCATCCTGACTGGTTATATGCTGAGTCATACCCAGCTTCCTGCTCCGTGTGTCCAGGAGCCATCATCTCTCTCTCATCTACATCATTTTCAAGACAAATTGCATCCACTAAGAAGCCTTCAACCTCCCTCTCATGGCCCATGACTTTCCTAGCCTCAGCCATATAACTAGCAATGTAAAACCTCTCGGGGTGACTGGATGTGCACGAGGCCTTGGCTTGTGTTGCTGCAGTGAAGGCCCCATCCCAGTCCCCAAGGGACAATCTAACATACGACAGCTTACAATGCACAGCACGTTTCAGAGCTATGAAATCTTGATGCTGCAGCCCTGAAAGAAGGCATTGGCAAAAATAACATTCTGCTGTAAAAGATGTATGACAGACAAACGAGGGAGAGGGCTAGAAAAACCACATATTATTGTGTTTTTTTCAAATATAAGCGCTCTCTGCTCTGCCAACTACCTGCATGTGAAAAGCGCGAGTGCTCAGTCTGCATCCCTCCTTCCTTCTGAGATAGCCATAATGTCAGGTCATGGCACTCTGGATGCGACTCGTAAGAAAGGAACTCAAGGGCTGTCTCAAGCCTGGTCTGAGCTTGTCTGAGCAAGCCTTGAGCTCCAGAAGGGGACTCATTTTTTACCACATTATCAAGATTAGTAGTACTGGAGAACCGAAGATGATAGATGCCCAAGACAGACTCTGAGGCACGGATGTTGAGGACGGTATGCATGATCAGGGCACTGGGGTTCATCGTATTGCACGCTGAGCTATGACCTGGCAGTGAGCCCACCATGCTCGCACATCGTCCAAAGCATGATAGAGCTGCAGGGTACTCATGGAGGATCAAATGCTGCACGCCTGCATTGTACGTCACTGCATATTGATGGAATGCATTTTCTAGTTTTGTGTAGGGACTTACACCTTTGCAATGCTCCTTCCCAACATATTTGGCAGAGGTCTCTGAGGAGGCTTCATGACTAAGTGAAATGCTTCGAGGGTCTTTTCCTCTAGAGATTGACTCAGCTGCTTGGCGGAAGAATCTAGATGCTGTCAAATGCTGGCCTCGCATGTGGTGAATGACCCCAAGGTTGTTCAACAAGACAGTTTCATCCTCTCCCTGACCGGCTGTAGTAAATGGTGCTAGGTCACGCAAGTGTGAAGTACTGCGAGGGCGTGCTTCCTTGAGGAGCTTATGAAGGATGTCTTTTGAGGAGTCGTCCTTGGGTCTCATCATCAGATGTTGATGTGCAGATCTCAAGCCATCCAGGAGGGCCTTGAGTCCTCTGCCTGCAATGAAGGGCATGCCCCCATCAGTGTGCTCATCAGTGGTGTTCACAATGAAGGGCATGCCACCATTATTGTGCTCATCAGTGGTGTTTACAAAGGAGGCCAGTCCTTGTGAGCTTGAGGGATGAAGGTGATCAGTTTCCAGTACTGATACTCTGAACCTGTAAAACCTTAGCAATGCATGCAGGTCAGGAGGAGCATGTGGGTCTCGACCCTGGCTTGCTAGTAGCTGGCGAGCAGCTGACAAGGAGTTGGAATTCCACTTGCTCATGAAAGGGAGATGGGGCATATTGTTATTGGTGTTATTGCTCAGGGTGGTCAGGAGCGTTGATGCTGGCTGATCAATGGTTCCTGATGAGTTGTCTTGTTGTTCAGAAAGTGTGGGAAGGTGGTGGAACTCCCTCCAGCACTCCAGGACATGCTGCTCCAGCAATACAAGAGCTTGCCTGGCATGTACCGCATCACACAGGTTCAAGAACATGTCCAGGAGCAGCACACAAGAATGCAACCCAGTGCCTTCATCCATGATGTTAACATCTCTATTTAGATCTCTCAGGAGCTTCAGGGCTTCTTGGTACTTTTGATCCTTGTAAAGAAGGATAGCCTGTAAATAGCATATTTAAAGTTAGGTCTGCTTACAAACTAATGTGCCAACTGGCATAGGTTTCAGGAACACATCCTATGAATTTTCAGCACACATTCTTCCTATCAGGACACAGTTCTCACTTTATTCAACATCCCAACTGAGTTTGTGCTTCTGACAGCAGAGTCACAGGAAGGATCATGCCCGCCTCCACGCTGAGTGTCCTGAAGAAATGAAGCTTGTAAGAAAGAATCTCTACAACATAGACTCTTTAACTCTGCCCTGTGCACATGTTGGAAGTCGGATCTTCAATCTGAATTACCTCAGCCATGACGGATTCAAGTTGAGCAATAAGCAGCCCATGAGCAGTCTTAGTCCTGTTGCACAATTGCTCTACTATGATGATGTTGTGTTGCACCTGTACAGGAGACATTGCTTAGTGCATGCTACCATGGGAGTAACATTTCATGTTACATGGATCAATGAATGCTCATACTTTCAAATCTTTAATTGCGTCATCTAAATCCAATCGCTCCAAAGTCTGTAGGCACGCATCGAAGTCACCCTCAAGCCAAAGACAAGTAGCTTCGCTCGCAGCTTCTTTGTCAGGTGTAACAGCCATAGAATAAGATAATGTGCTGATAGTGAAACCAGTAACAGAAACCCCAAGAGGTTATAACTGCGATTTGAAGTATGCGGTGAGACAGAGTTCTTCTGTCCTCTACGTCAAGCTACGCTTCGGCGTTTTATTATTATTATTATTATTATTATTATTATGCGCGTATGTCTGTGACAATTGTGAGTTTAATCAAGTCTACTCTCTGTTTTCGGCTGTAATGACGCCCAGGAAAGTTAAACAGCTAGTAGCTGAATCACTCACTAGGAGACGTAGCTGAGTGTCCTACGTATACAGCGTTATCTTCTAGTCTAATTATTGCCGTAAACTTCCGTGAAAATGGAAGAGGATCATTGGGACCTGCCATTGGCAGCCTCTTATATTCTGCAGAATGGACATAAATCTGCAGCACTTCAGTTTCCAGATGACCTCCTGTGTTACAGCTCTAGAGTTTCAAGTTTGCTGCAAAAGAGAGTGGGAAATCAGTGTCAGATTTACATCCTTGCTGTATGTACCTATTTTTTTCAAAAAAATCATTTCTGCAATCTTCTCTTTTAAAGCCAAATTTTTCTGGTCCCTTGACCAATCTCATGCACCTTTCAGGATACAGCTTACAATCCCCTGGCTGTGGATGAGGTAGCAGCCATGCACGTGGGAGCAAGCTGCGTGGTGAGGCCCCTGGATGAGATTCAATGGTTACATTAGACACGTTACATATAACTGACACACTTCTGCGTCTTTGATGAATTTATAGCATTCAAAATTCCAATACACCTCCAGCTTCTCTATGATTCATAGATTTAATGAAAGTGGCTGGCTGTGATGTTGAAAGATGTCCATTGTCACATCAGGTGCATTTTGGTCGCGCCTCTTTGACGCCCATCACTTCCTGTCCCGCCTTCTTTGTGTTTCCCAAGTATCACATCAGCATAGGACATGCCGCCCTTGCATCAACTCAGCTGGCTCATGCAGCCGCAGCTCTAGCATGCCGTGGTTCATCCTCAAATCCCCGTTCGGTAGTTGTGATTATCGACCAAGTCTATCATCATGCTCGCAGCCTCATCCAGGTGGCTGTACAGAAAGCTTTCCATGTAAGTTCTTAATCTTTATTCATGTAAACATTTTGATCACACATTATTGGGACAAGTTCATAAGCATCATTTTGATCCACAGCCTGTGTCCATTTCTGCAGACATTAAGGTAGGACCTCCATTTCTTCTCATTGCTACACAGGAAGTTATAGAGTCTTCAGTAAGCCTACTATTTGCAGAGCCTTTGCCTAGGAGCCTAGAACCTGTCTCAAGCACAAGGCAAAGAGGTCAAGAGCAGTGTAGCCCTTCATCAGTACGCCATCAAGAGACTTCTACTTCCTGCGGTACTTCCTGTGGTACCTCAGATGACGCAGCAGCCTTATGCAGTGCTTCCTGCACTCCCTCAGCCTGTGGTAAAGTGAATGTACCAGATGAAAGTGCGGCTGATACTGCCTTGGTCCCTGGCAGCTGTCAGATTCTCCCTGAAAATACAGGGATGGGAAGGGCTAATCTCAGTGATGAATCACAGGGGGCAGCAGAGAGTTTAACCTGTGAGAGTAGCAGAGATAGAAAGGGGGTTGAGGGTGCTGAGCAAACAGTGTTGGAGTTGAGGGGATTTGCAGGAGAATGTTGGTATGCGCCCCAGGGCCTGAAAGATGAGGAGTGCTTGATGGTCTGGTTTGGGAGCCAGGATGCGGAGGTGTTGCAGTTCCTCCAACTGACATATAGCACCAGCCAATGGCTTTGTTGTGATCCTGGCATTGAACTTGAAGCTTCTGGCAGCATTAGCATCAACTGTACAGCCAGTAAGCATGAAGCTCCTAAGCATGAAACAAGCTTGAAAGATGTGGAATCTGGCAATGATGAGCCAGCTAGGTCTTGTGCTGAAAGTGCCACATATGGGGTAGCAGAGGTTCAGATCTCAGAGGGATTGTCTAGCAAGACCCAGGCTCTACTCAAAAGGCGTTACTATCTAGTGGAGAAGGCCAAACAAGCCTCTACAGTAGGAATCCTGGTGAGTTACACAAAAATGATGCAAAAATGACTGAAATAGAGGATACCTGCATATACCCTGGTATTGCGGCACAGCTCATGTTATTTTTCGTATGTAAGCTTGAGGATCTAGTCATCATGGGTAATTGTGTAATGACCTCAGGTTGGGACATTGGCATGTGCTGGGTTTGAATCAGCCATCAACATGGTGCGCCGCCAGGCTAAGCTTGCTGGCAAGAAAACGTACACCTTTGTGATGGGCAAGCCTAACCCTGCAAAGCTGGGGAATTTCCAGGAGGTCAGTTCATTTGTCAATACATGCAAGACCATGTAAGGATTTGAGAGGAAAGCTCTACAGGATGTTATGTTATTGTCATGGGCTCCTGATACTGTTCCTCACCTGACTGAACAAGGCTATCATTGTCTCTTACTCTCTGCTTCCATGGCTGTAAGGCATCAGCTGCCATCTCATCTAACTGAGTTGTTTTTTGTAAACAAGCGGACAGGTGGATGTGTACGTTATGGTGGCTGACCCTCTTGGCTTCCTACTTGAGTCTAAGGAGTACTTGGCTCCCATCCTGACACCTCATGAGGCCATGCTGGCATTCAGTGACCGCAGCTTGGATCTGACTGCAAGATATCCCTTGGACTTCTTGGAAGTGATTCAGGTAACGCCTAGTGTTTCATCCAAATAAGCAGGATGATCAACCCGTCTATCAACACATGCATGCATTTCATCTGTACTTATGTTTCGACCAGAAGATCAACTAGTTAACTTTCTTTAGGCCTCTAAGGAGGTGCTCAATTAGCCTTATCCTTACTCTCTCCTTTGTTGGATGACAGTCATCATCAAGGTATGCTATGTCTGACTCAGAGGAGGATGCAAACAGCCAAGATACCGCCTTGGTAGAGAAGTCTCTAGGTGGTCTTCAGGTGATGAGGCAAAACATGCATTGTGAATAACTGGGACCAGAAGTGCAAGTAGTATTTGTGCACCACCATGCAGAAGTGCAAGTAGTATTTGTGCACCACCATGCAGAAGTGCAAGTAGTATTTGTGCACCACCATGCAGAGATTGTGGTACTCTTGTGGCAGGTTGGAGCCCAAACTCAGCATTCTTTGAGCCTGGTAGCGGCTCACAACGCTGCTGAGTACCATATCATCAAGAGAGGGTACAAGGGTTTGGAGACTCCTCTAACAGGTTTGTGATCATCACTGTGTTCTTGTGTGCCTCCTGCCGACTGCTTTCTCTGCAGCTGTCAACAAGCTCATGCTACTTTGCTAGCCAAGTTTGAGAGACTGACATGATCCTTAGTGCTGTTAACTCCATGCTTCTGCCAAACAACCCTGACATTATGTTTATGACTAGGCGCAGATAAGTTGTCTCCAGTGGAACTTGTCCAAGGGAAATTCGGGCGAGCAGCTGGTTATGTTGATGCTGTCCAAGCTAAGAAAACAGATTCTGAAGTATTTACCAATGTAGTATGATATTCGAATCTCATGCAATGTAGTAATATTCGATGAAATTGCGGTCATTCAAAGCATACAACCATTGAATGAGTAACAAGTAAGAAATGAAGAAAATAACATGTCACAGTTAGCAAGAACTCATACGCAGGTCCAACTCGAAGCTAACAAAAAACTATTGAGCACAGACCACTGTTAGTAAATTTGAAAAACGTAAGTGAGATTAAAAAATAAGCCTATGAACTAAAGGGGGCTGGGTTATCTACCGAGAACAAAGCAATTTGTCAGCTTTGATTGGTCAACCTGAAGTCCTTCAAAGCTTTCCAGCAAACGTTTTGACCCACCTGCAAAGATAAGAGAATAACTTTCAGCAAATTGTGACAGGAGGTTCACGAGTTCAAGCACATGCACCGCTGTTTATACCAGTGAATGTTAATGTATGTGAGAAGTGGTATCATTGAGGACAAGTAGGTTCTTGCTCACATTTGCAGTGTGTCCACATCTCTTTTCTCAGATGGGTACTTGATGAAGCCCTCACGACCCTTGGGAAGGTACACAATGGTTGGGAAGGTCTTGAGTCCTAGCTTCTCAGTGCAGAACTCCCTATCTACGTCCGCCTGGTATTTAGCCACCCGCACAGATGATCCTGCCAGCTGGTTGCCCAGCTCAGTGTAGGCAGCCTCCATAGCCTGGCAGAAGGGGCACCAGGGAGCATACAACACAATCAAGGTGTCCTTGTCCCGCTTTCCATCCGCCAGGCCTTGCAGCTGCGCCTTGTTGAGGGCAACAACAGGACCGTCAATCCACAAGTCACGTTCTGCCTTACGAGCCTCCGTGGTACCATCCGCCTTCTGGATGTTTCCACTATGTAACCCACACTCCTTTTCTGTCAAATACAAAAAAGATCAATCAAATTAGTGCAGTATGAGAATAAATGCTTGCAAGGACATTTTACAGACAAATTAGTACAGTCTACGAAGTCTGGACATGATAAGCAATGCTCAAGCATAGTCACACTCACGTGCTGCATCCTCCCACCACCATCTTCCTTCCCTTTCCAGTTGATTTGGAAGTACAGGCCTTGTGCATGGCTCGCAACCAATAGATATGTAGCCTTGAGAGTGAAGTTCATTTACAGGCACGCCCTGCGAGTATCACGTTTGATCCCATCACAAGTCAGCCAATCATCACATCTAGTCAAATGCTGAATTATTACCAAGTGTAAGTCAATTCCTAAGAAGCAAATATTGTGCAAAAAGCAAGCTTGCTTTAGACGTACGCTTCTGGAGAAAGCTAGCCCATCGATCTGTTGAGAGGCTTAATATAACGCTACATCAGCACTCTGTCCCGTCAACAAAATCACAGGCCCGAGACTTAAAGAACCTGAACATACCTGTACTCTCAAAAAATTCCACACTTCAGCCGATGTGATATTGGACAAAGGGTTGTACTTGATGAGAGAGCCTGGACCGCCTTCCACACCTTCAAAGGCAGGATCTACTTGCACCACAGGCACTGCATTGCGGGTACCTGGGCTCTGGTCCTTGCGTTGACCCGTGATCCACGCCTTCAGAGTTTTGAGTTGGCGGCGCAGTGGGGCTACCTAATAGCGGCCACAAGATAATTGATGAAAATTGCTGTAAATCCAAGTCATTGATGATAGAGTTTGTTCATTCCTACAGTGACGACTGCAAAATCTTCATCACAGATTTTACTCAAAAATGCTCTAATTAAAACGTTATTACAGAGAAGATGTGGTAGATACTTCTATTCATGGGTCCAGAGCAGCACATGATCTGCAGCAGCACATGATCTGCATAAAGGCCTAAGAGTTACATGAAGTGTGGCACAGGAGTTGGGAGCAGGGCACTCATGTGAGTTATCATTTCTTGCCATGCAACACAACAGAACCCCTGAGCATCAATCTAGCAAGGTTCTCTTAAGTGGCTCAAGTGTGAAACTTTAAGCCACACCTTTTATCTTGCAGCCATCCAGAAACAATGAAATGCCACGTAATTAAACATGTCTACTGAATGTGCTCAGAGATAAAAAACAATCCATGTACTTGCAAGCTCATATCTTCTGAACATATTATACCACAGAAGAGAATCTATTGCAGGTTTATTCTGACAAGCCTCAAATGCAAGAATTAGGACTGAAATCCTAAAACATGCCTGCTTCAGCTTGTCAGCAATCAATTGAAATGAGATATGTACAAGATGTCCTTGCAAGCTCATGTCAACTGTGCATAATACCACAGCAGAGAATCTATTGCAGGATTACTCTAGCAAGCCTCAAATGCCTACATTGAGATGAGCACTCAATTCAGGCCTGCTTTAGCTTGCTTACAAGAAATGTGCATATTGTAATCCCCTTCTCCCCACCTTCCTAATTTTACAGCACTCGTTGTGTCCATCTGTGTAGAATGAGAACATGCCCTTAGTTCTAACCAGATCCATGACCTCCTTGGCATCAGGGAAGGTGTACTCAATATGGATCCCATAATGCTTCTCCACAGCTTCAAACAAGCGGTATGTCTCACCATTCAGGCGTCCAGTATCCAAACTGCAGTGATGGCCAGAACATTATAGTCTTTGATGCTGCCGTTTGAATATTATGAGAGATTTGAAATTCATGTACACCTACGAAAGTAGCTGCTACCTGAATAAATGGGAGCATGGAAGTTTCTGGTCATTTACCTGAAGACTCTGAATGGTCGACCAGTAAGCTTGGCGTACTCGATCAGTGCAACGTCCTCAGCTCCGCTAAAGGCAATGCCAACGTCGCCGCCAAAAGTCTTCAAAGCCTGTATCGGATATGTGAAGGAATAAGAGTGCTCAAACTGTGTCTGGATACATCATAATTTCATTTCAGATAGCGCCTCACGTGATCCATTGCATCTAGAGGGGATAGGACGTCCAAGTCCTTCGCGATGTTTGTCCAATCAGTCTTTTCTATCGTGGCGGCATGCACCTGATATAAAGTATATGGCATTCATTACAACAGATAAGATTGACACGTTTTTGATGATTTGTTTATTACATGCCACGCCTAATCACTCACTACAGGGCGTCGAGCAACGAATGTCTTGACTGAAGCCCTTGGAGTGGCTCTCAAGCCGGTTTTTTGTTGTGCAGATGGCACCTAAAGATCCGTCAGCATATTACTGCGTTACTGCACAACAAGACTAGTCAAGTGATATTTTATTCTTACCCTTGAAACCTGCATGGCGTATGGAGGGTAACTTGCTGAAGTTCACAAACTCATAAGCTATGTGCGCCCAGCTACTTAACCCACTTAAGTTTGTAAACCCCCACCCTCGCAACGAGATCTCAACAGAAAATGGTATTTTATTAAGAGATGCTTGGAACTATTCAGATCTCCTCTAAATATGCTAATGTACACAACAGGTACACTATCTTGTACGAAGCTTGCTGAAGAATAACTGATAAATCAAGAACCTGTATCAGGTGCAAGGCTCACCCTGGAAATAGGCTGACAAGTAGTTTCCTAAAAGCTGTGAGTTTAAGTGGAATTAAACCCACATTGGGCTTATGTAAGTAACATCTGAAGCTTAGCATTATTCATTGAGAAGTCCTCTCCTTCTCCTCTCTTAAGGGGCCACAATTTATCAAGAATAAGACCAGCCTTGCGTCTACAGTCAAGGATGAAACAAGCAGTGCAACATTTCAGCTCGCACAAAATTTCTGGTAAGGTTTACGGGTAGTGAAGTAAAATGTGTGAAAGCATAAGCAATCATGATTGGTACTCTACTGGTGACACCCCTACACGATTTACCCCTCATTAGGGAGGGCGAAACCATGCGTTGCTTGGGAGCTGTGACACGGCTAAAAAGGATAATCATCGTGGATGTGCAGGTTTGTAGATGGGTGTGAGAAAACTCTGTTCAACATCATGAAGCATATGAAAGATCATTCATTCTTGCCCTTCTTTGTGGACACACATTTTGAACATCTCCCAGTCTTGACCCTCATGTTCCTTGCAGCCTCCCCTATTCAAAATCATTTCAACATATCCTCTGTAGCCTGAGACATTTAAGCTGTTAGGATGTGACCCACCTGCTTAGGTACTTTGTTCTTCAGGTGTATTCTGCAGCCTTGTATGTGGAGGCTGATAAGTGTTCCAAGGAGTTGGGTATTAGATCACGCGGCGGCTTCTTTGAAACAGATGAAGACTTCTGTACCAGCCTTCTGGATGGAGCCTTCCTGAAAGTTTTAGCTGTAAGACGCTGTTTGCCAGAGCTAAGACCTATGAATGGATTAGAATATCAACCAAGTTCTTCACATACTTTGCTGCTAGTGTTCCCCACTTTTAGCCACATCGTGCATTGCATTTTTTACAAACATCTGTGAGACAGTCTTGCAATGGTGACATGGCTGCATGTCCAGGGTAAAAACGATGGTTGCATGACGTCTTGTGTGAGCATTCATTATATAGGTCAGTGGAGACATATCTTTTTGTCTTGTTGCAACATATGATTTTTTACCACATGCAGATCCGCCTCCTTCGTGATGTAGAAGGTCAGCAATTTGCTGAGGCCCTGAATAAATATCTGGCTCCAAGAATGACCCTTTCAGGTATCACATCTCCATATGGCTCTTAAGACCCTGTGTGAGAGAGTTGTACTTACACCTGTGTTAGATCTGATTTCATGATGATCTTGATTAAACAGCAGCTATGATGCATGGTAGTGCTTGCACAAATGATGAAGAGATCAGTATCAAAATATGGTATGCTGCTGGTGTGCAGGAGAGACAGCTAAGCTCGATGAGTTCATGGCGTTATTCATGGCAAAGAAGTTAACAAGTGGTACCGAAGTCCTGCTCATGTGGAATGTAACTGGGGACACTGAGGTGCTTGTTGTGCCTTCTGCCTCTGATTCTTACAAGGAGGTGAAACCGGAGTTGAGGATCCGGTCGCTATCGTTGAGTCGTGGGTTGTTTGAGACATTTCTGGGATCCAATTCTGTTGTACCTAAAGGACTACAGGTTTGGGCAGCTGGGGCTAAGAATCTGCTGGATTATGACAGCGTCAAGCGTAATTCCAAAAAATTGTAGATTTGATGCCAAGTCTATCAGAACTTTATGTGATTACGTTCTGTAGAGAAATGATCAGCTTGTCTGTAGTCTGTACCCAGATATTTACTGAATTAAAAGATATGTCGTTATAAAAACCACATCGTATTGGAATCTGGACATTCTAAAGGTTACAATATACGCCAGATATGACCGGACGCTTATGTTAAGAGCATGCATCAAGACATGACGGTGTCACACGGCTTGTTAGGTGATTTTCTATATATTTCTTACTCTGGGAAGCGTGTACAAGATAGCAAGTTATGAGCGTCCGAAGCTGGAGGTTCTGATTTGTACGGTGAGATTATGAAAAACCGACAGGTGGTATATAATATTGCAGAATTCTATATTATTGTATTGAAAGGAGTCCAATTACCGAGGCGGCATCTAGTACGCAGGTACCTAGAACTAGTTGGCCTAGAATGTACCTTGCGTAGCATTTATTTTGATGTATCAAATGAGCAGTGATTCTATCTCGAAAACAGTTATTGCGCCTAAGTTACTTTGAGAGGCCGGTGGGCGTCACTTTTGTGTCGTGTTCGTAGGTTTCTCTTCATCGATCTCGGCGGGAATGATTAAAGTAGGGTATGCTTCGATTCTAGCTTTCATTCTGCAACTTTCTGCATCCATAGCAAGTGGATCCAGGGGGGATAGTCAATGGATTTTACAAGGTACGACGACGAAATACCTGAAAGCTCACACATTTGGAACTGCCCACAAATAATACTTATTAAAGTAACCACAGATTATTTAAAGGGATTGCGATCAATGCAGGCACACTGAGAACAGTTCATGGGCAGCTGCATAACTCTCGGGAACAACATCACGAGCTGTTTCTGGAAACAAACGATACAAGCATCTGGACACTAGAGCTTCCTCTCAGACTTTCAGAGCGCTTTGATGCTGTCAAAGCCTCAGGTATGCAGGTGGAGGTACAAGGCACCAGGGATCCACAAGGGCGTCACCTGGTTTTAGACAACATTCCTCAGCTGATAGAGCCATCAGCAGACAGAATTAATGCCCTGCAAGGTGGTAGCCGCACATTGTTGCAGCAGAATAGAGGCTCAGCACCCCAAGGCACTGTCACCATGATTGTCTTCCTCATGGATCTCTCTCCCTGTGGTACGGCAGGCCCCGCCACTGACACCCTGGTGTGTACCTATTCTTAGCTCTATTGATGAGAAATGGGGTGACCCTATGCTGCTTCATATTATCAAACTTGTCATAAACTTGATTGGGGCAACCAGCACTTGCTAATATTATATTATTATGCCATTGAAATAATTATCTTTTCAGCTTTTTTCTTTATGAACAGACCCTCAAGGCTGCTTGATAGTGTACTGCTAGGCACTTAGAATAACAATCTCTTGCATTCATGATGCCCAGAATATGACAGAGTACTTGAGCACTTCTCAGCCTCAGAACCTTGCTGGCATGTACAGCTCATGCACACTGGGGAATGTGAACCTAGACGCTGCAAACAGCGTAGTGTACAACATTCCATTCCCTTGCTCTGGTACACTCTCTGATGGCACTCCATTCACCACCAACACATGCATCAATCAAGTCTACAATTGGCAGGAGTATGCAGCAGAATATGCTGAAAACATGTTAGGTGTTAATCTGGCACCTTTTTTTCACAGGTAGGGTCTTAGCTCTCACATGAAACGAAACTATTTGAAGCATTGTACCTCATTAGAGGCATTATGTACAATCGTGGTTTTATTTTGGTGCAGTTAAGGTGGAGAAGAATCACATCTGCTTAACAATTCAAAATATTTTATCCTGTCCCTTCTTTCAGGGTCCTAGTCCTACCAAACAATTATCTTGAAATCATGACTGGTGAGCCAGACCAATTCAATCCAACAAGCTCGTGATGTTATGGAACTTGTAATGTACTGCATTAAAATCCAGACAGGAATATTGATAAGCCTGAGCCATTTTCAAGTCATTCGCCTTTCTTTAAATGCAAGATGTGTGTCTTGTTGTGCAGGTTGTATGTTTAGCGGTCTGAGCTCTCAGGGCAAGTGGAGTGGCAGTACTGCTGAGAGCATTGTTGCTGGGAACTCATGGGGGTATGGATTAGTGTGGCTGGGAGGTCTAGTGTGGAATGGTGTGCCCAGCTGGTTCCATGAGCTTGGTCATAATGTGAGATATTAAAATTGAGATGGATGATAGCACACGGACAATCAAAGTGTAATCAGTTCACACGTTGTTGCTAATAATTACTGATTGCTGAAGACCTCTCAACACCCCTTCATTCATAAGTCTAACAATGGCCACAATATACTACAGCAGCACATGAGTTTGAGGTGGTCCATTCTCTGCAGATGGGATTCTATCATGCAAGGAGTGAAATACAGCCTTTTCTTGGTGACACGGATGACTACGCTTGCTCAATGGCAAGTTGGGGTGGTGTGGATGCAAGGTGCTACAATGCCCCACACATGTGGACTGCTGGTAGGGTTTATAACCTAAGATAGGGTTAAAGATGCAAGGCAAATAGTATACCATAATCCAGGTCTCTCTTTATCTGTTACTCTGAAGACAGGGCATCATTTTTCTACATCTAGTGAAGTACTCTTGTCATCTGATTACATCTAATGAAGTACTCTTGTCTTACAAGTTTCCTGTCCTCTGTCTAGGATGGGCCATGCCGTATGCACAGCTAGATATCAGCAGCTTCTATCCAGGTTCCCCTGCACAACTTCTGTCCATCCCAGTGCAACCCGCCACCCAAGGACCCACAGGCATCCTCATCAACAACAACTCGACCAGCAGCTTCTCCTTGAGTTACCGAGTGAGCCGAGGCATGTATGAGCGCCCCTTCATCAACCTGGCAACTGGGGTACAGCAAGGTGTGATGATTCATCGTCTACCCTCTGGTGTCCCGACCACTGACACCGCCATCGTGGGAGCCTTGTTTGCACAGGGCACCTCCTCCTGGGTGGACCCAGCCTCATTGTTCTCTGTGACTCTACTATCAATGGATGGCAGCATGGCAACAGTGGCACTCTGCAAAAGAATATCTTTGAGCACTTCCTGTTACACTGCAGCAGGCTCCTTGGATACTTCTTCTCCTCCCCCACAATCCTCTCTCAACATTTCTCAGCCATCACCCTCCCAAAGGAAGTCCCCACCACCACCATCAAATCCACAACTCCCACCACCTGCACCTCCACCACCATCAAATCCACAACTCCCACCACCACCACCATCAAAGGCAACTCCTCCAACTGCACCTCCACCACCACCACCGCCACCACCACCACCACCACCCCTACCTCCTCAATCTCCATCTTCACAACTTCCTTATCCATCCCTGCAGCCTTCTTCACGTTTACGCCCTCAGTCTCATCCCCCAAGGCATCCTCATACACCTCCTCCAGTGCACAAAAGCATGTCCCCTACTGTTCACAGACGCAGTGTTATTGCTTCCCTAAACCTTTCCCCCCAAAACACACTCCCTGTATCGCCTAAGGCTGGAGCCGTTGCATTGCACACAGAAAGTGCCATTAAGGTCCAATGCAGTGGAGATTGCACTGGGGAGGAGACACAGATTAATTGCCCGAGAGTAAGGGATACAAGTGCTTCTTCCTTTTTTGAATCTATACATTGAGTCATATGAAATGAGATCACAAAAATGATGTAAATGAATCACATGAATTCCTTCAGTTAGAGTCTTCAACGTAAACTATAAGCTTGAATCTATATTAGGATAGCAACTTAGTCAATCATTCAGACAGTGCGTAATACCAACGACCCATTGCTCTGCATAATGTGCTCTCATTGACCATTGCAGGTGTGCCCAGGATCCTGTGGAGATGGCCTTTGTAACTTGTACCATGAGACGTGTACCTCCTGTCCTCAGGCAAGTCATGAGGGCTGATCATTCTTAATAGTATGTACATCATGCCTGCATTTCCGTATTTACTGTCTTCAGGACAGACATTTACCATCTAATCTTACTCAAGATCCATAAAACCTGTGTTTTATGTTTGTCTTGTGTGGTGCTGTTATTGCATAACTTCTCTTAATTTTGAGGGCATTCAAATCATGCCTCTGGATAAATGCTTTAATACCCCTTGCCTACTGCAGGATTGTGCCAAAATATGCTTGCGCCGGCGCTTGTTGTCTTTTAAAACCTTATGAAATTAGATTTCAATCAGTGTCCAATTTCAAATTTGAATGTATGGAATAAAGGGGCTTATGTCCAAAGCTCAGCACCAAGTTCAGCTGATAAGGAAGACAAGAATTTAGGTCCCTTATTATGTGCCTACTTGTGAACAATTCAATGCAACATTGGTTTCTCTCTTGTTCGTATTGTTAATTATTTTTATTAGGGAGAGCATTTTCCAACTACAGGATTACTCTGTGATTAGATATGAAAAACAAGCTACTTCAATGTTGTGTGACGTCTTCATGCCTGTTGCTTTAAACATCAAAATAAATGTAGGACCTTGCATGATTGACTCTCTAGAAAAATTTGGATGTAGTGGGCCTGATGTAACACTTTACTTGACTGCCTGAAGTTGACACTGGTCAGCACTTCAAATATGTAAAATCTGTCACTAGTTCAATGTACGCCTAATCTGAAAAACCTTGTAAACCTTCACCTCCTTCATTTCAAGTCTAGCAGGGGAACGGGCTTACTGCTATTTAAAAATATGCCAGCCATGTACAGCAAGTCGTCCAGTCACATAGGAGGACATGCTGTATCAGAGATCAATCTATCCATCCATGCTGTTCATGTGGCTGCCCTAACCTGATGCCCTAGTCATTCCACGGTATCTAGTACTTGTGCTACAATTCAGGTTATTGGTTGGGAGGCATATGCTCTCCTTGCTGGGCTTGATCCTGAGGGTCAAATTGAGGAATGGGTTCAGGAGGAGGAACAGGAGGTGGCATGACAATAGGTTCATCTGCAGGGAAAAGCGCTCTCACAAACCCTGGCGTCTTCAACGGGCGCCTCCCAGTCATCCGTGGATACACGTCTTCAAAGAAGTAATACAGATGGCCTACAATGCAACCACATTTTCAACACTTCAGGAATCATATGGGCCAAGCCCACTGGCCCTAAACTCTCAACCCTAAACCAAATAAGAGGTGAATAAGACGGCCCACCATCACCCTGGTCTGCATATGATGTTAGCTCTCACCTACTAACACACAAATCGGTATCTCACCAAGCAGCGATTGAACCCAACAAAGGTTTCTTCATCCCCTACTACCATTTTAGAGACATCATATGGCAAACTGTATCCATCGAACAGAGATACTCAATGTTGAAGCCTTACAGAACTCTATACATCAGCCTTACTAGTATACTCTTTTTTTTACAAGATCAGCATTCATGGCTGATGCCTCTCATCACCTGCTGCTATGCCCATAAGGTCCACTACAGGGCTACTGCCTAGCATCAAGCTGAAGGCTAGAAGGACCCATGGTAAATATGGAGCTGTGAAGTTGAATATACCAAGAAATGACAAATTGACATACTGGTGGCGACGTCCTGTTGATGAGAAGGGGGGGTGGGAGATGTAGGCATACGCATTATGAAGTGTATGTGGTGCAGCCCTGGTGGTGAAGCTTAACTTACCCCACACATAAACCATCATGAAGGTCAGCGAGGATCCCAGAAACTGAACATGGACGAATGGGGCAATGATACTAAGGAGCACGCCTCCTGCGAGCAGAGCAATATATATCATCCAATTATATCAGCATGACATGCAGAGAGACAGCAAAGACTGACATAGGCAGGACTTCCATCAGTACATTCTCTTCTACTCTTGCATTCATGATGAATCTAAGCTGCTCACCTAGAAGCAACATCCACATAAAATCTGCACTGCGACCTCTGAAACTTCCTGGCGAGGTACCAAGGAGTAAAGAAACAGTTGTCTGTTACTTTTGATCTGTCTCATGTCTGTCATTCATTCAAGCACAAGACATAAAAGTACACATGATGTCTGCATTAAGCTGCAGGGAGGCAGCAACCATTCATCATACCTTCTTCTAGAGATTTGCAATATTTCAGGAGGAAAAACATGTGAAAGACGAAATCCAGACCTGCACAGAAGTATGTGTTCATTATAAGAAAAATGGTCTAGAGAAGGAGTTCATTTCAGTACATCATGAGAAATGAGTGTTCATGTCACCAGAGGTCGGTCAAGCTCTCACCAAGGTTGCCAAAAAAGAAAAAGTTTGTAAGGAGGCGCCACAGTTGCCCTTGCATGATAAGTTTTGTGTTGAAGTAAACATTAAATGGTGTAATTATCTGCAGTGAAGGGATTGGATCTGCATGAAGAACAGTTTTTCTGGGAAAGAATGATGCCAACCCTGACCTCTAAAGCACATCCTGCCGTTGTTAAAGATGCAAGAGTGACGTATGTCCGAGTAACAACTGGCAAGCTGTGGTACCATTCTTCCTGGACGTGACGAAGAAAGTCTTAGCATGGCCCTGGTATTTAAATTTAGGTGAATGAAATGCGCACCATTCTTATATTCTGCTTGCTAGCACGTCTTTAGAAGCTTCAGGTAACGACTGTCTATTGGGTATCAACAAGGCTTTCTTATGAAATTCTTTGAGGTATTGAGAACAATACTACCATCTTAACGATCATTAAACTGTTAACCGCGCAGAGGCATCGTAACTCAAAACAGGAAATGCGACTTGACGTACGCAGTTGATATTCATACTTGGCAACTGAGTACCCTGTCAGTATCTTATGAAACTAAAAAAGGTAGATGAGTAAGTAAGTATGGGACCTCACAAACGGAATCCGTGAAGGTCCTTTGCCTAGCATTGTCAGTCTCTCATGTCATCATCCAATGAGGCAGCCCATCAGGATCCTGATCACAACCCAGATATCCTGAAGCGTGCTGCTGATCTAAAGAAAAAGCTTCAGGGCCCTCATCTCACTCCAAATCAGAGAAAAAAGTTGAGGAAGAGACTGTCAAGATTGTTCCAACCTGTGAGGACTGTTCTTCCTGATTATCTCCACTGAAATTCCATTTTTTTTCAAGTCTCACGTTTTGAAGGCTTTTGGTCTTGAACAGGATGGAGACATGGCTTCAGACGACTCAGCACAGGTTGAGCAGAGTGACGATATCAGCAGGCAGACAGATGAAACTGCTGCCCCTTCTGTATGTTCACACCCTCTGAGTCCTTCGCATAATGCACCGCATCAGCACCATGATTCTAATCCAGATATACAGGGTTCTAAAAGGAGGAAGCTGGGGAACCTTGCAAGCTGTGTTGCGGGATCTGGCTCTGATATCCCTCCTGGCAGTAGCACAAAGGCTCATAGTCGAATGCATGGTTTTACCCTTAGCAACGCAGTCATCTCTGAAGATAAATCAGGTCCCTTTCATCTCCCAAGCTATACAGCTAGACTTTCCCATAACAGTGCATCAGTCGTGCCAGAAGCGCTCCCAGGTGCTTCTGATGATAGCCGCTGTACACTGCAGGTCCCAACGAGAGCAGCACCTCGTAACCTACATGGCAGCATACCCCACCCCTCCTTACATTCAAAAGCACTCCAACACTCCTTAGCACATGCTCTGGAACTCAAAACCAGCGCTGCTCCAGTTAGTATCCAGCAGCGGAGAGTACCTCCTAATGACTTCTCCTCTATCATGCAACTTATAGCTGTTCAACTGCGCACCTCCTCAGCACCACCTCTGAAGCTGGTCCCAGAGGCGAGTGCGATTGCTGGTTCAGGCAGGCCCTCAGGAGCCCATTTCTGTCGCAGAGACATGTCTCAGGAGGTGTCAATGATTTCTGCAGGTAGTGCTGTAGTGCCTGCTTGCTATATTTGAATGAACAGGTAGTGCTGTAGTGCCTGCTTGCTATATTTGAATGAACAGGTAGTGCTGTAGTGCCTGCTTGCTATATTTGAATGAACAGGTAGTGCTGTAGTGCCTGCTTGCTATATTTGAATGAACAGGTAGTGCTGTAGTGCCTGCTTGCTATATTTGAATAAACAGGTAGTGCTGTAGTGCCTGCTTGCTATATCTGAATGAACAGGTAGTGCTGTAGTGCCTGCTTGCTATATTTGAATGAACAGGTAGTGCTGTAGTTCCTGCTTGCTATATTTGAATGAACAGCTCTTATGCTACATGTTTAAACATGTTCCTCTCTTGCAGCATGATGAAACAACTAACGTGATTTATGGCATGATGTTGGTTTGATATCCTCTCCTACTCTTGCATGCTGCAGAGCTCTCCCTCTCAGGTTTGGTAGCCGGAGAGATCTGCAGTAAGGTGAAGAGGGGACATGACCTCATATCTCCGCCTGACAATCCACACATAATGCAAGAGTCCAAATGTTCCCCTGATATAACTGCCTCCCAACACACCGTTGATGTAACTGCTGTTCAAGCTGGTTCAACAAAAGAGCTTGAACAAAGTGCTGAACCGAGCACTGCAGGCGCGGGCGATGGTGTGGCGGGAAAGGCGAAAAGCAAAAAAAAGCAGAAAGTATACCCTCATGGTAACTATCACAAGTAAGTGGTTCAGTGGTTCCATGTCTGCTGCACCCAGGCCAGGACTCCATCATGTCCTTTAGAAAGAGTTCCATTGCACTCTGCCCTCATCCTCCATTGTGGACTTGTATGAAGAATCTTTGACTTGTCCTTCTTGACTTGTCATATGCTTTGCTGTGCAGTTACTACGGCTACCGTGCACTTGGCAGCTTTGATGAGGACGCCAGGCTGAGGCTGTTTAAGGAAGAGTGGTTCCTCAATAGAGATGTGTTGGATGTTGGGTGTAACGAAGGGCTGATCACACTTGCAGTGGCTGCAAGATATAAGTGCAGGAGTGTGATGGGTGTGGACATTGACGGGACTCTGATCAAAAGAGCAAAAAGGTGCAGTTTTGTTTTCAGCATTGCTTCTGCTGAGAGTCAGCAGAGGGAGTCCTTGCATTTGGCTTATTGGAGTGATTGACGCAGTGGTACTAGCCCTTGTGGCCGTGGTTTCTGTCAACAAATTCATGGCATTGCCTTTTTGTGGCAACTCATGATCCGTCATGCCATAACTTATATTTGTCTGCTATCCTGATAATATTTTCTCTTGGTTTGCTTCCCTCATTACAGCAACCTCAGGGAGATGCGATCCCGCCTTTCGCAGCAACTTAATGGTTACTCAGGACATCAGCAAGGCTCAAGCATCGGCATTGCAGCAAACAGTCACGCAGCCCAGCTTGTCTCCTGTATTTTCAAGCCCAGTCGAGAGGATGCACGTAAGTCATCATCAACGTGTGCTGAGCTCCAGGTCATCCCCTCTGCTTCCTCAGACAGTTGTGTTCCAGGTGATGCTGATGTGGCAACAGGGATAGAAACAGGCAACAGCAGTATAACGATTCCTTTTAAAGGTGGAGATCTGATGGAGTACAATGGAAGTACTACTTTGGGCAAGGCTCCATCCGCACATCCCTTGTCAAGATTGGTGCCTGTGATCATGCAGGAGTCAAGCAAGATGCCTGAGGACTCTGCACTCCTTCCTGCTGTAGAAGGAGCACATGTTAAATCTATTGCTCCTCACAGCAAGCCTTCTCAGCAGCCTAATTGTCTAGGAACACAAGATGCTAGCTTTATGAAATCAGCCCCATTAAATAGGTCTGGGGTTGATCCTCTTGTTGGTGGTAGATTTGATGACCGGCACAGGCAAGTGGGACATCTAAGACATGCGCTGAAGACTCTGAGCAAGACTCGCTTCAAGAAACAAGACTGGAGTAAGGGCAGAAGTAAAGAGGAAAGGTACTTTCTTAAGTTGCTGTGTGAATCATGTGTGAGGCCTTGGTTAGAAAAATATAAACATCGCTTTCATACTCTACAGTGCTCATTGATAGACTCATAATAATAATGTTTTCTCAACTTTGATAAGCTATGATGATGTATGGCCCTTTCTCTTCTGATGATAGTCTTGTCTGAAATGAAATGAAATCATGACAGATGACTGAAGAAGCATTTAAACCTCTTTGTATCCTCATCAATGCCTCAGCTACGACACCATCATGTGTCTGTCTGTGACTAAGTGGATACATCTGAATGGAGGTGACGCTGCACTGAAATCATTCTTCAAGAAAGTTTATTCCAGCCTCACTCCAGGGGTAGGCCTTTGAAATGAATGTTGGTTATTCAAAATTTTTGTGCTTAGGTTTACATACATTCTGTTTGCTAGTGTGATAATGTGTTGAGCAAAAATCTCTGTTACCTATGAGGTATGCGGTAACCTGGTGTATGATGAACGCTTGACATCGTAACAACCTACAGGGTTTACTGGTTTTGGAGCCTCAACCATGGAGGTCATACCGCTCAGCCATCCATAAGCAGCAAACATGTAATGTGCCTTTCAGGCGTATTGAGCAGTTGCAACTAAGGCCTGATGGTTTTTTAACATTCCTGACCGACAAAGTTGGTTTCACAGTTGTTGCAGACCTCAATGCAGGTAACACGGCACACCACTTTGACCGCCCACTGTACATCTTACAGCGTCCTTATGATGGTAATGCCATGTTAGTGTAGTGTTTCAACTGCACCATGTTGCCACACCTCTAACTTTGCATAGAGCTGAGCAATACCTATCGTAGAATTTGTTTCTTCCTGGAAAGTGGATTGATTGTTGCTTGCTTGTAGTCATTTTTCTCAACACATATCAGTAGCATGGGAGAGCCTTTTTATTTGAGACTGAGAAAACTCGATGATTCTTCTTCCCGTTTATTGAATCAATATAATTTCATCTAGTGTCTATGAATGACCGTGCAACCTGAGATTTACCTCAACGAACCTGCGCAACACTACAGCTTCCCATAAGCCTGATTCATTATCCTGCACAGTATGTGTGCAGCCAAATATATTGATTTTTTAAAGCTTGAAGCATTAAGGTTTTTACCCTCGTAGCCTGGTGGGCTTAAAAGAAATGTGTGAATACAACAGACAATAATGACCCGGTGGGCGATCAGCGTCGACACACGGCCTCCCATCATCATTGAAGTTAAGTTACAGACTTTCTATATTTTATCAGGTCTTTTCTTTATGGCACAGAGTGCATGTAAGATGCGTTCTCAAGTAGTGAGTTCTGATATCTTTTATCTGTGGAGTACGCTCTGAAAATATCCAGGGTTGAGGAGACTCCACTTGTAAGCACAACAGAAGCAGTCTATTAATTCCGTTTTACCTGTCGTCAGCCCAAACTCACCTACTCGTTACGACATCTTGGTGAGAGAAATCATTGTCTAGTGATGGCTGATAAATTACGTCAGAATTTTCTTTCAATTTTAAGGCTACTTCATCAACATATTACATAACACAATGTTTCTCTGGTTGTGGATACCTATCCTAACCCGCATCCAATTCTGGCCTTAAAATGTATAGAACACAAAGTGTACATGCCATAAGTCCCTGTGATTGACCTACAATTATTACCACTGCAGGTCCTGTAGAAGTGCTGTCTTCACCCATGTCCTATCTGTGCAAAGACTTCAGCCGGCCACGCCAGCAACTCTGCACTCTTTTTCTGTCCCACTTCATTTTGAAGCTATGTGCTTCTGGCACTGCAACAAGTATGCATTGCATTATGGCTCTAGCACTGACCTAAATACGAGAACAAGTTTGTCCACTCCAGTTCTACTAACTATGCTACGTTGTTTGGACAATAAACTCTCAGGCTGATATGACCTGTTTAGCCTTTTTTGTTTTAAAATCAAGCAATAAACTCGATATTCTGCATTAACTAGGTGGGATACAGCTTTCAACTAACTCAGCCTCCTATCAAGCTGCATTGGCTTCCTGTAGTATCCTGTACGGCCCTCAGTACAGCCTAGCCAATGTCAGCAGTACCGCAACTTTCTCTGCAGTACAGAGTGTGTGTGGGTCTAAAGGTTGTTGGGTTGCAGGAGCAGTCATTGCTGCTGCTGGAAGTCAACCTGAGCTCTGCCCCCACCTCTCTTCATCCTACAGCACTGTCCAGGCACAACCTTGCACTATGGATGAGAAGTTTAGTTGTAGTGTGACATCCATGAAACATTTGCCACCATTGCTGACTCCACCACCTACTCCAGGTCGTCATACACATGCTGCTAAACCAAAGCCTTCAGCTTCAGCTACCTCGTCCTTCCCTCGTTCTCCCTCGCCCTCACCATTGCGATCACCTCCTACATACCCTAAACCTCCATTTCCAAAACCTCCACTACCTCGGCCTCCCTCCCCTGCCCTATTGCCTCTCCCTTCTCCACCATTATCACCACCTACTCCTCCCCCTGCGCCAGGTTCAACTTGTGAGGACTAAATAGGACTATCGGAATGCAATCTTCCAAATCTCAGTGCAATGCAGCAGTGTACCTTCAATTTTAGCATACTAGTACTTTTGTGCATTGCCTTTTGTTTCATGTTCATTACCTGTAATGGTCCTGTTTAGCCGAAGCTTCTTTTGTCCTTAATTATTTGCTCCTGATCCTCCTGTTGTAGATGAGTCATCCTTTGAGCTCCTTACTCAACCGTCAGAGGTAGTAGCGGTACATCTGGTACATATCCCGAATTCTGACACGTACCTCTACATGGAGAGGCCTAGTGGATACCACCCTGATGGTTCACACAACATTGCCGGCAGCTTCAACCTGGTGTCAAGAGTGTGGACACATCTGGACACACCCAGCGGCCTGTTCTGTTCAGGGCATTCTGTGCTCTCTAATGGAAGTGTGATCATCATGGGCGGACACATTGCTAATGCCGGGTTCCCTGATGGGAGGTGGAGTATCCGAACCTACACACTTGACACCCCAGCTCTGATCAATGTGACCAACATGAGGTACCCACGTTGGTATGCCACTGTCACACTCCTGCCTGATGAGCGTGTCATGGTCATGGGTGGGACCCAAGGAGTAGGTGCTGGCACAGCCAACAACCCGTACTATGAGATATGGGACCCTCAGGTACAAGCAGCTGTAGAGAAGCAGCACATAAGTCTGTTTGTAAGGGGACAAGATAGCAATTGAGATGTGTCCTGTATTGGCATGAACCATGAACTACAACTGCGCAAATCAGTCAAAGAATTTGTGAGGATTAGGTTCTATGAGGGTCTACTTAAGTACATCACTATCAGCTACAACAATGAGGGTCTACTTAAGTAGCTACATCAATGATGGTCTGCTTAAGTAGCTACATCAATGAGGGTCTACTTAAGTAGCTACATCAATGGGGGTCTACTTAAGTAGCTACATCAGGCGTTTTTGTATGTGTGAGGATATCATCAGGAGTCATCAAAGCTTTGACAAAGCTTCAAATGCTCATGTGAATTAATCTTACATCCTGCAACAGGCCCCTGACACTACAGAGCAGTTCCAGGTCCTCCCGTCATATCTGACCACAGTCAAACAGAACTACTACCCCTTCAACTACATCCTACCTAGCGGGGACATGTTCAACTACTGCGCACGCATTGGCTGGATCTTAGATCCGTACACAGGGACATATAAGGTACCGCTGCCCGGCAGGCCCTTGTCCATCATTGCCCCCAGTGTGGTGTATATAACGCAGTACCCATACACAGGGACGTCTGTCATGCTCCCACTCCTACCTGAGAACAATTACACTGTTGAAGTTATGATCATTGGCGGTCAGAACTTGCTTGCCAACAACAATCTAAATCTAGTGGCATGCCAGGAGTCCCTTCGCATCCAGGTCTTTGTTCCCAATGCCACTAGCCCTAACTATGCGTTCAGTAAGTGGGTAACGGAGCAAACTGGGTCCCCCAGGGTCATGGGTGACTCAGTGTTGCTGCCCAATGGCAATGTCATCCTCCTGAATGGTGCTATGGAGGGCCTAGCTGGAGATACTGCGTCTGGAGGGGGAAGCAAGGCTTTTTATCCCAACTTTTTTGCTGAGATGTACGTCACATACAACCCAGTAGGCCAGCGCTGGTTCACTCTCAGCAGGTCTCAGATCCCTCGCTTGTACCACTCCACAGTTGCACTCACCACCAACGGCACCATCCTAGTCACAGGTTGCGATCGGTGTGGTGATATTATCACCAACATGACTTTCTCTCCCTCCCCCGCTAAGGCTGAGTACCGTAATGAGATCTTTTATCCGCCGCCTTGGTATGATTTCGCTAACAAGCCAAGTATTTTATCAGCCCCGGCAGAGGTGCAGTATGGACAGGTTTTCACAGTATCCTACTCAGGGCTTACAGCTGCCAATGTGTCGGTAAGGAATCAGACCACCTGGATTTCTGATGTCGAATTCTCAGATACTATTATGCATGAATGCACTGGTCTGCCATGGACTAAACCCTACTACTCTCCCAAGGACTAGACCCTACTACTCTCCCATGGACTAAACCCTACTACTCTCCCATGGACTAGACCCTACTTTGTTTGATTCATTTTCTGCTAAATTATTTTATGTGGTCATTACTCAGGTCACGTCTGCAGTATTTGTAGCACCATCATCCGTTACACATTGCTTCAACACAAATCAGCGAGTGGTCAAGCTGGTCCTGACTGTGAACCCTTATGCCAAGACCCTTTCCTTAGTTGTGAGTGTGTGGGTGCTTAAGTATAACATCTCGAGACAAAAACTGTGTCAGAAAGAATGTCAATGGCACACTCTACTCATATTCTGCGATGGTTTGTAGTGAGAAACTCGTTTAGTGATGAACTCAGTGCTCATGAATGGAGAAAGTACGTGAGTTGAAACATCAAGTTTAGCGTGGTTGTCATGAGCTTTTGAATGTGACGCATGCACTATCTCCTTTATCTTAAATTCATATCCACATGCTGAATGCCTTCACGTGACTGTACTTCATTGCAGGCTCCGCCCACTCCCAATCATGCACCTCCACAGTATTACATGCTCTTCCTGCTTAATGGAGACACGTACTCTTCTGCAGCCTGGGTCAAGTTGTCACTTAGTTGAATATCATTTTGAAGACCACTCAGTATTAGGTCACGTGACTCAAGACTGTGATGACTATACCAGAGTGGCTGGGCAAAGGATCACTGAGTATAAGCATATTATTTATTATATGAGAGCATAAAGGACGGCCTGACATGGAAGTTATTTATTCTTAATCTGCAAAGGCAGTCGTTTATCAACGTGAGTTGAGTCAAAACTTCAGAAGAATAGATTTGTAAACATCGTTTAGTTATCAGTCCTTAAGTTTCTTTCATACCAAATATCTGTTTTTTTGCAGGCGACCTTTGTTAATTCACGGTTGTACAAGTATTGCTATTGATTGCTTTCATAATCGTTTAAATTTATACAGTTATATTCACTAGTGGTCTGAAGTGCATTCACAGCTTGTAATCAATGTTGTAGCCAGCTGCCTCACAATAGAGGCACACTTCCTGTTTTACATTGAGAATTAAATTCATGTCATGGCTTTTTTGAGTTTACTATGTGAAGCAAATGCGTCAGAATGAGAGACATTCAGCTTATTGCAGCTAAATTTCAGGCTCAGGATGAAAACAAACAGGACTATCATATCTCTGGGATGCTAATGTTGCTGCATGGTGTATCAATGCGTTTAGTTTCAGACAACTTCTGCATCAGCTGCTGGTGCCTCAAACATGTTCAAGTCAAAAGTGAATGTGCGGCTGCAGGCCAGTTCTCCATCCCGGGCCACACCCACCAATGCATCTGCCTTCTCATAGAAAATATCCTGCATCAAGCCAGACAAGATGGGAAGCTTCACACTGCTTTACCCTTCTGCAAATACCCTTCCAGCAGGTTCAGCAGCAGGGCAACAATGAGAATCTCCATTAATTATCAAACAAGACCTAGCATGAAGTGCAGTTAGTGTTGAACACACCTTCAGGGAGATGACAATAGACTGGAAAGGTTGCGCGTTGGGGTCAGCCTGAGACCTGCGTGTCTTAGATCGGATGTAATGAGCGACTCTTGCGACATTGGTAGCATCCAAGGCGGCATCTACTTCATCCAGGACAAAGAATGGTGAAGGACGATAGCTGTGGATTGCAAACAGGAGAGCCAGGGAGGCTAACGTCTTCTCCCCACCTGTTGAAACATGGGTCCCGTAGGGAAGCTGGTAATGCATGCAATGTCTGACACTGTTTACATGCCTCTGAAATGCACTTAGAGGAAGGAGGCTAACATTAAGTCCAATGCATTGAGCAATGACTTGTGTAGACCATGAAGGGCACTGGCACTCAGTCATCAGGGCCTCGGCTACCTAGGAGTAGATCATGTTATTAGTACAGCTACCTAGGAGTAGATCATGTTATTAGTACAGCTACCTAGGAGTAGATCATGTTATTAGTGCACTAAGTGCACTGGGCAGTAGCTGTATGCTATCACAGATAATTGCACAAAAAATAAAGCATTCTTGACAGCTGATCCACATCAGAAGTGTTACTTGGCAGGTCCTACACAGTTACCTGATAACTGCTCCATGTCACGAAACCTCTTTGTTGGTGGCATAGCAGTGTACTTGATGCCATGTAAGAAAGGGACCTCCTCATTCTCCATACTCAAGTAAGCAGTCCCGCCTAATTGAGAGAGTGAGTAATCATAATCAAGTCTCTATTAAAAGACGGTTTGCTGTGCAAGATTAAAAATTGAGGTTAAGACTAATCTAAGGCCTAGTGTAGTGAAAAAGTAGCTGAACACCTTTAGCTGAAAACCTTTAGCTACAAAGGATCAAGATTTTACCAATTTTAGATAACTATGTGCTGACCTAGTTTGTGTACTGTGCTTCTTGTAAGGTCTTGATAGATGTCGTTGATAGAGGCAGCAATGTGATTGAATGCAGTAGTAAAGGCCTGAAATCTGGATTGGCGTATTAAATCAAAAGCCTGAGCAGATGCCTGGGCTTCACGACGGGCATCCTCCAATGCCGAGGCCTACACAAACAAAGAGAAAGTGCACAAGTATATATCATATATTCATATATGAATGTAATAGAGAGGGCCTTGTCACAGCAGTAGAAGAAAAGATTTGGAAATGTATGATGGACCTCAAGTTACAAGAACATAAAGATATTTGCAACGAACCCTGACCTGTTCCTTCTCCTTCTCTTTGACAGCTGCATACTGATCTAGGGCTTTAAGGTTAGGTGCAGAGCTGGTGAGCTCTAAAGAAAGCTCTGCTATGTCCTTCTGGAACACTCTGCAGCAACAACAAGAATTTGAGTATGCGCATCTGGAGTACAACCCATGCAAGTAAGGACTTTGCATCAGAGATGAGAGCGCTGGGCTGGAAGTTTGAGATAACCTCACTTGACTATGGAATCCCGAGCAGTCTGATCTTGTGTGCATCTCTGCTCTACGCTGAGACTTGTGAAATCCAGAGCATCCAGTGCAGCATCCACTTCATCCTCTCCACTGCTTGATGACGCAACAGCAGCTGATGGAGTCACACCAGCACCCTCTTCCTCACCATCCACATCCATGGCAGAGACCCCTGTCTCACTTATCTTGTTACCCCCCTTCCTCCTTCCAGATGCAGCCACCTTGCTTTTGCATGGTAAGTCCAACTGGCGAAGTGAATCAGAGCAATGATGTTTAACTTGCATTAACAAATATGTTTCATGCTCACACCCAAGGCAAGAAACAGGCATCCTGCATGCAGTGCCTAGGTCATCCTACATTTAGTGCCTATGATTATAATGAAGCAGGGCACACCTACCCTCTTACACGCACCACCCCTTCAACACGTACTACCCTCTTACACGCACCACCCCTTCAACACGTACTACCCTCTTACACGCACCACCCCTTCAACACGCACTACCCTCTTACACGCACCACCCCTTCAACACGCACTACCCTCTTACACGCACCACCCCTTCAACACCACCCCTTACACACACTCACAAAAAATCCCACATTTGCTTCTGTTCACATGCAGGGCACTAATTCTCACTGCACACAGTTCATATCCACACACCGAGTGACGCAGTATTCATTCTTGAATGAACAGATCAGGATTCTCTTTACCTGCTCCAAGGTTGCACTTGCCAGCAGGTCTTTGGCCTTGAGGCATGCTTGTTCTGCTTGTGACTGCAGCTTAGCTGCCTCCTGCGTCATGCGGGAAAGGTCTGTAGACAGTTTTCCACTCCTGCGCCTCGCCTCCTTAAGATCAGCCTCCACTTTATCAACCTGCAACCATCATCAGAGGGCAACAGCTGTCATCATGGTTGCCTGGTCAATGAGGATCATTCATGCACCCAAACAGAAGCAGTGCTGAACGAGAGGGACACCACATAGACATGCCATGTGGTGCTTATGATACCACATGGCATGCTATACCATTATGCTTAACTCTTTTCTCTCATCATTATTTTCATTGAGCATCTAAGATTATTATGCACACCAATCCCATATCCATCACCCTTATCCTGGGGGCGACCACCATCATCAAACACACACCTCAGTCCCAAGCTGCTCCATCCTCTCCTGCACCTCCCTCATGGCAGTGTCCAGCTCACCCAGCTCACCCTCTACAGCTGTCATCTGGACCTCCAGCTCCGCTAAGCGTTGACGGTCTCCCTCTAGATCCGCCAAACGCTTCTCAGCTTGACCTGCCAGGTTACGACCATTCTCGTAACCCAGCTGGCCTTCCAGCTTAGCCTCCTACAATCACAGTCGAGGTCCATTCAAAAATGATTGCACATAAACCTCATCTCCTTTACATTCTCACATGAGCTTTGCCTCACATGTGTAAAGAACATGAGCTTTGCCTCACATGTGTAAAGAACATGAGCTTTGTCTCACATGTGTAAAGAACATGAGCTTTGCCTCACATGTGTAAAGAACATGAGCTTTGTCTCACATGTGTAAAGAATTGAGCTTTGCCTCACATGTGTAAAGAACAGCAAATCCACATCACAAATCTGATCTGATAACAGATCATCCTTAATCATGCACTGAGACATCATCCACTGCAGTATGAACCTGCTAAACCCTGCTACCTGCTGCAGCAGCTCTGCTCTACGCTTGGCTACTGAAAGTTCAAATGCAGCATGCTGCTCCTCCCACTCGCGGATGTTAGCTACCCCAACCCTCTTAGAGAAGGACGCGAAGAGTTTGTCTACAACCTCATTGATGCGAGTCGTCAAAGCCTTGCGACACATCATGGAAAATACTTCATGGTCAGAGTACACTCAAACTCATAGTGGCATAACTCAGCTATTTTCTTTCAGAATGTCTTAACTGATCTTGAATTTTCTCAAACCCTCACATTCCCTAAATTGCTTACATTCAATGCAAAGTCCCTCATGATTCCACAATCTAACATTTATGACCCGTTATCAATTTGTGCTCCCAACAAACCTTATTCTCCCAACAAACCTTATTCTCCCAACAAACCTCATTCTCCCAACAAACCTTATTCTCCCAACAAACCTCATTCTCCCAACAAACCTTATTCTCCCAAAAAACCTTATTCTCCCAAAAAACCTTATTCTCCCAACAAACCTCATTCTCCCAACAAACCTCATTCTCCCAACAAACCTCATTCTNAACCTCATTCTCCCAACAAACCTTATTCTCCCAACAAACCTCATTCTCCCAACAAACCTCATTCTCCCAACAAATCTTATTCTCCCAACAAACCTCATTCTCCCAACAAACCTCATTCTCCCAACAAACCTCATTCTCCCAACAAACCTTATTCTCCCAACAAACCTCATTCTCCCAACAAACCTCATTCTCCCAACAAACCTCATTCTCCCAACAAACCTCATTCTCCCAACAAACCTCATTCTCCCAACAAACCTCATTCTCCCAACAAACCTCATTCTCCAGGCAGGATACTATATTACACCTGCACTTTGCCACCACGCTCGTCCACAACGGCTTGGAAACGATCCACCTCATGCTGCTTCTTATCAGCCTCTGCATGAAGCTGTACAGCCTCCTGAGACAATTGCTTGGTCTTCTCGTCAGCTTGCCTGGATTCTGCAGCCGCATACTGAGAAGGAAGCAGTACAAGTGACTCAGAGGCCAACATGGTATATATGTCCCCTTCATGCAAGCATGTAGCTATAGGCTCATCAAGGATGTTGCAGGCACATCTACAATGTCCTAACTACCTCCTGAGCCAGATTCAGCAATGCCAATAACTTACGTTCAGCTTAGCCTCCAAAGCTGGTATCTCAGCTGCCAGCACAGCCTCCCTCTCTCGATTCACTTGCAATGAGGGCAATGCCTGTAGAGCACATGAACATGAGAAGACAGGATCAACGCAAAGTGAAATGGAACACACATACCTATGTAGGCATGGATGCAGTCTAACAGAATCTTATCTTAGAGTGGGAAAGAAGACTAAGATATAACTCCAGAATATGATTCTGGAACGCGTATTCTCAAACGCAGCAAAATTTCCAAGGTCAGTTTCAATAAGTCATAATGTAAATGAATACAGAGCAGTAATACGTAAGATTGGCTCTAGGTTCACTCACAACAAATGTATGGACCCTGCATCCGCTTTGAATATACACATAGATAATGTTTCACTTAACTTGTGCCAGCGATTTAGCAGCCTCTTTTCTTCAGGTTATGCTTTACTCACAACCTGAAGCTGCCCTTTGAACTGCTATCCCTCCTCCCTACCTGCAGCCTCTGCTCCAGTTCTGATTGCTGGTCTTTGAGGCGTGCGAGGGCGCCATCATCCCACCTCTGTGCCCTGGCTTCATGACTGGCAGTAGTACCCCCTGTGATAAGACCCCCACGGTTCATCAAGGTACCATCACGAGACACCACCTGAGAACAAAAAAGGTTGAAAGGTTGCAATATTCCCTTGAAAATTAGCAGGAACTGCAGTTTTGAGAGTACAGGACCTTCACTGCAACATTAAGAAATGGCTGGAAAGTGGATTGTGTTTCAGATAATACAGCACTCCCTGATAAGGGTGTGACCATGAAGGGTGTGACCATGATACCAGTAGGCCACTCACCTTGTTCCTCTCCCCACTTCCGAAAGCAAGGGTGCGGGCCTCCTCAGCTGTATCACACACTAGGGTGCTCCTGTCAGGATAGCAAAGGAGTTACAATGAGGTTTGCAATGCCCTATGTAGACATGATGTTATAATGGAGTTACCAAGGAGTTACAACGAGGTTTGCAATGCCCTATGAAGACATTATGTTCATTGAGACACATTGAGACATTACATCGAGTCACGGATGAAGGGGATTGACTCACTCAAAAGCATAAGCAAATGCTTTTGCAAATGCAGGATCAAACTCAATGAGGTCTATGGCAAGTTTCGCTGTGCCCCCAAGGGACCTGAGCCTCTCATTTACAGGCTTCACCTGCAAAGACCATGAGAGTTCCATGATCCAATGTTTTTAGTGCATCAGTGCATTCTCAATCAATTGAGAACACAAGGATAGACACACCGCTGAAAGATGAGGAAGCAATAGGCAACATTTTGAAATAAGAAGGCAGACAACAATTCATTTAGATACAGAGCCATAAAAAAAGACCTGTGAATTAGACTACATGCTGTTGCACAACTGTACAATAACAGATGGCCCAACAATCTGCCACACCATGGTCAACTCCAGCAGCATGGTGTTGCTATGACTAGGTGGGGCCTGCTTAGCACCTACCCTGCATGATGCTAGAGGTATGAACGTCATCGGTGGCAGTTTCTTATCCCTTAGGTACTGAATGCACTCTTGGGCTACACGATCAGTGTCCACCACCACGTCGTCCACATCACGACCCATGGCAACTGCCAAGGCCAGCTGGTAGCCTCTCTGTGGGACGCGACCTAACTCTGTCAGACGACCATGGACTCCTGCATCAAGACATAAATCAGCATGTCAAGAGACAACTTTTCATGCAGTGTGTACCATGCTGCTTAATACATAATAACAATCCTGATGCTGTTGTTCCATGTATCAGTTTGCACGTCATTGATAAAGAATAATCGCAACACAGACGTACCTGGTAAGAGGCGGCGCATGTCCTCAACTGCCTCCGCCATATTCTTCTCACGCTGATTCTCCCGCCGATCAGCACGGATATCACTGAGCTGCCTCTCCACATCACTCAGCTGAGCAGCTAGGAACTGACGCTCAGAACTGATCACAGAGGGGGAGGAAGAGATAATAGACTACACAGGACTGATCAGTGATAGTGAACAACACATCATTTTATCATCATTGATTGGCCATAGTATCCTGTTGTGAAGGAAGCTATCATCAACAGCATCTCACTTGCTCCTCCTGCTCTCCTCTTGCAGTTTTGTGATCTCAGCCTTCTTGTTCTTGATCTCCTTCCTTCCCTCAGCCTCTCCATGCCTCCCCTCTTTGAACCTATCCCTCAGCTCTGCAGCACGGGCCTCGACATGCTTCGCCCTCTCTCGCAGCTGCTGCTGGGCTGTCACAACAGAACTAAGGGCATGCTCATCCGCCTTGCATTAACAGCAACAGGTAAGCTAGCAAAGATTAAATGGTGAGCAGTACTCTGTTATAAGGACATGCGTTTATTGAAATAACAACGCATAGATTCATTTATCAATCAACCCATTTAACCGCGACCTTCATGCCTCATCAGCACATTTGCTCTCTCACACAGGCAGAAAATATGGGATTTAGTGCCCTGAGTCTAGCACCTGCAGCTGTGCTGCCAATGAATCACGCTCTGCAGTGAGCTTTGCAGTCTTTGCAGCAGCTTCAGCTTTTATGGACTGGTATTCGGAGGTTAATGCAGCCGATCCCATACGTGACGCCTCACTTGCGTGAGCATTGTAATGCTCTTCCACCTCTTCTTCTAACGCACATTGAGCTGTACCATGAACACACACACAAAATCTTGTATTATAAAACTGCAAACTAGCAATGCTGCCTGCTATACTCAGGTACCAAGGCACTAATGACATGGCAAGAGTCAAAGCAGGTATGAGCATTTAACTCACTTTCTTTAACCTTCTCAAGCTCCTTTCCAAGCTTTGACAGCTGTTTCTTCTGCTCTTTCACGCGATTTTGGAGCCCTTCCGCCTCTGTTTCACCAGCTTTGATTCTTTTGGCGATTCGGCTGATTTCAGCTTTTGCACTCAAGAGCCCTGGCATCTACAGTTTGATAATTGATACTGATACATCCCTTATTCTGCAAGCCTCTCTCATAATGGGTTGTGAAAAATGTATCCTGAGGGAGAAGCTGAGGTGGAAAAAACAACCAGCTTTTCAGCTCTAGAACAGGCAGTGGCACCAACCTTCTTGTCTCGCTGTGCTTGAATTTTCTTTACTTCTTTTTCTTTGAGCAGTTTCTCCTTGATGTACCCTCCATACTTCTTTTTCAGTCCCTCAACTTCAGCATCCATAGCATGCAATCTGTCCACAGCCTATGAACATCAAGAAAAAAACGTATTTCATAGACAGGCAATTAGGTCTATCAAGTTGTAACAGCAGATAACACATGAGTAAGGGAAGGATTCCATGAACTGTCCTACCAGTCTCTTCGAAACAGAAAAATACGTGAAGACATCCAAACAAATATTTACCCACCATCTCCTGATCTTGTTCTTTTCTTCGCAAAGCTTTCTTGGCAGCCTCACGTTCTGTTTGCATATGATATAGCTGGAAAAGCACGTGGTCTGCCTTCAGAAGTTTCTGTAAGTTGAAGGAAACATGCAGCGTGACATTATGATCTGATGAAATGGTTACTACTGTTTTGAGCATCCCAGCGCACCATTATGACCAGCTCACCAGATTTCCTTGTTTCTCAAGGTACTTCTCAGCCTCCTCTTTCTGCTCCTTCTTCTGCCTTTTCTCAACCAAGATGCCTCTTTTCTTCCCAACAACCAGTGCAACCTTTTTAGAATTACAGAGCAGAACAGTTTGAAAAATGCACAGGTAGCTAGCGATCTCGACACAGAGTTGCATGGTAAACAATAATAGGCTAGTTCATAAGACTGACTGGACATTTGACAAAGACAACCTTCAATTAATTACCTTCTCTTCAGCTCTCATCTGAGCCTGTTGCAGCTCTTCGTACTGCTTCCTGAAAACATCTGAGCCTGACACTTGCTCAAAGAGATACGTAAGCTCTAAGGGTGACTTAGCAGCAACTGCCTCAATGTCTCCCTGAAATTTAGTTTAAATTGAGTTGGGTCTTGAACATTTTGAGATAACTTTTCACTTATTGAGAAATCAAGACCCATAATCATGGACATAATCATTAGGCCTTAATCCTTCTGATATGCCCCCAACATTCTTGACCAACAAGGACAGAGAGTTAATTGATCAAGCAATGAACAAAATTCAAATCAGATCAATTCATTTTGTTGTTTGCAGCGCATATCAGCACCTGAAACACCAGGAAGTTGCGGACTTTGACCAAAACACCAAAAGAGCTCAACTTTGAGCTGTATGCTTCCCAAGTGACAGTCCTGCAGATCAATTTACCAGTTGCTATGAAGAAGAGATCAAGGAAAAGATACCTGATCATTACCTGTTGTTGATTTTGTACACAGATTGGTGTGCAGCATCATGCTCTGAACTTGTCGGATTAATATGCCTGCTGAACACAACCGTTTCTGCACCCTCTGTCACGTATGATAGCTTCACAAATCCTGTTCTGGGCTTGCACTGCTCAGTATCACCGTCTGAGTTTGTATATAGCAGCTCTTTCAGCTGATGGCCTCGAAGTTGGTTTGTGCGAACGCCCAAAACAAAGCTGATTGCATCCATGAGGTTTGATTTTCCTGAACCATTAGGCCCTATAACAGCTGTGAAGTCTTTGAACGGGCCAATCTTTTGAAAGCCACGATACGATTTGAAATTTTCAACCTCAAGACAATCTATACGACCATGGCTACGTTGATACGTGCTGTGATCCAACATTTTCATGTATCAGAGATTGCGAATCCACAACTTCATGAAGCACCTTGAATTCCACACTTCGACATACCTACTTCCAACCAGTTTCGAGCAGTACTAGCCTCGGTATGATTCAAAATAATAAGTGAAAATGGCTCAATAGTTTTTGCTGCTTACTTGAGGTGCTGTATGAGTGCTTCACTTGCGATATTTGTGGGCATTTTTAAAAAATCAGGCAGCTTCTGCAACAGATGTGAATGGAAGTACTTGGCTGTTATTAAAACTAGTTAGTGGGGGTCTAGGGTATCATAAAACCGAAAATGATATTAAAAGAATTGCATGAAGAATTAGTAGAAGATTCACAAATCACAAAAAGGATTGGCAAGTATTGGATTGTATTTATCCATTTACAGCATAAGCGCATGTGATTCGATAGGTAGTCTATTTTCTGGCATGGAGGATTTATCAGGAGACATGGAGAATTAGCTTCAGTGAATCATAACGAAGAAACAAATCAATGCATGCAATTTGTGATACGCAGGATCATGTCTACTCTTATGTATCTTATGAGCCCAGCATGGCCTACATGGCCCACTACTAAAGAAGTCATACCACTGGTTTAAGTATCTATCTGCTATATATGCAGTGGCATGGAGAAGTCATCAGGAGACAGAGATGAAAGTTTGCTTAAGATTAATGACTACAATGAATGAAAACAAGAGTTCCATGCTAGCAATTTATGATATACAGGATTATGTCAGCTCATATGACCCCTACAACTGAGAAGTGTAATAGAGAATAGTTGAGAGACCAGCATGTCCCACTTGCTTACATGCTTGAAAAATCATATGCGACCATCAGCATGGAGCTAGTGTTTGTAGTACATGCCCATGACTGCAATGCATGTCTTAGACTTTATGATTCAGTGTTGAGCATGTGGACTAGACATTATGAAACAGAGCTTTGTGATCTGAAGCTCTGTTGCTTTGTCTACATGGTCATGCATGTGCTTAACAAATTTTCATGGTAAAAGCATAATGCTGAAGATTTGAGATGCCAACATAGCCCTCATTTAGCTTTCACTGTGGGTACCCCCCCCTTTTTGTAAATTTAATTTGTAGTTTACTAAAATGTTTTGTAGGTTTTGCCTACAAATATGACAATCTTTGTAGGGATTTTGTAGTATCTACAAAAATGACTTAAATGGCTTCCATTTAACACAAAGAGTTTTGCGCTCAAAAGTATAGGTATTAGGTAATCGAACGATGGTCGAGAATTAGACAATGGCTCAAATACACGATCCTAGAGCTTGGTGATAATAATATGAGATTTTCACATCTTTATGATATATTTGATGTAGGAAATTCAGAGACAAAGCTGGGGGAGAAATCGACCTGCTGAAAATGAGCAAGCTGCATCATTCACTTTCTAAATATTATACTTGGATTTCTAAAAATAAAAATGAAAACTCCTTTGCAGGGCATAAGACTGCATGAATGCGAGCAACTGAAAACGTGTGAAAACTAGCTTAGTACGCCGTCATCATGACACTTGGACTGCTATTATGTATACTAGTATGTCGTTAATGCATGCGGCTCATAATAACTCTAAGCTATGCGAGACATATGTGAGACATACTTGGACATCGACATCGACAGACATCAGGTTCATACTCTCGCCGAAACAAGATAAGACATATGTCATGCGGCGCTGATTATGTGACTGATGATATTTTTCGTTTAACCCTTCATTATGCCTTGCTGTCAAACAACTTCACGACTTCACGCATCTTCTTATGTCGTCTTCATGGCAGCTGCCGACGGCAGCTTCCCAAAAAAAAATTTATTACACGTTCCCCTGAAGGCGACCCCTAAAAATTGCACCTGTAAAAAACCGTTAGCCCATCAAGCAAAAAACTACTTCTTTGATTTGTGTACTAACTTCGTGTTCAAAAATGCAAAGAGATTGATACGAGTTCTGTTTTATCAATGCATCAAGAAAAATCTTCATTTATCCCTTCAAATATTCAGAGATCAGTTTCAAGGCCCAAAAATGCAGTTATCATCAAAGCATGCAAGAACAGAAACCCTATGTTTACTGCTTAATAGCTTTTAAGATACATCACACAATGAGGAACTGAAGGCCAAACGATCATTTGGTAGAATTGAGGAAGCAGGTGAAGCTCCAGCAGGACAATCTGTACTAAAACTATGTCATTTGCAGTCTGCAGGATCGTGCAGGTAAGTAACACAGCTGCAACCGTACAGGTCACATTCTAAGGTTGCTCTCTCTTTGCATGAGAGCTCTAGATTATAGGTAGAACATATCTTCAGACCAAATGAGACCATATGTAAAATTGCCACAATTATAAGACCTGGCAGGACCTCGGCCATGAGGAAGAAAAGTTACTCACTGTCCTCTCATATCATCATAACCCCTACCATCATGTTGATTGTTTCATCAACCCAGTCGCTGGTGAGGATCTTCTTCATCGTGCAGATTTTCTAGTGATTTCCCCATTCTTGACTCCCATTTTCCGGGGCGATAAATGATGTATCCAAGCATGAATACTGCAAGTTCATCACAGAAAATATAACAATGAGAGGATGAGCTTTTCCTGATTTTGGTGTTCTGTGCAAAAGCAAAGTTTACCTTGAGAACGCTGATAATTGATAAGAATCATCAAACACAGGCACATAGCAGTCAGAATACACACATCAATCTTGAACCTTTATTGCAGACGGCTGGCTGATTGTATCATTGTCATGTGAGTGGTTTCCACCTTACCAGCTAGGATGCCAACAATGACAGTTGCGACTAAGATGAGGTACAAAATGGGGGCATACATCAATGGCGACATGTCCGTGTCCCCAACTGTGTCCCATGGCGCTGTATCTGCACAATCACATCTTAGATCAAACACTGAAATCTTGAGAAAGTGTGAATGTTCTGATAGAAGTCTATGTGTGAAACAGTGGTACACATGTATGTGAACTTGCAAGAAGTCTAGCAGTGTTGTCCCATTTCTTGCAACCTGTTGAAGTATGACCCAACATGGTGTGGAATGCAAGAGTATTTTTGTACTTACTTCCATCATACAGCATCCTTGCAGCTCCAATGAACCAAGCACCTTGCAGGAACATCCCAGCAATGCGCCCAGTAGTCAGGAGAGGATTGTGTGGCCATGCTGATTCTGCCAAGGTGCAGATGCAGGTGGTGCAAAGGGTGTAGAAGAGGAGGGAGTGGACCAGCTCGTCAAAAGGAGCGTGGAACTGATTGTGAATGAACATCATGAAGGTAGGTGTGGCAAGGCCAAGCCCCAAGAAAACCTGTAGCCGCAGCAGGGGGTATGGACTTCATACTCTTCATTCTCTCGGACATGTGAGCACCAACATATCATATCTGGATCCTAAAAAGCTGTGCAGTACAGCAGGCCCAAGATGTACACACCAGAGACAGGCCATGGGGAATCTCAACCCATGTGTGAACCAAGTCAATGACACCTGTGCAAGAAGAGCATCACGCTAATTTCTGAAGTTCTTGGGCTTAGCTTAAAGTGGGAATCTTCACAAAGACAAGAATGTTGGTTTGTCATTGCTCTGAACAGGATAAAATACAGCTAGCAGCCATTCAAATGTAACATACATCAAGGGATTTGTGGTAGAACTGTCAAGAATAGTGGACATACTGCCTATCAGTACACAGTAGGGGTGACAAACTCAGGGCATTACTCACTTCACACCTAACTTATTCGCTGACCTGAAACAATGAATCCAGGGTACATGAAGGCATGCTGCGCAGGGTTTCACAGCATGACACACAAAGTGATCAAGATTGGCTTGCTGATTCAACAAAGACAGCTTAAATATGAACAAAATAAGATTATGTTGCGTCCTTCTGAAATAGTATTTCCACCCAGATAGAAAGTCTACAGCCTAAGTGATGCATTAGAAACCCAGCATGAGATAAGTACTGCAATAACCTGTATCTGCTATAAATTTTCATACCTGCCAATTTCCAATATTCTCCCCATAAATATGCCCAGCCCTACTTGTCCCACTTGGGCAAATTAAATACCTAAAGTGGAAGAGGCAGCATTGCTTCCAGACTATCCAGACTTTAATGAAGCCCTCTTACATTTTGCTTACTGAGAACGTTACAATATGTTGTCAGATAAAAGTTGAGTTGAAGTAGTTGAAGTGCTATTCAACTCGTGCATATTGCTTTGAAACAAATTGCTGTGTAGCAGAGAAAGCTGTCAGACTGAGAGTATCCAGAAAACCAATTAGGTACTGTGCACTTTGTCCTGGATGTAAATAAGCATCCTCAATCCGTCTTGCAGATGACACAAAAGCAGCACTAGCAGGTGCATAATGACGTACTTGTAGCCCTCCAACCCAATGTGTGCCAGCCAAACTTCCAGCAGCATGTTCACAATGGGCATCAAGAACTTGGTGATAGCTTCCAAGGGCCAGCTTTCAGGGAACCAGAGGAAGCGGTAGCATGTCTTGCTGGTGTAGGGACGGCCCTGTCGCTGACACTCAAAGTATTGTCGAACAAATCCCAGGAGCCAATGAGACGCCCAGAACACAAACAGAGAGCCTAAGCCAGAGAGCAGTGCAATTATTGAGAAGCTAATGCAACAGGATTTTACCAGCGCGGTAATGCGTATTTCGCATTATTTTATTTACTTTATTTCATAGGTACGACGACCATGGCTGTGTCATCAGGCATCTTTACGAAGCCAACATCAAAAGCTTAATGGGGGCATGAGTCATGACATTATTTTTGGTGCTTTCAAGCAGATTTTTTGCTTGAAACATGTCTGTAAATAATAAGGAGAAGCGGATTACGTCATACTTTTCAACTCAATTGACGCACTGATGACACAAAAAGATGGCGCCTACCAGGGAAAACGTGCCCTAGCCAGTTTCCTCCTCCAGGTTGAATATTTGCTACTCCATCGCATTCCCACATTGGTGCTTCTATGAACTTCTCAGCCAGCGAAGCACAGAACGAAGAGTCATAGCTGCAATGACTAAGCGATAAAACATCAGCTACAGTTAAGTCAGACATGATATATATACTTGTCCCTTCTAGTCAATTACTACGCTTAACGCGTTCACGCAATATCCTTGCTAAATGTTGGGAATTATAAACTGCGTTGGGAATATTAACACTGTGCTATCTACTTGATATTAGCGACTGTGACCTCTCAGTAGAGAACAAAAAGAACTTACGAGTCGGGTTTATTTGAAAAAACCCTGACGATGACGTTGACACTACACAAGGTTACGCATTGATGAAACAATTAAGGCTTTATGTATGCAATACGTCCAATAGTTTAAACTTGAGATGTCGCTTCATCTTCAAACGGGAGTGATTAGGGACCATTGATACCTTTTGCTGGCCACAGAATTACAACTAATTACAACTGCACTTGCACTTTAAAGCTAGGCGGGCGTAATTACAATCCTCGCATCGTTGTAAAATCTGTTGTTAAGAGCGACGGTAATGGGGAAAAATGGCATGCTGCAAATAATAAACATGCTCTTTTTGAATAGTAACGAAGCATGGAATTGCTCGTGCCTATTCTTGGCAGTGATCGCCGTTGTTCTTGTCAATTGGAAATCATAGGATTGTGAAATGGCTGCGTTCTCATAGGTACAAGGTCAACATACGCATTTACCCCTTTTGCCCACTTAACATTCTCTGCTCCCCAACCTCACCTTTCCGGACTTTTTTGCACAATATATTGTAAACAAAAACTTTCGAAAGAACCGTAGGTACTGCTTGGTAGTCAGCTGGTGCTTAGCATGCAAGCACCAATGCATTAGCAAGTGCTGGGCCAATTAAACAAGATACGATGCAAGAATAGAGGGATGTGTAGCGAGGAAATTCGGTTAAGCAGGAAATGTGATGTACTTCCCACATCTCATAATTAGCATGGCCAATGCATGTGTGGAATTTGAGAGTGGATTTTAGTGTCAAATCATGATTAAAAACTGTATGGTTGGGAGATGGTTAATGAATTGCTGATCGTAAACTTAACCATTTAACTGATTGCCGCTATCACACTTCAGGGAAGTATGGAGCTCGTAAACCTTCGCGGCGCACAGATAAACAACTTCCAAAAAAGTTCAGAAGATCAAATTTCTCAGTTTACAATGCTGCTGTACTGGTAAATATGACTCAACAGTCGTGTATCTAAGAGCGCCGTCTGACGTAAAGGCCAGTACGACATTAGCGCAGACTTCATGGAGACACATCAATTTCATGGCATGGCTCCAGTTCAGACATTTGCTCCTCAGTCCACTCAGGGTTTTGTGCTATGCTGCCTCTGTGGCACAAGCATTCAATCCAATCCCTCCAACATGTGTGTAAACTGCATACGGTCACAAGTTGACATAACTGAGGGTATCCAAAAGCAAGTTACAGTGTTGTGGTGTAAGGAGTGTGGACGCTACTTGCAACCACCCAAACATTGGGTTCGCGCAGAACCTGAATCAAAGGAGCTGCTCACTTTTTGCATCAAAAAAATCAAGGGCTTATCAAAGGTGATGCACTGGCCTCTTTTGGATGGTATGAAATGTTATTTCAGATTTCATGACTAGGTTAGCAGCATTTTTCTTGAGCAACTTGCCCTAAGCGAGTTCATGTTTTCCATTCTAGTCATGGTTTAAATTCTGATTAGGTTAAGCTTGTTGATGCTGGATTCATTTGGACCGAGCCTCATTCCAAGAGGCTGAAAGTGAAGCTGACTATTCAGGTGATGAGGTATTCATGTCTGGAGGGTGAAATCATCTCCTGATTCCTAATTCTACTGGCTTGATACAATGACCATGATCGTTGCAAGTAAATATAAAAGGACAGCGGTAGCAAATTGATCCTTATTTTATACCACCGTTTTGTTGTGCTTTTGCAGGCAGAAGTTTTCAATGGCGCAATCTTGCAGCAGACCTTTTTAGTGGAGTACGTCATCGAGAACAACATGTGCATGGAATGCACGCGGCATAATGCAAATCCTAACACATGGACTGCATGTGTACAAGTAGGATATTCAGGGGTAGTGAAGTAAATAGGACACACAATCATGTAGTGATATTGATAGTCATATTGTTTTAGCGCCCATCAGAAACTGACAGTACCTTGGTTACAGAGTAGAGCTCATCTTCTACTACTGCAGCTGCAGCTATCCTCTGCAGCTGTGTCTCTTGAAAAGCAGTACTTGCTGAATATTAAATCTAAGTAATGATAATGGATCAGATGTTATGATCAGTTGAAAGGATGTAGGATCATCAATAGTTTCATGCCCTTCCCATGCAACGTAATGGTCAATCTGAAGTCTAGATTCATTAACATGTCTCAAGCACAAATTTATTTCTCTCATATTTTTGGTGTAGTTACGGCAACATGTGTACCACAAGCGCACTTTCTTATTCCTGGAGCAGCTTATTTTAAAACATGGTGCTGATGCCAACTGCACAAACATCAAGGATATCCATGAAGGTGAGAACTCTAACTCAGATTGTTATTCTGCATACTTCGACATGACCACCCTGATTGCTATAGCCCTTGAAACAGCCACCCTGATCACTGTCACCCTTGACATGACCACCCTGATCACTGTCACCCTTGACATGACCACCCTGATCACTGTCACCCTTGACATGACCACCCTGATCACTGTCACCCTTGACATGGCCACCCTGATCACTGTCACCCTTGACATGGCCACCCTGATGACTATAAGGCTTCACGATGGCCTTGCATTCTGTTCACAGGTGTTGACTTCTTCTTTGCCACCCGTGCACATGCGCTCAAGTTTGTGGACTTCCTTCAGGGCTGTGTGCCCATCCGCTTCCGGACCGACAAGCAGTTGGTATCCCACGACACTCACAACAATACCTACAACTACAAGTACACATTCTCAGTGGAGATAGTTGCAGTATGCAAGGTCAGTGCACCTAGGCCTTCTGTCTGCTTGCATCAACAGTACTGAGCTTCATGACACATAGATCAGCAGGCTCCACAAAGGTTCAACAGGATCTTCAGTCGTTAATCAGTTTTACATAATCATCTTTAATTATTTAAATTCTTTAAGCTTGTATTCATAGCGTCTGCCTGTTCCCCTATAATGTATCACTCCAATGCTATCTCTATGCCCTGTTCAGGATGACCTGGTGTGCCTACCTGGCAAGGTGTCAGCCAGCCTAGGGCACATGGGACCTATGGTGCTGTGCACCAAAGTGACCAACCAGATCACCCTGACTGATCCCTTCACACTCAGAAGCACCAGTATGGATGTGAGTAGAATTACAACACCTGATGTAGATGTAGTAGATGGCCTTTCAATGCTGATGCACAGTCTTCAAGGAGAGGGCAAAATGTTATCATTAGTCGAACATGTACATCAGGTTAGATTTGTGTCTGATGCATATGCTCAGGCACCCATCTATTACAGAAGCCCCTTCCTAGCTGCGTCAACAAGTAAACAGATGGTCAAATATGTAGTCTTGGACATCGAGCCCATCAGAGGGTATCAGAACCAGGGCAAGTGGATATTGGCAGAGGTCCAAGTGGCCAGGGAGTCAGACTTTGGGCGCAACGACAAGGTCTTTTTTGCCAAGACTCACCTTGGTCATCTTCTGAACCCTGGTAGGTTGGGGTGGTTGTGAGAATTTGGAGTATGGGGAGTGGCTGTGATATTTTGGAGTAGGTTGGTAGGAGTTAGAGCTTGGACATGATCTCCTGAAAGGTCACTGATCACAAAGGTGATGTGCTGTTTACTTCAACTTTTTCCATTGGAAATCAAGATATTGGCCCCTGTGAATGTATCCTGCTGAGAGAAGTGATGTCTGTATTATTGACTTGAGCTTTCCTCCTGTGGCTGCGCAGGGGATATGGCACTGGGTTATGACTTGTCAGCAGCGCAGCTGGTAGGACTAGACTTTGATGCCTTCATGAACAAGGGTGGTTCTTTACCGGATGTGATCCTTGTGCGCAAGAGTTACGAGGAGAAGCGAAGGAAGAAGCGAGCTAAAGTAAGAGATTAAGAGATCTTATCATGTCCAGTGCCTTCTTGAAACACCACATTGCGGGCAAGATTGTCTATTTGTTGACACCATGGTGCATGTTTGACAGTCAATAAACGCCTCAGCTCATGCATTGCGTCTGTGAAGGCCCCAACTGTCTTTATTTAAATTCAGGGTGCAGGGGGGAGACATTGGAAGCTGAAGCACTTGAGCATGGAGGTGGATGATGGCACTGATGCTGGCGCTGCTGGTGTCAGTGGGAGAGGTGCAGGAGGGAGAGGGAGAGCGGCAACACTTGCTGACATTGAGGAAGAGGAGAAGGAGCGCTTCTATGAGGTCAGGAAGGATCTTTTAATGCAGAAGTTACTTTAATGCCTGATGCAGAAGTTAACCCAATACCCAATTCATAACTGATTATTGGTGAAATTAAAAATATGGCACATAATCCTGAGCCAGATTTTGCACCTGATCTAGAGTTATGGATATTGCTAGATCCAGATGCAGTGATATTTCACATGATCCAGAGACGCTTTAAATATGATCTCTACTCCTGATGTGTGAACTATGATTGCAGGAGCTTGAGGAGGACCCAGAGCTGAGGCAGCGCATCAACATCTACAAGGACAATGACGCCCTGGAAGCTGTTAAACGCAAACAAGCTGTAGGGACTGGGGCTGTTCCAGCAGGACTCGTTGAGGATGAAGGGATGAGCGAGAGTGATGATGGAGATGATCTTCCGCAGGTGAAAATCAGTGTTGATACATGAGTGATCATGTTGCTGCACCAACGACATCTCATCTAGGCTCTGTAGGTATCTGTAATTTCACTCGGCTTGCGTTTTGCTTCTTACTTAACATGTGTATTCGATGCTATTACGCTTGCTCTCAGATTCCCTTGGAAGAGCTGCTTGACGACCTGGAAGCGCTCCAGTTGGCGGGCAGAGATGAAGAAGAAGGATTGGATGAAGAGATGGACGAAGATATGGAAGATGCTTAACATGACGTTTTTAGAACACGGCCTTTAAGCTCATTGTTAACTTTGTTTAGCGTATACCTACTGCCTAAAGTAATTTTGGTCTGTATATACTTTGAGCAATGTTGTAGATTTGTGATCATAATTGTCAGCATCCTGCAATCATATGGTACGTATTTCTCCGCCCTATCGCAGTTGAAACGTGGATGGGCACAATCGTACTCAACAGCGCTCATGGATGAAATTTTTGTGGTTTCAATACTGTTTTCACTTTGAATTAAGTGTCTGTTATCCACACTGCTTCAGCTCGATAGTGCGTCAATTCACCTGAATGGGGATTTTTGGGGATCTCCCACCTCCTAATAAAAGTAGAGCGACTGCCTCAGGAGAAGGTTCTGAACTTGGTGCAAGGCTATCCTGCTTAAAAAAGAAGGCTTTCAATGAAGAGGATGCAGAAGTGAGCGAACAAGCATCTGAGGAAGAAGAGGAGGAAGAATCAGAGACAGGAGGGCAAGAATCAGAGACATTGATGTCAGACTTGAGAAGAAGACCCAGACCCAGAGATGACGAGGGAGAAGATGATGAGCCTGTTGTAGAGGAGAACTGCCAGCCATCTTCTCATGCTGAGAGTGATGCACCACAGCCAGCTTCAAAACGTGTCCGCATTCATGAAGAGGTCGTGACAGCCACTATACCATCCTCCTCCACAAAACTCACAGAGGACGAGGACCAAGTCAAAGCTGCATTACGCCGCATATCCAGTCATATCGGGAATCCCTCCAAATTCCCCAAGGCATGCCCTCTTCTTCGAAAGCTCTTGGATGGCCAAGCCGTCAGTAAATCATCTCACCAGATCGACGTGTTTGAAGCTATCAGGTCAGCATTCCATGATCCTTTGAATTGTGCAGAACCAACCCTGAGGCGAGAGTATATGAAACTCATTGCAGCTGTGGCAAGCAGACCGGATTTATTTGGCAAAGTTGAGCGAGCACATCTAGATGTGTATCGCATCATTGGGCATGTGCAGGTGAGGCTTCTTACATAGAATAGTACAGCCTTGGGTGTCAATGATGAAATCATCTGCATGATTGTGAAGTGTGTTTTAGAATACAGCACCATATTTTCCTTCCCTGACCTAGTCTCCCAATTCATCTGCATGAAAACCTCAGTTAAAACAATGAATGCTTTCAGAAAAAATTGAAAACCGCTGTCAAAACAATCAATGGTTTCAGAATAACTTCAAAGATATCATTAGAACATATGTTTTAGATTGAATGATTCATTAAAAAAGTACAGAGGGTTTAGGTAGGCCGTGCTTTTGACATAAATCCTTGAAAGGCCGCCTGATGACATCTAGAATGCTGATTTATGCTAGTGTTTTTTGCAATCATGTGTGATATTTTTGCTGCCTACTCTTTTCATCCTGATAGAACGAGATGGGCACTGATGACAACTTCCAGTTCAATAAAGCCTTGTCACATATCCGGGAGGCCATTGACGAGCTACCAGAATGCATGCAAGAAGACGAGGTAATTCATCAAAGATTGTGTCAGAATGGAAACGCATGGACCTCCTCTGGCAGTGCCCATGCTGAGGCTCACCATCATGCAGAGCTGCGCCATAAGCAGCTCAAGGAGGAGTATGCTGCTGCCATGCACAAGTGGCAGCAGGAGCAGCAGAGGCTGGATGAAGAAGAGGAGCTGGCACAGCAGCAGCAGCAAGAGAAGCAGGAACATCAGGACATGTTTGTTGGGAGCAAGGAGGAGCTGGTCGAAGCTGACCCGTTTGGCCTTGACTCACTCCTTGCAGAGCCTGTGAAGCCTGCTGCTGCTGCTCCAAGGCGCCGGCGTCCTGCACCCGTCCCTCCGCCTGACCTGCCTCCCGCACCTCCTTCCTCATCTGCATGGGATGCTGGTGAGGTGTGCTGTATGAAGAGAGAGGCTGTCTTGGCTTGTCTCCATACAGCAAAGGGCTTCCACAGGCATCCCTGGGCCAAGACAGGGATTGAGCTACTGGTTGAACATATCCACAAGAATAAGGACAGGTGATAGGGAAGGTCCAAGTGGATATTGAGATAAGACTGACAGCACGTGCGGTGCAGCCAATGCATCTCCAGCTTTAGAGCATGATTCTGTACCTCATGACTCGAGTGAGGATTGAACTCTCCTCTGTTCAAATGTTCAAAAGTTCAGGGGCCTGCCTCATTTCACCTCTGTTTGGCTCATTAATGGTGCTCCTAAGCTCCTAAGTAAGCTTTTATATGATTCTTGATTGCTGTATAGGTTCTGCTTGTCTCAGCAGCGAGCCATCGACGAGTTTATGGTGTGGGTCAGGCAGCAGAGGGCGCTTCGGAAAAAAGTGAGGTGTTCGAATGACGTGTGGTTGACAGCATGCTAATATTTCCTTTTTATTTAGTTACTTTTGTAATGTTGTAAAGAAAGCAAGTCTCAAAGCTTACATGCTGTAGGGCCCGACTGCCAAAGAAATCAATCGTGACTCTACCTCCTTTGACCGAGCAAGGGCTGAGTGGAGCAAGGACACCAGTATCAGCCATCGGGGGAAAGTGGGTGGCGGAGGAGATTCAAAAGCAAATAATTGGCTGGGATAAGCATCATCCATGACTGGCTGTGTGTGTTTGTGACTTCAGCTCTGGTGAATTGGAGACTAGGTTGTGGGCATCTTTCCAGCAGAGAAGTTCTGCTGCAGAGCACTTGTGTTTTCAGCTTGTCACAAGATAGGAGATTAGTTTTGACTTTAAAGGACACATTATGTTTTCTTGGTATAGTGCGTGTCATGGAAGTTCTCAATGTCACGCGTGTAGGGAGATTATTACTAACTTAGGAGATTAAGACCTTTGTGGCGGAACTCTCAAGTACAGAATTGTGATTTTGCTCTTGAGATGAGAGATTAATGACTGATTTATTTACTTGAGACAGGGTCAGAAACTCACAACATGTCATATGGGTTCACAAAACGTATCATGCAAGGGCACAGAGCTCATGTTATGTGGATGCCCTTACTTTCAAGTTATATGTTTCTGGCTGGTTACTAGTCAAGTCAACGGCTACTTGACTCAAATAACTCATTATTTTTATCAAACAATAATGCTACTGGGCAGTGCATGTTCTCAAAACAAACGAGGTGATACAGCAGATGCCAAAATATTAACGAACAAAGCATGACACTAAAAACTAAGGTGTGTCAGCTCTCTTTTTTAGTTTGGGCGCTGCAGTGTGACCTCCAGCCTTGCCTTGCCAGCAGTGCTGCACCATATGATGCATCACCTGTCCAGATGAAGACCGATGTCAATAGCCCCAGATATGAGCAGGATCCATCTGATTCTTATGCAGAGGAAACACTACTTCTGCTTAACAAAGAGTAACCTCTTAGTTACTCTCTGCTTCCTCACCATGCTTAGCAGCGGAAACAGGCACTCCAATAGCACCTGCCCTCAGTTGAGTCCACATCTCATTCACAGCTCCTCCTCCAGCAGTCAAAACCTCAGTAACAGCAGGAGATGCTCCCAACTGAACCAATAGCTTGTATGCCTCCCCTTCAATCCGAGCCATGCTCTCTAAGACACCTAAAATGACATGATTATACCATATGTGTGTAACATACAATATCTGCATTATAAAGAGTTGGACATCAAAAGCTATCCGTTATCATTGAAAGCTCACAAAAGTGATATGGTCTCTTTCTGGACAATGGCAGGGGGGAATGTCAATGCTGATTCTTTGCAGTGAATTTTAGTTGTAAAATTATCTTCATACTCGATCAAAGAACCTCCAATGGATGCCTCAGGTGCATGAACATACCCTTACTGGGAGCTTCTCATTGCTTATTATCAAGGCACAGCCTCAGTTATCTCACTCCTCTACACCTTGCAAAAAAACGACATTGTCTGCTGGTCTGGGTTCAAGGCGTGGCCTCAGCCCTGGATCATTGATGGGAAACCTCTCTCCTGGTTTCACCAGTGGATAATAATCAAGTCCAGTAGGGCAAGACAAATCCATTTTTTGAGTCAGAGAATGCAACTCAGAGTCTGCAAAAAACCTGTGAATGTTAACAAGCAGTATCAGCACCCTGACGGGTGACAAATGCATTTGGATGTCAGACATAGGAGGAGGAGTATCAGCACCCAGACAGCATTGCTTAAGCATCAGGATCCATGTAAGAGTAAGAGTAGAGTAAAGCTGTCACTTCAAGCTCCTAACTCTGACTCAGACAGATTGTTCTGATTGACAGGCCCTGCTTAAGATGCAACTTAAGCGAAGTGCTCACTTGCGCAAGACAGCCCCTCCAGTGTTTGAGGCCCCTCCTACCAGCCAGGAGTTTCCTGGGTCACAGGTAGGGAGCAGGTACAAGGTGAGCAGTGGAACTAACTTACAACTCATGGGCACATGAAGGGAGCAGGTACAAGGTAAGCAGTGGAACTAACTTACGACTCATGGGCACAGGTAGGGAGCAGGTACAAGGTGAGCAGTGGAACTAACTTACGACTCATGGGCACATAAAGGGGGCCTGCGTCTGATATATCCTGTACAGGATTACAAATGCTTGCACTTTATTAGCACACAGCTTCGTTTCCACTTTAGCTTGAACATTTGAATGTATAGAAAATTCTTACTCAAACAAGGATGCTACATCAATAGCCCAAAACATAACTTCTATGATGTAGCAAAAAGAAGAGCACAAACAGCTGCAACGACGACTCTCATGTGTCTTTATTACCAACCTTACATCTCACCTAGTCGATGACTGTACACCCCGTATGTAGCATCATCCACTCTTGTTTGACTCAGCATCTTGATGGCAAGTGTGGATCCTAGGGAAGTCACAGCCTGGCCTGCCTCAGTCACGCCTGCTGCCACAAATGCAGCGATGGAATCTGTAGTTCCAGCACACACCAGGCACCCAGGCTGACTGCTGCCATTGATGCTGCCAGGCAGTCCTGACCGCAGTGCTGCTGCTGCAGTGAGAGGTGCCACTGGGGAGCCAGGTGCCAGGACAGTAGAAGGCAACAAGTGTGAAAATGCCTGCCAAACAATGCAGGATTCAACCTTGTCAAGAAAAGTTGAGGCAGGTGCACTGATGTTGTATGTGTACTGTCGAGCATGGTTGTGTATCATTTTGTGTGGATGTGCCTTAACAGAATAGCAGGTACAGTGTTGTTGTACGAGTATTACTTAGTATGGATGGTTCTTCTCAGCACCTCCTCATGTGTCAAGAAGCACCTGGTTATTCAACCATTCAGGGTATGCTTCAGTCTCAGGATCAAAGCCAAGCTTCAAGGCATTATTCCAGTCGCTTACTGACCTGACAGCAGGCAAGGGATAAATGGATTCATGGCTTGTACCGCAAGTTAATTGCACAAGGAAAGATAGCAGCATATTGCTCACAGCAACAGGTGGCAGGGCATGCCTTCTACCATGATAACGATCCTAGTCCCTGATGAGGTGTGACAAATACCTAGATCCATGCAACAAAGACGCTAGCCAGTCGGCCTGGTGCATGAGACATGGCTTCATCCCATGGCTCTCAGCCTGCTGCCACACTTCCTCTAGGTGCCAGGCCATCAATTTGCACAAGGTTGAGGTTGAGGCAGATGTAGTGTGGGAAGCAGGGGCTATGGCCTATCAAAGATTGAGGGTTCAACACAGTCAGTAGATGTGCCCTCATGATGAACATGCCGCTACTGTTTCATATTCAATGATCTTCATGTGTCTTATGTGGATAAAACACTATATCTCTGGCCTTCAACCAAATGCAAGCTTATCCTACCTTAATTGCTTCAGAAGGCCTTGCATTGCATTGCTGTCAACTCTTCAGCTAACAGACTGCTCTGCCCTCTCTTACCTTGACAGCCTGTACTGCCTGCTCTGCTTGTGCCTCATTGTACAGCTTGACTGGTGCCAGCACCTTCCCATCCACCTGGTTCACTAGGATACTGGTGGCTGAAGTACCATCGAATGCTACGGAGACCACTTCAGAGCGGATCTTTTCAGGAACTGAATCTAGCAGTTCCCACAACAACCTGTAGGGGAATGGAAGCAATCATGAGATGTCTCTGCATGGAAAATGATGTGAGCGGAGCTGCAAGTAATCTCACCCTAAATATCATCTCTCCAAGTTGATGTAATTTATATCCAAGATTCATCTCAATGCGATTGTGACTGATATGATACAGTAAGTGATCAATCAATTAGGCAGTGTTTGAGTCATGAGCCTGGCATAGTGATCAATCAATTAGGCAGTGTTTGAGGTAGAGCCTGGCCTTGTGAACACCATCAGGCTGTGTTTGAATCATGTTGCATATCTTTATTGAAAAGGTACTGGTAATGCAAATATAATGTTGATGCTGTGTTGCTGTAGGGTACCTCTCCCAGGCTGAACTCCAGTCCTGCTCCGCATGTGCATATGCCCTCTTAGTCTCAAAAACTGTGCTTCCATCATCTGCACTCTCACATTAAACAAACTCATGAATATTCATAGCAAGGTAAAATGCAGCAGATGTCCACCAGCAAAAAAACCAATTTCACATCAGATTGACACATTAGACTTGAGCTGATGGATACAGCTACTGTCCCTGATTCTTGCTTATTGTCTGTTCACCTTCTATGACAGTGAGCCTGGCTCCTGAGGTTCCAAAGTCCATTCCCATGTAATAGGCCATACTAATGAGAGGAGAGACGACACAACGACCTTGGCCTCGAATCTTCGTTATTGATCGTTTGTCTGCTTTGTGCCAGAAAGCATGATGTGTCCGTAATGTGGTAATCCTGTCACGATCTGCTAGTGAGTTTGCATGCTTTCCATGCAACTTCATAACATACAAACGTCGACCGGCGAGCGACTGGCTTCTAAACGAACATAACTGTAGTCGCAAAGACGATTGTTACTCTTCAGGGCCAAAGTTTGATTATTCAGGCTCAAGTTTCTGCCACAATAATATTAGTTGAAGCATGACGGGTGGAGATGGATTACGTTTGGTTCTCAGTTACAGATCTACTTAAATATCTACCTACCTGTAACGCATTACACTGAGAATGGTTTCTGTTCATTTCATTTCATTTGCGTGACGAGGTATACATCTGGAACACTGTTGATAACTCCAGTCTATTTGTGACAATTGAATGTCATTCTCTACCCTTTTGAAATACCCATGCAATCATCTTACTTGCCAACTATCATTGTAGAAACTAGAATGTCATTGATCTTCAGGTCAAAAAGAGTCCCCTGCAGATAAAAGAGAGTCCTTCTACATGATTCAGATGCTAAATGTTTTGGATGTCTGCTCTGCTGTGATCTTGTGTCATATAAAAATACCCAAACTTACATTTTGAATCAGGGCTTGTTGCTGACAACCTCAGTTTCGTATGCTTTTGTGGAGCTACAGGGTATCTTGCCTGCTGTTTCGAGCTTGCACCACCTCCCTATCATAAAGTTCTAAGCTTCAGCGTTGTTGCATGTTCTACATTACTGATGTGCCATTACTTTGCTGTTATAATCAATAAGAGCTGTAGCTCATTTCTGCATCTCAAGTTGGGTACTGGAATTTCCCTACATGCTCCCAAAATCTGTTGGTAATTTTCATAATTCTGGACATGTTATGTAAATACCTAAGCAGAACTACTTATCAGCAAATGCCGCTTTGAGTGATTAGATTAATTAGATACAAGGTCTAACTTTAATTCATTTGAATTCAGGGCCTCTGTATCCTTTCTGGCTCTCTGAACTCATCATCCGAAGATATGAAAGAATAATTATTCATTTCATTTGATCACGGTGATGAGTGCTGTCCCTGGCTGCTTGATGTGTTCTATTTAATGTAGTCTCAGCTAACTTGAACACTTCACTAATACTGCAAAAACTATGTACAGTGCTTAACCTCCTAGAGTTACGTTGCCGTACGATGCAAACATATGGTTAAATATCTCGAAAGACAATCTTTACGCCTGAAAACGTATCTCTGTGTATTCTCCATAAATTTTCGTCATGGCAGGGGCAGGTGCCAAAAAACGATTGGAAGAAAACAAGCAGCACGTCAAAATCCTTAGTATAATAGTAGGAGCGGGTATAGCAACGTACTTTATCTTGAGACTTGTGATATTTGGAGGGATAATGTCATGGCGGCATTTGACCGGATTCGTCATGACATCAGCTGTCAACTGGTTCACATTTAGCAGCATCAAAAGTTTTGCAGCTGCAACATATGGGCCCAATGTACGCATTGCACATGTTACTAACCAACTGATCCCTACCAAGTACCCAAATGTACAGTTAAATAAGATATTGAAGATCGTGGCACATGCTGCAGGGAGACCTGATTGATGGAGGAGCTGATCTTAACATGAAGGGCATGTGCGCATACTACCATGATCTCCTGTACATAACTTCCTTCGTTCAGGTGTGTTGTCAAAGCTTTGACAATGGGGCCTGCCTGCTTTGAATGTATGCAAGATATGATGAGCAATATTTTCAATCTCAGATCGGACCCATACTCTTTTTTCCTTTATTCTTCTATTCAACATGGTCCATGCATTTAATCTCAACTTCAGGCTTATTGGTTATGCTTTCTGCTATTACTTATTAGATTCTGATCTGTAAATTCGTGCAGGTGGGAGTTTCCTTTTCCACATGGTTCTGGTATGTATATCTAGTGGTTCCATTGTACACATTGTACAAGCTGTCCGACTTGATCATCATACCATGGATTAAATCATTATCTAGTTCATCGGGTCAAGGGCAAGAAGGGGGAGTAGATGAGGCCACTCGGAGGAAGATGGAGAGAACAGAGAAAAGAGCACAGAGGAGAGCACAGAAGTGGCGATGAAAAAGCAGAAGCTACACTCATGCAAACTATAGAAATACTCACACACGCTTGAGCACAAGATATAACATTATCTGTGTAAAGTTTTTCTATGGGAACATCAGGAGACGAATGCTGACAAATAAACTTTTTTTATGATGAGCAACATATATATTATAATGGTTTGTACAAGTTTAAGATAAATCTCAGTGGACACTCTTATCATAACTCTCTACACTCGAAAAACATTCAAATCACATCATAAAGTTTCCTGAATCTTCCAGATCATGTCTTCCCTACTGGCAACAGCTTAATCTTAATATTCAGTAGCAATGCTCCAGGTTCACTATCATCAGTAGAGGGCTGCAAGGTTGCATGAGACAGCTGTGCTTGCATACCAGCAAGCGCAGAGACATCGCGTGGGTCACTGGCAGTGATTCCTACTTCAAGATTGATGGGTGCAGCAGCAGGTGCTGTGGTTGACTCTAAAGGTCTTGCCTGCTGGGCCTGCTGGCTGGTGTTGACCAAGTCAAGCAGAGAGGAAGCAGAGGAGCTACTTTGGGAAGAAGATGTTGCAGGGAGGTCTTCATCCATGCTACTCAAGGACTGCATGATTCTGTGACTGATGGCAGCCTCACTCTGGATGCTGGTATGAGATGGAGCCTGTAATATCTGCTGAAGCTTCAGGAAGGACTGAAGCTCCGCATCCAGTTTAGCAGAGATTTGTTCCTCCACCTTGGCACGCTCCATCTGGAGGCGCTCATTTAGTTCCAGCTTCGCCTGGATCTCCGCCTCCACATCATACCTGCGCTTTGAAAGCTGCTCTTGCAGGTCTAGCTTGGCATTGATGGCTGCTTCCATTTTTGCCATCTTATTGCGACGAGGTCCTGCCACTAGCTGATCCCATGTCAAAGCAAGTGTCGCTGTGGTGCCTGATACCTAAGTCAGGTATTGCAGAGTTAGGGTACCAGCTTGAAATGCTTAGGACCTTATTGATTGTATCCAATGTACAATGAACTCCAGACACAACTCACTTCGGAATAATGCAACAGGTACAGTAGCAAAATGTCAATTATGATCGGGTGGAGACATCTCTGCATCAAACTAAGGACTTACTGCAACATCTATAACAGCATCTGGTACTCCAATCCCATAAAGCTCTTTCCTAAATAGTTGCAGTGAGACCAGCAAAATCCACAAAACATAGACAGTAAAGATGCCCCATTTTTCTTTAAATGAAGGAAGCTCTAAGTTTTCTAACGTTTGCTCCAATTCTGCAGGTGCTGTGCTTGTAAGGCCCTCTAAACGCTTTTTGACGTCATCCACAGGATTCTCGACTGTCGAGGTAGCGGTCGCTACTCCATCATTCCCACTTTTCAGTAATATTTTATAAACATTTAAACATGGCTTTAAATGTACCCGTTGAGGAGATCGACCTACTACACTACCTACACATCTTGTGTTTCTGGGCAAGTCACCCCAATACACGTGGATGCGAGTTTTATTGCTGATATGCATCGTCAGAATCTGCATTGAAGCGTACTGTGCTCCATGAATAACTCAAATGTGTGAATATACCTAACAGATGTAGGGTATTTCAAGCAAGGGCTTCTACCCCTAGCATAATTGATCTTGGAACACTTTGAATGAGAAATAGAGGAGGCCAATCACACTCAGTGTCTTCAGAATTCCTATCAAGTTCGTGGAGCCATGCTCGCTCCACCCCATGAAGCAAAGATTTCAGTGGCCCTGTTGACGACGAGCCCACTGCCTGGATCAACGCTGGTAAGCTTGCAGCAATGGAAGTCTTGATTGCATGAATTTTGAGCTCAGTTTCTAAGTCAAATACACCAGCTTCCTCACACCTCTTTGCATACATTTGTGGGGACACAGCCCAGAATGGGAGCAAGCAGCGGTAAAAATGAAGGAAGACAGAGGAATTGTGAGCCAAGCCTGAAAGCGCAATATCCTTAACGGATGTCCTGTTGTTGAGATTATACTCATCAGAGAAGAAGTGCTTCAAGCTGATAGCTGTTGAGTTCAAATATCCAGCTGCTCTCAACAACCAAGATGCTACGCCTGCCCCTGAGACTTTCAAACCACCATAATGATCATCCAATCTCAGCCACTGCTGCAACTGGAGAGCTGCAAGCTGTACTCTCAGCATAGGCTCCTCATGCTGATTATCCAACTCACGGTCAAAAAGGCGCCGCGTGTTACTCTGTCAAAGGAAAGAGATTTTGAGGCATCAAAGATGATTGTCAATAGGAGATATTTGAACCTTACTCCTTAGAGCAACGCAAGGAAGGACACACTAATAAACAAATGTATCATAAGTCATCAAAAGTTCACTGTTAGTGAGCAAAATGGACACAACAGGTCACTGTTAGTGAGCATAATGGACACAACAGGTCGTAAAAGAATTCTGGAGCCTTCAGCATAATCCATTGCACTTACAGCAGAGGGCGTTAGATCTTCCGGAAGCGCCTGTGAGGGATCCAGAATCATTTGCTGTAGTGCCTCCTGTCCCCCGAAGCAGCCCATCACAGTGTGGAGCAGACCCAGGACCTGTCGGATCACCACTTCAACAAAGCCCCCAGCAGTCACTACCTCCCAATCAACAACACCTCCTGCCTCAGACAGGAGCTCCTCACGTCTGCTGTTTTGGCCACTGGTGAACCCTTTTTGGCAGTCAATCTGTTTATTTAACAAATGACTCAAACTGCTCTGAGCCACAACCGCTGCCCTGGATCTTAGATCTAAGTCCTCATCCTCCAGCAATTGCAACACCGACAGCCACACTGAGAGCAACAGGTTGGGCCCAGGACCTACTGCTGCCTGCTGCTTGTTATCATCTGCCTCATCAGATGGACTTCTGCCAAGGCTCTCTGATGCCTGGAAGCAGTACAGCAGAGAGGGATGTACATCCAGCAGGTGTGATGCAGCCAGTGACTCTAGTGCAGCACCACGCAGCTGCTCAGGTTGCTCAGGTCTGATAAAGGTAGCTATGTCCCTGGCATATGCCTCCAGATGAGACTCAAGGTTGGAGAGAGTCTGCAAGGACTGAGGTTGCACTCTCTCCTTACTACCCATAAACCCTAAACCCACACCTCCAGTGATGGTCTCCCCTTTGGAGCTTCCACCATTCACACTGCCTCCTTGCACAGCAGTCCCCTCTTCCACCACCCTGTGGTTCGAGCCAAGGGCATTAGCCAGGACAGTGCCGAGACCTCTGCCAAGGCAGTACAGCGCTGCCGCCTGCGCCTCGATACCCCGTGCCTGTTCCAGCAACCTTCTCATGACTGCTAGCTTCTGGTGCAACCCATCTAAGCCAGAGTTTAGCATGCTGTCCCAAGGGATCAGAGCAGCAGGGACATTGACGATAGAAGAACCTTCTTGCTGTAAAGTTACATTGGTTCTGGAGCTTGCTGGCTCTGTGACAACCTGCAAGAGGGACAAGGCCTCAAGGCAAAGACTGCGGACTTTGAGCACTGGCTCTCGCTCTGCTTGAGTCCACATTATGGACATGAGGTTCATACCAAGCTCAGCGGAGCGCCCACTTGGTAGGAGTAAGCTTGCCAAGGATGTAGGGGATGCAGGGGAAGGGTTCTGATGGGAACCTATGTTTGTCAGTTGTGTTGAAGCTGCCTGAAGATCTGTAAGGAGGACTAGCATGCTCTTGACAGCTGCAGCACGGACATCATACGAGGTTGACTGCAAGCAAATTGTGAGTCGCTTCACAATGTCTGATCCCAAGTCTGTGACGCCACTCGAAAGTGTTGTACTCTCATGAGCATCCTCCTGAATGCAGCTCCCTACAAGGTGCTTACATGACAGACTTTGCTGTGTCAGCAGTTGGGCTGCCTCCCTTAACATGCTGCAGTGCATGGGGTTTGACCAATCAGGGTTTGACTGCTGTACCTCTGTACTTACAAAGTCAGAGGATGTTGACTGAATCAGTCTGTTGCACTGTTCAGCAGCTGTGTTAGCAAGAGCAGACACAGAGGCACATGCCTCCTGTCCTGCTGCAATAGCAAAGGTCAGAATCCCGGACACAGCGCGCAGCACAGCTGAACTGAGTGCGGCATCACAGCTCTGCTTTGTGGAGGGACCAAAGGCGTGAAGAACGGGCAACAAGTTTTCCACGCAAAGTTCAGTGAAGTACAGTACCTCCTTACACCATAAGAGTGGATCAGTGGAGCGTTGTACTGCAGAGCAGTAGGACTGGTAGGAGGCGATCAGGGCTTGCACTTGCATCAGAGTGCTCTGCATGGCATTGCGTGACAACCTACATGACAAGAACACAATCGCTGGCTTCCTAATAGTGGCCTGGCTGCTGGAGTGAGTTGCTATGTTTATGGACAGGCTACGAAGGAGCTGTTTCAGGACTGAGAGGAGGTGAGGGCCTCGTGCCACGAGGGGTGCCAGTGCCTGCGCTGCCAGCTGCCGTACTGCCATCATGGGAGCCACTGAGGAGCAGCGCTGCACCAAAGGTATGAACGCTGCTGGGGAGAGGAGCTGAGGAGTAGCTGCTGACTCATCCTGCTGTGCTGTAGTATGATCAGGTGAGTCATGGGGGAAAGAGCTAGAGGGAGACTGAAGGTGTTGGTGAACACTGGTAGGATGACTGGTCATACTAACAGCTCCAGGCTGTAATCTGCTTAGAAGGATGAGTACTGGGTATAGTCCAGGTGACAAAAGGGTGCTCTGATGGTTGGTGGCAGAGTGGGTAAGAGTTTGTGCTGCATGCTCTAGCTCGTCCAGAAGGAAGCCATGCAGGGTTGGAAAGCGCTGGAAGAACTCTGTGCCTGTTCACATAATGCAGTCCAGGATTCAGGAGACTATGGAGCAATGAGGACAAATTATGGGTTAGAGATATGTATTCTGTCCTTCATTTTTGTTCGACAAGTAATTATGTCTGGATTTAGGCTCCCTGCAATACTTTCTGATGAGTTTAGCAGAAGCCCTAATCTCACTTGTGATTGCTTTCTTGCCCAGCTGCCCAGCAGCAGCAGCCCCAGCATTTTTAAACCCCACAACTCTCACCACTAAAGCTGTCAAGCAAAGTGTGGCACTGTTGCGTACTTCCCACCACCGACTACCCAGAGCCCGGATGCACAACTGCAAGAGATCATGATTAGGGTGTCACACTTTGACCCAGGATGCACAACTGCAAGAGATCATGATTAGGGTGTCACACTTAGACCCAGGATACACAACAGCAAAAGATCATGATTAGGGTGTCACACTTTGACCCAGGATGCACAGCAGCAAGAGATCATGATTAGGGTTTCACACTTTGACCCAGGAGGAGCAAGTATTAATCCAGAGCAGCACTCAAAGAGCATTAAACTCATTCAAAGTCAAAGTCAAAGCTTGAAGGGCACTCTGATCTGTGGGGCGGTGGTAGTCTGCTGACCTGTGGAGGTCAAGGACCTTGCAACATGTCATTTTAACTACATAACATCACATCATAATGTCAGCATAAGATATATGTTACCTGCATTCCCTCAGCAAAATATCCTGATGTGTCCACTGCCAAGTTACTATCGTTAAAAGTATGGCGCAAACAATTAAAAGCATGAACACTGGGCCAAGGCTCAGCATCAAGGATGCCAGTCAATGTATCAATGGGAGACTGGGCAGCTGATGGCTGCATATTCATGATGTCAAGAGCCTTCTGAATCCTCTCTAGTATAGTAGGATCGATTCCTGAGGCTACATCAGAGATCTTGCCCGACCCTGGAGTGATAGTGTGGTGAGTAGTATGGGAGGCTGTTGACTTGCCTGCGCAGTCTGCGATGATGGTCAGGTGTGACATGGCTCTAGCCAGGAGGGATTTTGGAGAGTTGGAAGGTTCTGCCTAGGGATTCAAAAAAAGAATCAAGTTATTGCACAATCAATGTCATGTAGAGGAAGGTGGATGTTGGAGCATCTAAGGAATGTGAAGTGTATTGAAGACCTCTTCAAAAACAATAATTCCGGCATGATTTTCCGAACAAGGATAATTTCAAGAAGGAGCAGGAGTGCCATTGACTCACTTGAAAGAGAGCACCCAGTGCAAAAGGGAGGCCTGCACTGCGACGGATAATGTCATCGCGCACTTGACCTTGTGCTGATAGACGCTTAAGGCAGGCCTCTAGCCACTTTGAGGGCAACACGCTGAGCTCTGGTACAGAGCATCTGAATTCCAGGCCAGTAAACAATTTTTCAGAGACTTACAACTGTCCGAAAGGTTAATATTCCAACATGAATTGTATCCTCAGATTCAGCTAGTGATTATGTGCCAAAACCTTTCTTTCCAAACGCCAGCATATGACAGCTAGTCAGCACTGTTTTCCTTACAGTTGAGGCCTAAGCTCTACAAATCCTCCGTGAACAAGCTTCTCAAAACTGTTAAGTCATAAACTTTACCATCCTTTTGCAATTTGAGGATTCACTCCCAAATGCTCAAATCTGACATGACACATTGCAGCTTGCAATTTAATGTTAAACTCACCTAAGCATGCGTCCTGTTATGGAACCAAGGCCCATAGCAGCCTTCTCCACAGCACCAGAGTGCTTGATCTTAAACAACATTTGCAGTAGCAAACAGCCCATGCTTTCTAACTGTTGAACTGTAACCACACTTTGAGCATCTGAAGAGGTGTGACCACTGCTCCCAGAGGACTCTTCTGGTGATTGCTGAGGTAGAGGTATATCCTGCACCAAGGCACCAATGACCAGACCCACTTCCTTCAGACTGGTCCAACATGCGGTCATTACTACCTGCACAAGATAACCGTTAGTAACTGACAATTTTAAGATGTTACAACAGATCATTCTATGCGCAAGCAGGTGGAATGTTACTCAAGTTATTGCAGCTCAATGTATGACCTGTGCCTCAGGGCCCAGCCCCTCATCCCCCTCATCCTCTCCATCCTCCGCGTCTGCAGCCTCTTCCACATCCTCTGCTCCGATGCCTTCGACAGGATGTGCCAATACTGGTGTGGCTAGTGTCACTACCTGTTGACAGGTGCATTGAAGTCACCTCTGATGAGTCAACATGATGACAAGCAGCGCTCTGATGAGTCAACATGATGACAAGCAGCGCTCTGATGAGTCATCATGATGACAAGCAGCGCTCTGAAAGCAAATCTATATCTGATAGCTACCAGAAGCTGTGTGAGTTGGAAGAGGAACCTCCTACGTATCTCAGGAAGTAAGTGCAAAGGACTCAAAACTGAGTAATTCAGATTATTTAATCTAGAAATGTAATTCAATATTTCATTGAGGCAGAAGAGGCTGACAGACCTGCTGCAAGAGGGAGAGCAGACGGTCCACCCATCCCCTCAGGTGCTCTGCAGCTTCCACTGCTCCTGATAGCTGTGAAGCCTGTCGCAGCTGTGTTGATAAAAGGGTGCCCCATGGCAGTGTCCCTAGAGCGTACCTCACCAGCAGGAGAGGACCATGGACCAGGTTTCGCCGACATGCATGTGCCATGTCAACAGCAGCAATCTGAAGAGTGTGGAACATCATAGACCATGTATTGCCAAGGAAAGAAGAGGGAAGAAAGGCTTTCTTTTATCTGAAAGAATCATGCATGCTTGAAGTCTGCATATTCCTAGATTTCGTATTAAATAAGTACCAGCAAATGCCTTTTATCTGCTACAAACATGGAGGTGAAGAGGTTTTCATATTTCAGACCATTAAAGACAGCACCTTTTTAGTTCCTCATCTAATGCCACAGACTTCATCTCTGATTTTGTCATTATGAAGCGAGTCTCTGAAAGTATTTATAAACTCCTTTTACATGTAACTGATCCTCCACTAAACTCTACTTACATGTAACTGATCCTCCACTAAACTCCACTTACATGTAACTGATCCTCCACGGCTTTAAGCAGAGAGTTCAGAAAGGCCATGCAAGCGCTGACCAGGCTACTTGATTGCGTGGCCTCAGAGGATTGACTTGAAGGCTCTGATACCACCAGATTAGGTGACAACTCCACATGCCATGTCAAACCAATCACATACTTGTCGTAGATGAGTTTGAGCATACGAGCAGCTGCAGGTGGCAAATATGCTGTAGATTAAAAACAAGGCTTAGCCATAAGGATAACGACATAGTAAAAGCCCATCCCTTAAAAGAGTTGAGGCCAAATCTGCATGTGTGATGGATCAAGCTGGTTCCAGTACGCTGCTGGGCTCCTTATCACTACAGGTCTCTTCACAAGCCTGTTTCATACTACCTGCATCACTCTTTACAAGCATGTTTCATACTACCTGCATCACTTTTTACAAGCCTATTTCATACTACCTGCATTACTCTTTACAAGCCTATTTTCATACTACCTGCATCACACTCCCGTTGCCGGGGACTCCATAACAGCTCTGAAGCCCACAGCAGCAAAGGCCGCAGTTGCTGTGCAGTCTCCAGACTTGGGAGGGGGGTGGGCAGCTTCATCAAGGCAGAGCTGGCACCCTGACGCAACCTTCAGGAAGTGCCCACACTTCTGTCAGAGCATGCTTTGTAATTAAGCAGAAACAAGAAGTGAGAAACAAATCTCTTAACATATCCATTGCCTTCCTCATAGAATCATCTTATTAACCTGCCTGTCCCAACTGTCAATCACTCCATTGAGTAGCAGTGTGACTGTGTGAGGACCCAAGAATCCTAGGAAGAAAGGCTGAAAGCTGACCGATGTGCTCAAAGTAACTGGATTCTCCTGAAGGCCTGCTCCGGTACCTGCACTGTCATGATTTGTAGCAACAGCTGCTGCTGCATCGGCAGCAGGGGATGCCTGTCGCTGTGCTCTTGCACTTTTGCCCTGTTGGCTGTGCCCTTTGGCAGGCAGACTTTCATGTGCATCCTTTAGTGAAGTAATCGCACGTGTACCCACACTTTCTTGCACTGACATTGTCATTGACTCAGCTGATGGCTGCATCCAGCAGTCCAGGACAGTGTTCAACAGCTCAACACACATCAGCTTGCGAGCATATGGCCCTCCTGGGTAAAGGCCTGAGACAAGGACCTGAAACAAACAGATTGTATCCTCACCAGGAAGGCTACGATGTTCACATTTTTTGCAGGTTGTTTCCTTATTAGGAAGGCTACGATGTTAACACTTATTGCAGGTTGTATCCTCATTAGGAAGGCTAAGATATTCACACTTTTTGCAGTGTACTCAAAATTCAGGTGTGACATGGGTCAAAGATTAATGGCAGACATTGTATGACAAGTACCTTGCAAGTCCAATGCATGAAGGCCTCCATCAATGCAAGCTGCTTTCTTCCTTTTGCTAGTTGATCCTCAATGCTTTTTGAACCTGCTACCAAAAGGGGGCATGGAGATGAGAGGTGTGGGGAGAACCTTCTGTCTCATCACACTTTTGCTGATGATCTTTGACGCAGTTATACGATTTCTCCTCACAAGCAACTCTTACAACACTCACCTCCATTGTCTGCAAGTCGAAAACCGTGAGTTTGTTGTATCACGGCTGCACTGGCAGCAGAAGCGCGATGTCTTTGGCTCACAGTTCCCTTCCCAGAAGTCGCCCTGAAAGTGTAGAGACCCAAGTAAGAAGATAGCTCTAGGTAACTTTTACGCAGGACAATAAGCATTTAGCATTAAAATACAGCTGTAATGGTTAAGGAGATAAGGCCCTGCCAACAGTAAGAAAATTTCAAGATCTCATAAGCTTGCTTCAGTCTTTGTTTAATGACCTGTGTAAGATAGCTCCCACTGAAACTTTAATCCTTTGCATTAGCTTGGACAGGACAGTGATGCACTTGTTGCGCTGTCCCACTGAGATATTACGCAAGCTAAGGAGGATCCATTGAGAAATAAGCTGCACACACAGCAAGAGGGGCAGAAGGATAGGCATAAATATGGAGCATTGTCGGGTGAGGTAGCAGGACGGGGAAAAATATTGTCATGGGGGAGTATTCAACTTGAGCTCAGGAGATAAAAAGATCCTTTGTCATGGAAAGCAGAGGTTGGCGATCGCATAAAAGTGCAGACTAGAATGTGCACAATATCATAAGACACCGTGCAACATGCAGTTTCAAACCTTAAGCTCTAGCTTCCCCGGGGCCTCACTGTACTTAGGGTTCACACACGCAAGCTCAAGGCATTCTATGCGGATAGACTCACAACTGTGCTGAATAGCCCCCATGAGGACCTTCCATGCAATGGAGCAGAGGACATACATCAAGAGTGATAGAGTAATAAGTTAATAAGGCCTTCATTGCTCCCCAAATTTGTGACATGAGTTCGAATTCCAAATACTATCTTTGAATCTTCACACTTCTTGCTACCTAGTCACACCTTGCATACCACCATCCATACCTTGTTCAGGTCCATCTGCATGAGAGGGCTTGATGAAGGTTGTCCCTCTTCCATGCGTGACTGACTGACTGCCACTACTTTGTCCAGGTCTCCTATCAGCTGAGCAGCACGAGCAGCACGCAGTATAAGCACTATAGCAGCAGTGTGAGATGTGCCTGGTGCTGGTTCTGGAGCTCCCTGAGCTGCTTCAGATAAGACAAGGTGCAGCATGGCAGCTGCACATGAGGGATCCAAGGCCAGGACAACTGGTAAAGCGTGTGTGGCCACATACCCCCTCAGCTTCTCAGAGGCTGCAATTAGGTTGGAATCGTCAGTTGTGTTTAATTGGCTACAAGAAGGTTAAGTAGTGATGCCAGTTTAGGGTTATGGGCAAAGTGGACAACTGGATATGATACAGACTAATGGCTGTACAAATGGCTGTACAAATGACTGTACAAATGGCTGCACAAATGGCTGCACAAATGACTCGCTCTCACTCTCTGCGGCTTCAATATGGACATGAGCATTTTCTTAAGCATTTTCATATTCAATACCATTACAGGCTGGCAGGGTGCTAACTAAGCACAGGGTGCACTACTAGCTTGCAGTACAATACCTGAGCACAGGGTGCACTACTAGCTTGCAGTACAATACCTGAGCACAGGGTGCACTACTAGCTTGCAGTACAATACCTGAGCACAGGGTACACTACTAGCTTGCAGTACAATGCTTGAGCACAGAGTGCACTACTAGCTTGCAGTACAATACCTGAGCACACGGTGCACTACTAGCTTGCAGTACAATACCTGAGCACAGGGTGCCCACCAGCTGAGGCAGCCACCAGGATCTCCAATCAGGATGCAGCTCAGGGTCCTTCTGTCGTGCTTGTGGGTACTCTTTTTGGAGTGCTAGCAACAGAACTCTCAGAAAGCTTGAGGCAGCACTGGCGACCATATCCTCCTTAATGCATAAAGTGGATGAGGTTGAGGTAAGGCTTTGGAATGATGTGGGGTTGAGGCAAGGCTTTGAAATGATGTGGAGTTGAGGCAAGGCTTTGAAATGATGTGGAGTTGAGGCAAGGCTTTGGAATAATGTGGGGGAAGAAAAGAGAAGGATCAAAAGATGGAGCAATTAAAAGTATATAACCAGGGCCGAAACCTGTTGCCAAGTTCATATCACATGGTTGTTTAAAACACCACGAGAGTTCATGAGTTTAATTTAATTAGTTTTGCTCTTTGAATTGCTAGGTTCTAGAACTTTTTCACACTATGCCACATGACTCTTGGTGTAAGTTTGAAGTCTCTCACCCCTTCGTCTTGAGCTCTACAACCCTTTATAACTACAACACCCGGAGCCCTGAGAACCCTGTATGACATACCTGCATGGCTTGGAAGGTCTGGTGCACTAGCTGAGGCTCCATCCTCAAAAGCTTTATAGATCCAAATGATTTCACCAATGAAGACAGAGGAAGGTACCTGCCAACAAACCCAGGATTCTATCAAGGTGACTTTATAACTTATCATCATCACCATGTCTTGATGCCTCTAGTTGTGTTGAATGAATTAGAACCAGGTTTATGGATTAGCACCTACTCACTCACCTCCCCTTCCTAGTGTAAGGGACACTCAACATCTGTTGACAAGCACCTTCAAGGAAGGCCGCTTCTTCAACTATGATTGATTTGGCATTGTCCCTGGCTTCATGTTTTGTCTGTAGAGGAATGAGCTCCAATAGAGAGTCAAAGGTGTCATGAACCTGTAATTCAGAAAATAGAAGCTAAGCAACTGGACAGTGTTATTAGGATCATGTTTGAATGTGGAGGTATGGATATGTGTTAAAGTCACGTATGATAATTTGCAACGCGTATGTCATTATCTGTCTGCTTAACTTGAGAAGACACAGCTCCTCTGATTTTCACACAAAGTACACAGCTCCTCTGATTTTCACACAAAGCATACAGCTCCTCTGATTTTCACACAATGCACACCTGACGTGCAGTTTGAGATAGCGGTTCCTCCAAATTAGACCAAACCACCTTCATCAGAAGAGATCTGTCCTCAATGGTTAGCAATGGGGGCATTGAACCTGATGATGATGTGAAGTCCCCAGGCTTCCCTTTCAAATCATTGTCTTGCCCTCTTTCTCCTGACAGTGTTACAACGCAGCCTCGCCTCCATGCCTCAACCATGCGCTGCATGGCAGAAGAGAGCAAGCATGCGGCGTGGAATTTGAGGTGGCCATCCTGCTCCTTCAACACCATGTGAGCTGCCCACTTGATCATGCCATCTACAAGGAGGCTGTATGCTCCTGTGAAGAGAGAGAATTTGTTCTGCGCTCAAAATGCTTCCCATCTAGAGTTGTTGAAGCTTCATCTATGATCATCAGAGCCTCACACTAAAGCCCTTGAACAACATGACCAAGAAACCTATCCTAAAATTGCTGTTGATTTGCAAATTAAAGCACTTAGAAAAAAGGCTCTTCAAATCACGTGTTTCCTGATAGGAGCTGAACTTTTTACTAAGGAATGTTGGGATTCAGATCTAGGTACAGATCTCCCTCCAGCACAGAAACAAGCTCACTGCATTTTGAACATCCTGAAAAGACATTATAATCAATAGCACACACAGGCTTGTACAATGCCGGGTAGCATGTCAGAGTGCACTTACTCCAGGGATCAGAGTCAGAGGTCCTGCATCTGAGAGGTGCACAGAGCGCATCCAGAGACATGGCAGTGGCAAGCCCTTTCAGACCGCATACTCTTCCAACAGGTGATGCTTTTTGAAGCTCATGCGCCAGGCCAGCACCTGATTCCAAGCGCAAGTTCTGTTCCACCACACCCAGATGGTGTTGATGAGATTCAGGTTCTGCATTGCAGCCAAGGCTCTGGCCTACTGACTCAGATGCAATGCACTCTAATGCAAGTTCCTCATTCATGATTGCTCTGCGTCCCTCTAAGGGTATTGACTCGCCTAACTCATGAGCCTCCTTGGTTGTGAAGAACCCATCTGCTATTTGAGCTGCAGCAACCTCCTGCAGCAAAGTGTGAGGACGAGAAAACTTAAGTTCACTAGGATGGATTTATGAGTCTGATGCATCTTAAGGTTCTCAGAAATTAAAAGTTTTAAATGTAAAAAAAACATCACATTGTGGGTTAAGACCACAAAAGTGCCCTCTCCTTTCAGACAGTACTGGAGTACCTGAGGTACACTAAGCAGTACCGGAGTACCTGAGGTACACTAGGCAGCTGGGCAAGCACCCAGATTACAGCAGCAGCAGAGGCCAGGGCTTCCCGCACTAGAAGACCCCCTTGTAGGACATGTAGCATTGTCCTAGCAGTAGCAGCTAGTGCTGATACACAACACTGCTCTTTTGATGCCTCTTCGGCCTCAGCTATCTCTGCTCCATGGGTACTCACCAAGTGATAAATGCAGGATATGGCATCCTGCACATCCTGAGTACGGAAATACATGTAAGATATGGCATCCTGCACATCCTGAGTACGGAAATACATGTAAGATATGGCATCCTGCACATCCTGAGTACGGAAATACATGTAAGATATGGCATCCTGCACATCCTGAGTACAGAAATACATGTAAGATATGGCATCCTGCACATCCTGAGTACGGAAATATATGTAAGATATGAAGCTATGATACAAATCATGGAAATAAATGCAAGCAGTCATGTACCTACAAAGCGCAGCGCACAGCATAGTACACTGCACAGAGCGGCTCGTAGAAAAGCTACGATGCGTATGTTTGCATGTATGCTGAGATGGAATAAGCTACGGTCAACCCCCCCCAGGTAATAATTTTACAAATATGTCCATTATTCCGAACTCATCTTCAAATATGCATGCGCGAATTGCCAGTACTGCAGAACATGGCATGTACCTGCATAAGATGTATGACCACTACTGCAGAGCATGGGATGTACCTGCATAAGATGAGGTGCAACATGAGACCCGGTAGCTCCTGCCGCCAAGATACCATCCACACACTCCACCATGACCTGGAGGGCTGCCTTACAGCAAGGTCTGCAGAGTAGCAGTAACAAGGTTACACTTGTGGCACGCACCGATGAAAGATGACACTGCATGTACGCTGCTATACATTACACAGCCCTCTAGACATCACCCACAAATGTAACTTCCCTTTGATCTGCGCCCTCCTGAATAGTACCAGACATTGCTACATGTGGTTACTTATTCTGAAAGCTATGTACCTGATCCACTGATTAAATTCAGGTAGCCACAGGAGAGAAAGCAAGGCTTGCCCTAGGACCACCTGCAAACCCAATGTTCCATAGGGTAGTTAGGGTTTGGGGCCTTCAAGCACTGAACTGCTGAACAAATCACTGAACCATACATTGACAAGCAGCATGTTCTGCATGTCAATGTCATCAATTTAAAGTCATTCCTAACTAGCAAGTGTGTCATGCATGACTTCATGGATGGAGTCAGAATGAGGCTCACCTGGTCTTGATCTTCACCCTCCCATCAGAATGAGACTCACCTGGTCTTGATCTCCACCCTCCCATCCACCGCCTGCATGAAAGGCCTCTGCTTCCTCCTGAACCCTGGCAGTCACCACTGAACCCACTATACCTGCAAGTCATGGGTAATCAAGTGCAACCTCAAGATTGCTCTGTAAGGTGAATAAGTCATGTTCAAGCATCCTGAGAGGGACATTACAATACTAAATCTGCTTCAGCATGGAGCTAAGACAATCCTCCGCAAACAGTAAGGTGAAAAGGAAAAAAAACGTCAGTCAGTCAGATGAGTTGAGCTGTTCTACCTTGACATGCTGGATGCAGGCGTTTCACAGCTGACAGGATTTGGCGGTGAAAGGGTTTTGTGTAATCTAGGAAGATGATCTCCACTACTAGCTCTAGAAGAGTATGGACAACGGGTAGAGAGTCAATGGTAGGCTCCTGAAGCATCAAGATGTCAGGATTTTATGAAAGCTGCAAAGGGTGGTGTTTAACGGGTCTGAATCAACCGTGAAGTTATCTGAGACAATTAAAATTAAACCAACAGAGGACTACAGACATAGCATGCAAATTTTGAGTTTTACAGACTGCTGATTAACTCTTCTTTGAAATTAAACAACCTTTCCAAGCTCTTGAATCAATGCCGCGGTGACACCTTTTAGGTCCCCTGCCTCCCCATAGGCCAAGTGTACGGACCCCAGTCGGAAAAGCTCAGCACAAGTTGTCGATACATCTCGCAGAGATGCCACCTGTTTTTATTTACATTGCTGTAGGATGAATTGAAGTGTGATGACTGATGCGGTGAATGCATGCTGCCGGCGCACCTTTTCAAGCCAATCGGAGGAAAATTCTGCCCCCCTTCCACCCCATCGCTTCTTCTTTTGCACCTTGTAACACTTGCTACTCATGGGAGAGACAGACACCACTCATATTTTCTCCATCAGAAGTAATAAATTTAGAAATCTGCCTCAGCTACTCTGCTACAACAGGAAGAGTCGAGTATTGGGCCAACAGTACTTTAAAGGTAAAAACGTAGTCAGAGTTATCTCTCTGTAAGATTTAATAAAGGCTTGGTGGTCGTTTTCCTAACAGGCTCAATAGCGAGGGTGCACTTTCTTTTCTTGCACCAGCTGCTGATTTCATACTTCCTCCGATGAGGCCTTTTAGACCTGCAAAGGAGGAAGGTCTAACAGGACCCCTCCCTGTCAGAGAAATAAGAAGTTGTCTCAACCATGAAGAGAATTTAAACAGAGAACAGTCACACAGGCGTCACTGAAGATCAAAAACCATAGCTGCTTTCAGGTTGCCATGCCTTTCCTCTTAATGTGCACTCAGCAGCTTCGTACCTCCTGCTGTGTTTTGTGCCCCCTCTAAGGAGTTCTCCCCAGCCGCAGTGTGCATGCTGTTGCTGCTCTCAGACATGCCGAATACGAAGGATTTACTTGCTGCATTAGATGCTGTACGGTGCAAGGAGGTAGCAGCAGTACGACCCAGAAAGGATGAGCCCTGCTTTCAAAGAGCAGGAAGGCAAATGGGCACAGGAGGTGCAAGAAGTAAAAGCAATACGACCCAGAAAGGATGAACCCTGTTTTGAACTCACACTAGGGCAGCAAACTAGGCACAAGGGGTGCAGGGAGCTGAGGACAGATAAAAACCTGTCATCTCTACACTAGATTTTCAAACTTGTAGGTCCTACAGGTTTTTGAATGAAGCACTGGTACCTGTTGAGGGTCCAAGTTTGTAAGGTTCTTGCCAAAAGTTGTTAGCCTGGCAGGGAGATGCCCTTTACTTGTCTGCTGCACCACAGCAGCTTTGGAGGACTTGTCTGTCACTGTGACAGATGCTGGCAGTATATTTGAATTTGATCTGTTCATGAGGGCTATGACTTCTCGTGCCGTGTAGTCCTGAGTCATGATAGATTGCAGAGCTATACCCACATCCTGCAAGCAGGATGCAGATAGGTACGTAAAGATAATGGTAGTAATTCAATGAGAAGATCTTGGGAACTTTGAAGCACTTGTCCTTCAACAGCAGCAATGCTTGAACCAAAAAATGAGAGATACCAAACATTGGAGACAAGCCAGGGAACAAATGGCGCCTTTATTTTTATGAGAATTCAAATTTTAAGGACACATGCTCAGCAGCTGCCTGTTGATGAAAGGAGCACAGTAATGTCACATTTTGAGATAAATTGTAATTTTTACATAGTATCTACATCTTTAAATGCAGTACATCGTTTGAGGTACAACTTCCCACCTGCTCAGCAGTAATACCTCCAGCTGCCAAGAGCCTCTTCCTGGCAGCCTCATGCTTCTGTTTGCTGTAATCATCTTCAACTTCCTCCAACTCCTCAACCACCTCCAACAGCCCTGGCAACACATCCACCTGCATGGCATGTGCATGTGCGCTGATCATTGTTGAGAAAGCTGCTGCTGATATTCATCATCGTCACCTAGACGTTATGTTGCTACAACACAGATAGTTAGCGTACCATATGGTAAGATGGAATCTGGCATTGCACTATGTTCTTAATCAAAGAGTACATCATGAATTTTGCCACCTCATGTTCTAACCTGAATTATGGCACCTCATGTTCTAACCTGAATTTCATTGTCGTCAGCAAACAGAGCAGCGCGTCTCCTCCGTGCCTCTAAGTCTGTTCCATCCTGCGAATGATATTCAGATCAGATTTTGTTATCAGCTTCCAAAGTAAATTGAAAATTGGAAACTCCCCAATATTCGTAATCTAGTAAGTACTATCAATACCACATGCTTCTTCTGACCTCTTCTTCCTCATCTTGTCGCCCCCTCTTGAAGCCATTTTGGATGCCATGCAAAATGGCCCTCACATCCCTCATGTCCTGTTCCTCTTCCCATCTGTTAGGAGTTGGAAAAGTAAGGTGCTCAATTCCCGTCAAAAGGAGTGTTTCTATGCAATGCTGTTACAAATAGACATCAGTTGTCTTCTTGTGCACACTGCATTGTCTTAAGAAGAGTGTCTCATAAACACTTGCCTTTTGTGAACTTCTGCTCTGGCCTTGAAGTCCCTTTGTCCTTCTTGCACCTCCTCAATCAGCTCTTGCTGTAAATCAAACATGGAAAACACACGCCTCCTCTGATGATACATTAAAAGCTTGCCCTGTAAGGCTTATTCAACTGAAGCACTACCAGGCTGTAAGGCTTATTCAACTGAAGCACTACCAGGCTCATTTGGATTTTGTTAGGACCAGAAACCATGACACTCATTGTGCTTGGTAAAATAAAAGGTTCAGCAGATGGTATGTATTTTTTCTATATCTACTAAAGGACAAAACCGTAGCTCTTACCAGCATTCCATCCTCCTCAACATCTGGCTCATACTCATCCTCGCTGACCTCAGCGCCCTGACCCTCTTCATCGCTCAGCTCTGCTTCCATCTCAACAAAGCGCGACCTGCCTTTCTGGCTTTTTTTCTTCTTGCGATTTCTCTCTGCAGCAGCTTTTCTAGGGGATAATTTACTGTTCAAATGATCAGCCCCATTGACCTGAGCTTTCGCAACTTCTGCTGAGAACACCTCTGAGGATACTTTCTGCAAAACATTTCCTCCAGTCTCTCTCTTATTAGGGCTTTCCATAGGGTTAAGAATATGCTCCTCTTCCTCATAAGCTAACGGCTCAGCTACAGTCAAACAGATGGTTATGTTCAAGGTCCAATCACTGTGCCCTTCTACACAATGCCATAAGTAAGCTGAACCATTTTTTCTTCACTGCACAACATGCTGAAAATAGGAAGTATGCAAAATGCCTTCAAGGGTAATGTATTTGGTCCTTCTGATAGGTGTGTCCTGAAAGCAGCACATACATGCTCTTATCACCTTCTGGTATATCATCTAGTTGTTGACTCTCCTCTGAAGTAGACTCGTCCTCTTCCTCCTCTGCTTCATCTGTAGCCTCCTCAATTCCATCATCCACATCGTCTCCATCATCACCATCACCTTCATATGCAACAAAGGGAGAGCCCAAACCTTCACTATAATGCACACTTCATAACAGCTGAGAATGCTAAGAGTCTTCCAGCTTTCAACATTACTGCCGGATCGCAAAAAAAGAGGAAGCTTATCTTCATGTAAATTTGTTTGCGTTATGTTATTAGCTCATACAACGCCCCGCACAACGCCCCGTACAAGACACATGAAGTTATATCCTGCCCACTGAGCACATTCAGCAGGGCATAGCATCTCCAAAGTCTTCTAGTACCTTCCTTGGGCTACTCTTACCACTCTCACTATCTGGCCCCGCCTCATCACTGGAGGAGGCTTCCTCATTTCCATCCTCCTCCTCTGCATCAGTTTCTTCCAGGCGCTCTTCTTCTGCAATTAACTCTTCTGAATCTGAAGCCCCAATTGCCGCACCAGCTCCTCCGTCATCTCCCTGAGTGAGCTGCAACTCTAGGACCTCCGCCTCATTGGGTAGAGTCTGACTATCAGGCAGGGATACTGATGATGCCAGTTGTAATCTGACAGCTGATTTAATGGCAAGGAAGCGAGAGGCACGACCTGGAGGCACCCTGATATGTAGGTAAGTTGTAGTTTGGTTACAATATAGCTTTACTTGTGTAAGACATAGGAAGCACATCTTAACAAACAACATGTAAGCATGCATCTTACAAGTATCAACATATATGCTGCACACATAATGCCTAGGAATAACATTTGTTCATTAGACTCTGAAATCAAAATAAAACCAGCTACAGGCATTGACACCAACAGCTTGTATAGCATGTACTGAGTGCTGACAGCACCTGTTGCGAGCTTGCTTGCTTCCACCTAAATTTCCTTCGTCCAAAGCTCTGGGTCTGACTTGCAGGCTGTCTTGCGCCTACAACATTACGTTAGTTGCACATTTTGCCAGTGAATCATTTACATCTTGTCTGAGCAGGATGGTCTTTTTCATAGAGACAATCATTGGTGATTGAAACAAGTAGGACTGAAATCTTAGTGCACCACTGTTCACCTTCAGATTGCTGATCATCAGATTTGGATCAACAAATCACACAGTTCACCTTCAGATTGCTGATCATCAGATTTGGATCAACAAATCACACAGTCCACCTTCAGATTGCTGATCATCAGATTTGGATCAACAAATCACACTGTTCACCTTCAGATTGCTGATCATCAGATTTGGATCAACAAATCACACAGTTCACCTTCAGATTGCTGATCATCAGATTTGGATCAACAAATCACACAGTTCACCTTCAGATTGCTGATCATCAGATTTGGATCAACAAATCACACAGTTCACCTTCAGATTGCTGATCATCAGATTTGGATCAACAAATCACACAGTTCACCTTCAGAATGCTGATCATCACATTTGGATCAACAAATCACACAGTTCACCTTCAGATTGCTGATCATCAGATTTGGATCAACAAATTACACTGTTCAACTTCAGATTGCTGATCATCAGATTTGGATCAACAAATCACACTGTTCACCTTCAGAATGCTGATCATCACATTTGGATCAACAAATCACACTGTTCACCTTCAGATTGCTTATCATTAGATTTGGATCCACATCCGGATGATCCAAGTCCGCATCATCCGTTGCAGTGTTCAGAAGTTGCGCCTGCTAGAGATTTATAAATTAAGAGATTCTAGTTGAAGAGTTTGTGGGAAATGTAAGGCGTTGCCGCAGCAAAGGACTTCACCTACACGATTGTTTCAATCTGCTGAGTGGGGGAGGACTCCATGAAAATTTCTAACACTAAGAGATATTTCACAGAAGTCTGATGTGAGTAATAGTCTGCTATAACATATCATGCAGTGTTTTCCAATGTGAGTAATAGTCTGCTATAACATATCATTCAGTGTTTTCCAATGTGAGTAATAGTCTGCTATAACATATCATGCAGTGTTTTCCAATGTTTTTCATGCCCAGCAATCCTTCAAGCACACATAGCAAAATCACCTTCAGTATCTTTCCTGGACCCTCATCCACAATCTCCAGATCATCATCCTCGTAGTCTACAGCCATCAAATCTTGTGGTGGCTGGGCTGTGGCCTTAAGTCTGGTATCTTCGTCTCCCAAATGCTGAGCCACTGGGAGGGCTGAGGCCTTGAGCAATTCATTATCATCAACTTCCAAATGCACAGGAGCAGGAGCCGCTAACACTGATTTCGTCATGGTCATTGGCAAGGAACTCAGCCTTGGGTCAGAATCACATAAATTGGGCAATGGCTCTGGTTGAACCTCTTTATTTGGGCAAATCCTTGTGGATCTGTAGTCTTGCTGCAAAGGCCCCTTGGATGCTGATTGTTTCCTTGCTACAAGCTCCAACACGACCTTAAAATCTATGATGGGGAGGGCTTCCTTTTGGGGCGGAGGTTGAGCAGTAAGAGCAGCTTGAGCTCTGGTTGCAACGTAACATGAGCAGATAACACACATGCCTTCAGAGGTGGAAAATGCACTTTAACACATTTAAATGTCTCGAATGTGACGAATCCGCAAGCTTATGCTGACTCCTGGACACACCTTTTTACGACTTCCTTAGTCCTATTCTTCAACTTGGCCACCAAATCCCCAATGGGCTTTATCTCTGGCACAAAGCCTTTGCCAATTCCATCATGCGCAGCTACAACTGAACTCAAAAGGAAGAGCTAGGCACTTGTAATGCTTGCATGATATGCCTAGCTTTGAGTTTATTTTTATTGCCATAATAAGAGCAGGAGAAGAAATGCAAGACTGAGAGAGATTCAAATACATATAAACAAGACTTTGAGCATTCAGCAGTTTTGAAGGTAGCAGGACGACAAAACAACTTGAGGAAAAATGATTCATTGTGACGACAGCCTCTGAACACTGCAAAAAAGATACTTCTAACTGTTGTTAAGAGTTTGAAGTTGCAATGAGAGGGCTACAAGGAGGATATAAGCAATGAGCTGTTTATCAAAAAACATGGTGGTCTACTCACCCCTAAGCCTTCGCTGCATTTCTGCTGGGTTTTCAGAGCAATCCTCGTTTGTTCCTTTGTCTTCTTCTGAGTGCTCTGATTCAGAATCAGCTCCAGAAATTTCCTCAGATTCATCGTCCTTGGCAGCCTCCTCCTTCACCCTCTTGGACTGACCACCCTGCTTCTTCTTGGGGTTCCTCCCCTCATGAGAGTCTGTATTGGCATGTAACATGCACGACTTTCTATCATTCTAACTCAACAATACTATGTTTAATCACGTAAACGAGGCAATGCTTCTGACAGCAGGGTTCGTTACAGCCTGGATCATGAATGCAGCGCTGATACAAGAAAATGACATTCCACTGCAGATGGATGTTGATTACCACCAGTTTTTTTCTGATTCATACCTGTTTCTTGAGAATTGAGAATATGGTCAGCATACTCATCCTCCTCATCCCAGTACTCCCCAACCTCATCTCCATCCACATCCTCTTCACAGCATTCAGCTTCTTCTACACCTTTGCTTCTTTGCCCCTTGTTGGAACCATCAGTGTTCTCCAAATCATCATCTAGATCCTCTTGAAGATTTTCGTCCAAGGTGCTTCTCACACACACCCTCTTCTTGATGATTCGCTTGGGTTCCTGCTTTACTGCTTCCGTATGATGGCCTTCCTTATCAGCACTAGTCTTAATATGGTCTGCTTCATTTGTTAATCTTTTTATTCTGCGGCGGAACGGGGAGTCTTGAAGTGCGTGACTGGTCATAAAAGCAGTGGAAGCCTCTGGAGCTATCTCAACTCCTTCGTCTTCCAGAGAGTCCTCCAGCAGGCTTAGATCTTCTTCATTCAAAGTCATTTTAGTTGATGTATCAGTAGCATTCTGAGACCTTTGCAACGCTGAGTTTTGGTCTAATTTTTCTTGTTCCACATCTTTAACAGCATCTGCTGTAGCAAAAGCAGGTGGAATGTCTAGCTGTTGGTCAAGAGAAGCCTCTGGAATACTGAATGTGAGTCTAAGAGATGCATCGTTGACTATGTTGTGGGCCTCCTTTTGCATCTTCCGCTCCTCTTGAGATGTTTGAGAAGACATTGGGACTGAGCTGTTCTGGTCTTCTGAAAATAAGACATCTAAAAGAAGATTGGATTGCTGATCTTCCATTTTTCAATTACGATTGTCTAAGGTGGTTGATTTGAAATTTGTCCACACGGCTCCGGAACTTGCGTCTCTCTCTCAAGAGTCAAGACACATATTCATTAGAGATACGACTATTTATAGCACACATGCCAGCAACTCTGTTATAAGTGAGGTATCGGTGGCTATGTCAAGAGATTCAAGTTTCAACAAGACACGAGGTAAAAAATTAAAGCAAAGGTGATTCAAAGCTTAAAAATCTTCAAAGCTCGAGACTTAATTATTGCAAGTGACTATCGAATAGACGCACATGTTATTACTTATTATTCGCGAGCGTAGTACAGAATGTTAAGGATCTTCGAACGTGAAGGTGAGAAACTTGAGCAAGTTCTGAAGACATGTACAGCACTCTGTCGACTAGGTCTATGTTATGTGTCTGCATATGATTTTGAAGCTTCACATTCTCAGCATGTAATTTGTATCATACACATCAGCATTAAATATCTGGTTTGCAGCATATGTAGCTGTCATCAAGTACAAAAGGAGAACACTTCGCTGGGCAATCCAGAGGGCTGAGTACACGCTCATGCTCCACAGCTCCAATGGGCTAGTGTATTGCGTCCACAACACCTTCGCATGTTGAAGCAGCATACAGATTCAGCATGCACATTCAGATGGAACTCCATTGCTGCATCTGCATTTATATAGCAAAAATGTATGTGTCAGACAGCATTTTATGTTCCATGAAGTAAAATTTGGCTGTAGTAAGCCCTTTTCAATATCAGACTACATCTGTACTTACCACAAAATATACTTTAGCCCCAAGCACCAGCAAGAACTCGACCAGTAATGACAGATAGTAGTACTTGTACTCATCTGATGTATTCAAAAGTCATCACTTTTAATTTAATTTCAAAAGGAAGTAAGTCACAGGCGCAACCAGGAATTTGTGTTCTAGGCACGAGTCAGCATCAAGACTTACGTCAGTTGCGATGAGTGGATGACAGGGCACATGGCCATGCACTCTTCATGGACTCACATAGATATTTGTCGTATCTCCCAAATCTTATGAAGACTGTTTGACTTGTTGCTATGAAGAATGCAACAATGATGGCAATCATGAGTCCCAACTGCACTCTGAAGAGAGACAGTTCAGATGAATCAATTAGCAATGCTGCAGCATTTCAAAGAGTTTTTTTAGTCCATTACATGGCGGCATAGTCACTCTGTGTTCAGCACACATGTTCTGTTATCAGGGAAGTGGTGAACACAAATATTCCCATTCATCACAGCAGGATCAGTTGTTGATCCTTACTGTCATCGGATTGAAACTTCCTGAACTAACTGTAAGCGAGCTAATTCATTCGCTCTCTTACCCGTACACAATCACTTGTACTGTAATAGATGGGTTGTCGAGTGGGTCAGTGTAGCCCACCACAATTATGTTAATTAATACAAGCAAATGAATGATCCAGTATTGCCATGTCAGTCGTAAGGAAAGGCTCTTAACATCTTTATACACCAGCTGTAGGACAATAAAGCACAAGGTTGGGAGGTAGTGTAAGGATGAGGGAGGCCGTGACACACAGCTGCCCTAGTACTTGCAGGTTCTAACGCACCGTGTCGAACAAGTTATCTTCACTTGTCACAACAGGCTTTATTTCCAACGCAGTTGCCTGATCATTGCCGCTTTCTCCGTTTTTATCTTCAAAGATAGGGTTCTCAAACGTGTACGCGACGATCCTTGCCTTGACCATTCCTTTATTACTAATAAAAAATCTTTATCCTTTGCTTTTGTTACGACTGTTGTTGACTTTTTCCAATTGGTTCTGGAGTTATCGGCAGTAGCAGCTCTCGGCCACAAAAAATTCATCAGCAACACCTTGGTGCATTTTCTTCTAAGTACTAAGATGCCCTGCATGGTGCAATCAAACTCTTTGTATCCCAGGCGATTTTGTAGTAGACAGAGTTTAGTCCCTTCTCTTAACATCAGCAACATAATCATTAACAGGCAAAATGGCATCAGGGTGCCAACAGCTGTGCCAGATCACCCAGGAGCTTTAACTAGTGCCCTAAAACTGCGATTGTGTGAACGACATCAGAGGTAGCTTATGTGTGCTTCACACGCTCAGATTCTTCTGCACAGAATATGAATGACGTCCTGGCCCAGGCACTTGGGGTTATATGTGTTTAAATAAAGGGCACTTCTTCATCCCCAGATCGACCATGTGTCACTCTAACAAATGGGACTCAGATGTGGTATCTAAAGAAGAGGAGCTCTCTCAAAATGCCATCTCTGTAGGAATCTTTGTTCTTTGGGCTGCATTTGCAAGTGAGCACTGTTTACTTCAAAATTTTACATCTGATTTGCATTCTTCAGTGGCACTGATGTTCACTTTATCTTTAAACTGTAAGTTCATACAATCTGAATTACTCTTAAATATGCTCAATCTGATTTGCAGCCTATGCTTTCACAATGTCGCCAAATCAGACACCATACCGGGATGAGATCTTTATCAAGCTTTTGACAGGAATATCTCAGGACTCCACGTATCAAATCAATCCAGTTTACTTCAGGCGCGTTAGGCAGTAGGCACTTCTTGGTTTTAAGAATAGATGAGTCACCGTCTGTTGTTTTGTTGAAGACCAGTACTTAGATACGTATTTATTTGCTAAGGGCTTTATGCTTAATTTCTGTAGAGCTATGATTCTTGGAAAGATTCTTATATTTCTCATTCAACCATTGTTTTGCAGTGTGTTCAACATCATTGGGATTTACACATTTATTTATCAGTGTCTCCTCATCCCTGGAGGCCGGAGTGCCAACAATGTAAGTAGCCTGCCAACTAGCACAGAACATCAAATTATATATGTGCATGCTTACAACATATTTCAAGGTGCTTGGAATATTTAACTGTTGATACCATGGGGCAAGTTGTTGATGAGGGAGGAGATTTAGTGCCCGATCTCATGAGAAAACTCAATGCCCACGATCAAAGTTGGACTGAACCTAGATCCTTCAGGTATTGATATTTAATCTTACAGCATGCCCTGATCATCATCAGATTCCAGCCTGGCCCTTTGTAGTGGTGTCTTATGGGCTTGGTGCGCTTGCACTCCTTCCCTACTTTGCCTTATGGCGCCCTATCAGAGACTTGGAGCTCCCACTTCCCAAGAAGGAGCTAGTGAGCGCATTATCATATGCATGTAACAGCCATTCACTTATCTTGCTGTCGTAGCAACGCCAACATCTTAATATGGAAGTTAAGAATATCAGTATCATTTTGTTTTGTAAGCCTAGCATTAATGCGATGGATGAGGTGTACTATTGTGGGCAAACTGGGAACTTGAACACCTGCTTGATTGTCCCAAAATTGTACAGGAGGGCTGGAACAAGTTGGCTATGCGTGGTGCAGAGACACAGGTCCTTCCAGCAATAGCATTAGGGTTTGGTATCTACTTGCTGTACAAAGCATTCACAGCAGACGGGTCTGCTTGGGAAGGTAGATCTTAAACACAGATCTTAAGGGTCTGGATTATGATTCATGTGGAACCTCAAACAACTCCCTCATTGTTGCTCTCAACTTGTCTAAGAGTACACATGAGATGCTAGCACTTGATCTGCATGTGTGCTTCATGCTGGGTTCACTTGACTAGTAATCTTGGATGCGCTGTCAGGTTATCTTCAGTTGTTCGATGAGAGCCGGCTGGTGCACATATCTACAATTGACTGCACCATCCTCATGTCCCTAACGCCATTTTGGATGGCAAATGATGCAGAGCTTAGGAACTGGAAGGACAGGTAAGGACCAAAGCATCATTGTGGCTAGAAACTTATGCTGAATAAGATATCTGTTCATTTTTGGACGCGGCTTACTGAAACAGATGTGGAAAGTCTCATAAGGATGTTTTCATTTGTCAGGGAAACGCTGCTACCCATCCTCTCTTTCTTACCAGTGGTAGGTCCCCTGACGTACTTGATATTGAGGCCTAGATCTGTTGATAAGTGAAAACCTGCACGTTACCGGATATAATGAGTTTTAATTCGTTAAAGATGAGACCATGGGCCTCTTTTTTAACTATGAGGTTTGTTTCAGGCTGGTTTCCTAAGTCCTAACATCTTTGTAGCTGGGACAATAAAACTTATAACAATGAGTGGACGTCAACTTATGCCCTATTTTGATTTATGGAAGGAGGAATGGTTGGAAAACTGGCTTCGGAGCTGTCAAAGAATTATCACCTTTTTCGCCGAGATTTAAACTATAGACATCATAAAATATTTTAAGAATTTAGATACAAAAATGTCGCTCCGTCCGCTTAGGAATTTGAATTCAGCCACATTAGTCAATCAGGTCACCAGAAAGTCGGGCCAAACCAAGAATAGGATAAAGGGCGTCGCTGACAAAAGGGATCACGTATAATATTTTTTGTAGTTTCTAGCGTTATATCATGCAGTTTGTTGAAGCTTAAATCTTGTGTATATAATATGTTGCGAGGCCCTAAATTCTGAGTAGGTATTGGACCAAGCCTCCACGCAACCTCTCCAGGTTATATGAACCTTAAAAAATCGGCCTCTAGTACAGTAATAAATGGGACGTCCCATTGGTAGTAGATCGACAGTATCCCGCCAGATTATTCAGCAAGCAGGGATCAGTGCTGCAGACAAAGCAAGAGAAGCATTAAAAGAATCTTTAGAGGAAGGGATAGTGCTAAAAGCAGCAGTGATTCACCAGGATGAAGGTCTTCAGGGAGTGTTAGGATATTGTAGGGTATATTATCTTTTTATTCTATCTGTGGTAAGCAGTTCATCAGTTGCATGTGCATTCAGGTAATCAGTTATTCGTTGTATCCCCCAATTTAAGACTAAGAGATGTAACCAGTCGCATGTGCATTCACCACAGAATCATAGGGTGAGCCGACATCATGGGGACTGCGATGTGAGAAAGTACAGCTAGGATGGGAAAATCGTACAGCAGACAACAGAGAAAAATGTTTTGATCATCTCCCAGAACTATGAACAGGAGTGAGGAAGTGAGGTGGATGGGGTTAGAGGCATCCTGCATGCAGAGGCTTGGGGGCCAAGTAGTACATGTGAACATTGCAACAATGATGAAGAAGTCTACATCATCAAGATGCCTGATGGGCAAGTGCAGTATTTTGGCAGGATATGTGCATTCAATATTAGCCTCTAGAATGCTCAGGTTTCAAGAATACATGCACCCCCCTCCCCTCTCTCCTTTGGTTGCTTTCCTAGAGCTCGACCCGATCATGCCACAGATTTGGTTTGAGTTACAGTTAATTCCTCTTTATAGCAGGAGGCTGGATTATGAGGGCTTATCAGCTGTATTAGTTGCTTAGCCTTGTCAACAGTTTAGAAGAAACAGGTAAGGTCCTACTAGTAATGCCTTGAGTCTCACGAATTTAGGGTCATGATCATCAGTCACGATGTTGTATATGTATTCATCATTTTCATCAAGATGAGGATTTCCGAATTAGCAACTGAATGGGACAACGTTTGCAACAGTTTCTTAACGTAGTGATACCTGAAAAGTTGCACAGCGACAAGAAACAATGTCAACTAGTGGACAGCAACGACTTGTTGCCGGTAATCCTTGAAGTTGGAGCATTGTCCAAGAACCAAATAAATCGACGTAATGCTACAGCTGCAGAGGTAGTGAAGAAGTAGTTTCAGCAGATGTTTGATAAATATGCGGCTAGTGATGTCAGTGCATTTTAAAAACTAGTCGAACATGGTATAGCATATGCTTCCTTTGGAGAGAGCTTGAAGGCCCATTGGAAGTAGTAGTCTGTGCTGTCTGCAGACTGCAGGCAATATTATCGACTACATTGTCCTATAGCTCATCAGGTCGGTGATTATATCTTACCATAAAGCCTCTGTGAAGGTAGTGACGAAGGAACTAGGAGCAAGTGACAAGCAGGCAGAGGTTAATGCTGTTTCACAATTGCCAGCCTTTGAAAGGCTCATTGGAGTAATTTTATTGCCTCAAGTTGCGAACTGACTCGGAAAGGGAACAAATTAATCAAGATTGACTAAATAATAATACTCGTCACCGAAACACAAGTCATCGATATATCATCACTGAAATAATAATTAATAATTATACATATAGAAGTTGATATCATCACTAAAAAAAAGTAAACTAAACGAACTCAGTTATAATAATAAATAATAATGATAATAATAATAAAGAATACTCATCACCGAAAAAATAACGTCACCGAAAAACGTCACATTTTCGCGTCACATTTTCATGTGTACGGCATGAAATTAAAGAGATAAATTGATGTGCTTACGTGCCTGCTGCTTTTGCAGTGCATGGTTTTACACACTTATATTGGAATGAGGCTAACTGCTAAACATACATAAATAGAATTTAAGGTAAGCATCTTTTTAATGTAGTCATCACTCAGAAAATGCTTCAGAAAATAACGTTGGTAAAACATGGCCCTAGTTAGTGCGATATATCAGGATCTCATTATTTGAATTTAATGATCATATCATGTAAGCAACACCAGCGGGGAGAAAGGACGTGCAAACCATGATGGGTTTAGGGATCACGTCACGTCTTGCACTCATCAATCATTATTCATCTCACACAAGTCTTGGTCACGCAACGATATCGCATTTTACTTTCAATGCACTGACTTGAAAAGTAAGGAGCAGATCTTGAGAGGGTAGCATAGCACGGTGTAACGGCATTTTGCTCAAGTGATAATGATGTAATGTTAATACGAACTTTAAAGATTTTGGAGTGCTTTGATCAGCTTTAGGATTTGTTTCTGCTTTCCTGCCCTAGTTAGGTACCTTCAGAGCGAGTCACAACGCCTTATCTCTGAGGAATCCAGGCGTTCAGCCTATTTCAAGCAAGATCAAGTTGCTAGGCGACAGGAACCTTCGTAAAAAACCAGAAACGAAAAGAGTTGTGAAATGAGGCTTAATACAAGACAGCTCTTAATGACACAGGTTCTGCGCACTTCAGTATGACTTTAGAACTCCAAAATTTGCGATGGTTCCTGGTTATCACAGATTTTCACTGAAGCCGACAAGTAGGAAACTAGGGAAAAGATCTAGGCATGGGAACTAGTGGTAGCAAGGGGAGTGAAAAGAAAGTACCCCAAGATGTAGAAGATTGTCCTGAGGCGAAGGACAACTCTGTTTTGAGAGTACCTTAAGAGCAATGCAACTCTCCTGGTGAGATGTTCTTCAGGTTAATTTTCAGGCTAATTTTTCTTGAGCCTATGTATTCTCATATATATCGAGCCTTCTCTTAAGTCTCAGGCCTAGCGCATGAGGAGATTTGCATTCTGCTTAAAAGACAAGTCTATGCCATGTCATATGTATATGACTTTAATGGGTGCACTACCAGATATACCTGATAGAAAACTTACCCTGATCTAAGGAGACCTGATAAATGCTGTCTCAATTCTTTACAACTAAACAAGACACTTTCTTTCATTCAAAATCTAATCCCAGAGGAAAGGCGAGACCAACTAATAAAGCTGGGCCTTCCTGGAGTGCTCCTGTCATCAGAAGAAGTCACAACAGATGACTTTAAGGAATGGAGTGACGGAGGCCACAAGTGGCACCCTGCACCGCGGAACGGTTTCAAGGGTAGAAGGCTAGAGGTGAGTCATAATGTTGTCATTGCGTGAGCATCCTCCACAGATTAAGTGGCCTGCTCATCCTGTATAAGATTGAGTTGGTGTGATGCTTCCTGTACACAATTTGTCACAATGTTCCAGAAAAATGCTTGTTTTTGGTTGCTCATTAAGGTGAGAATGTTTAAAGTTACCTGCGAAGTGAAAAAGTGAGTAAGCCCAGCAGTGTACTTAAATACTTATAGCCCCACTGACCTGCTTTCTCGATGTAACTTTTAACCTCCCTGACAGTCTTATCTCCTATGGTGTCTTTACATACCTGCAGATATTTTGGGACATGGAGAACTGCCCTTTAGTAAATGACATTGCGCCATCTCAACATTACCGTTTATTAAGGAAGGTTTTCAAGGAGCGCCTGGGCATTCAAGCACGTGACTTCATGCTCAATGCAGGTACCAAAGCTCTATGAAAGTTCAGAACTTATAGCTTGCTCTTCATGCATGGAGGAAACATCACGACTTGTTGCCTGATAGTACACAACTCATGGCTTGTTACATGCAAGTAATGCAAGTACACAACTCACAGCTTGCTTCCTGTCTTTAGAAACTCATTGTTTGCTCCATGCAAGACATTGATTGCATGAGCAATAGACATTGATTGCATGAGCAATAGACATTCTCGTTTCGTCAGAGCCGTTCTTGTATGACTCTTTCAAGAAGGTCCAGCGCCCCAGTGTACTAGGATATGAAAGTCGGATGACACTCATGACCCGCGTATGGACTCATGACCTGCATATGGACTCTGTTTGGTGATTCTGAGTTCATGGCCCACTCTTGAGACTATTTGATCATACACCTGACCTGCATAAACATATCTCTGGTCATACGCCTGGCCTGTGTACATATATCTCAGGTCATTCGCCTGGCCTGTATACATATATCTCAGGTCATACACCTGGCCTGTGTACACATATAAACCCTAAACATATATCTCAGGTCATACACCTGGCCTGTGTACATATATCTCAGGTCATACACCCGGCCTGTGTACATATATCTCAGGTCATACACCTGGCCTGTGTACACATATAAACCCTAAACATATATCTCAGGTCATACACCCGGCCTGTGTACATATATCTCAGGTCATACACCTGGCATGTGTACATATATAAACTGAACTGATTGCTTCTTGTGCAGCAGCTTCATAGCACCATGTTTCATGCTGATTCATATTTAAGGAATATCTGATCTTGTGATTCCATCAAATATTTATTGGAGGTTTTATCCCTCAAAAAATGTTTATGCCTGCTGTATAATTGCTTATTGAATCTGGATCACCTTTTCAATTACTTTCTTCCTTATTTCAAATGCCTTGGCATGTTGCGCAGCAACACCTCTCCTGTTTTTGTCAATCTATTTTTCCTACTTTGCTGTGCTGACTGGACCAAATGATATTTTTAAGCTGAACATGCTCATACTCAGGCATATCTGACTTGACTCTGGAGGCTTTGCCTTGCAATGTCCGGCAAGATATCACTGCTGTGGAGAGCATGTACACAAATATCCAAAAATGTTTAGGCACTAAATACAAAAACAAGGTTACTGGAGAAGTTGTAGACCTGAAGGCCAGCCAGCATTCTGTTGATGCTAAGCTACTGCAGATGATGAATCGTTACATGTTGGGTACTCAGAAGGACGATGTCCTGGTGCTGATTTGCGGTAGGTTCTCCTGAATCATGAAGGCCATGTCTAATTCACAGGTCCTGTCTTATCTTAAGGTTCTTCCACATCAATCTTTGAAGCTTGTCGTGGGAATGTGGCAGTTGCCTGGTCTTGACTAGCTGTGTGAGAATGTGTAGTGTCCTCTGGGATGTCACGTTGACATAGGTCTGGGATGTCACGTTGACATAGGTCATGTGGATATCTTTTTTTCCCAATGGCCTAGAAAATCCATACTCTCATTCTCAGCCCAAAAGATCAGCATGCATTAATGTGGCAGACCATGGAAGTAGTCTGAAATGTACAGAAGGTTTATTGAGTTTACTTACTAGATGTACAGAAGATTTAGTGAGGTTGCTTTTAATTGCTTAGATTAATTGCTGAGTATTTCTTGCAGGGCTGAATCTTTCACCAGGATTTGGAATGTGGAGAGAATTAAGTTATAGGGTCCTTTGCAAGGACACCTCGTATATTCAAGTAGTATTTATACTTTAAATGCTGACTCTGTCACGCCTCTCCTTAATAAAGCCTCTTCCATTCCTGAGTAAAGTACATGAAGTTGTGCACTAGTAGTTTTACTGTGACACTCTTGATTTTGCGTTGCAGGCGATAAGGATTACATATCTCACCTCACCGCGGCTGCAGAAACTTACCAACTGCAATTGCTGGTCTTAGCTCCTGCCTGGAACTCTACAGCCCAGGGGTACAGGGATATGGTACAGCTCGGGACCATTCGCTGGTTCACTAACTTCAAAGACTTCATTAAACACCATGCAGCAATTGTTGATAAGCCTGCTTCTCAGTTAGCAATGCCGGGGAGGGCAGAGTGGAATCTACAGGCTGCAGTGAGATCTGCTCAGAACTTAGATGCTGAGCAGCTTCTTCTGCCACAAGATGGCAATCATGCACTGGTAGGGGTTGGGGAGGAGGCCTTCTAGGAATACTGTGGCAGAGTTTGTTAATTTATGTGTTCTTTTATTGCAGTTTTTCATCACACTTTTTAATGCCACAACATTTGATACATTATGTCTGTCAATGTCCATGCTCCCTGCTCACTCTAGCTGCTCTCCCTGTTCTCTCTATTCTCTCTCCATTCTTTCCCTTTGCATCGTATGCAGGATACAGTAACCATTGATTTCTTTATTAAAGGAATGGTGACTCGATTTGATCGATCCTTTGCGGAGAACATTCTTACAAAGGCATCGTTTCAACTTTGCCGCCGGTTCCTGATCAATGGCTCCCTCCTGGACCCAGATACTCTGAAGCTTCTGGAGGCATGCCAGGTGCCCTCAGTACTGTCCAAGGTTTTCCATGAAGCTAACCAAATGGCCCCTAGATTCCTACTAGAGGTGATGAGAGGCGCTGATGTAGTGTTTACCAAGTACTGATGTATTGAGTGTAGGCAGTAGTACAGGTATTCAAGTGAGAGATGCAGCCTGTTACCTATTGCTTACACCTTTCATGTCATGGTCAAGTAATGCCGTGTCATGTCATGCCCTCTAGCCTGCTTCTGTGTCCTGAAACTTTGGAACATATTGTGATGTATCGTCATAGATCCTACTAAGACCTCTGACGCATCTGGATACAAACTCATCTTTTCATTTGCCTGATTTGATCTCATACTACGATTTGTATTTTCCCACAGCAGATTTCTTCCACCAATCTCAGATTATTACTGAAGTACTTTCCTGTAGAGGCCTTTTCTTTGTTTGCTGAATTCTATTCTTTAGTTGGAACTTTTATATGAAGTTGTGGGCTGTTGATGAAGTTGTGGGCTGTGTTGAGATCATCATTCATCCTCAACAGGTTCTCAGCAGTGAGGGAGGTTTGAGGATGTGGTTTCAGAGGAAGCTCGAGGAGGAGCTTGGGAAGGGTGCTGAGACGGCTTCTGATTCAAACAAGGTTTGTAGATAGAGGGGCTTCCACTGCACTTTCCTTCAATTATGTACAATGTGATGAATATTTTATGATGGCGCTGATAGTGATCTTAGTTGCAGACTCCAGTGCCATCCAATGCAGTGCCGCCATCCAATGCAGTGCCATCCCATGCCCACATAGATTCACAAACTTGAGAGACCAGAACTGATGAGTTGTGTAGTGCATTAATTCTGTCCTCATAATTGGCTATGCCATACTAGTCATACAATTGATTTAGTTCCCTCTATTTATGGTTCAGGATCCAATGCCTGGTGGTTCTGTGAAGAGCATGGTGGAGACATTTGAGCACAAGTTTGCAGCTCTGGTGTTGCATAACCATAGCTTTGGCCTTTGCCGTCCATTTTTGCATCATGGGACACTGATTGATGAGAGCACAAAGAAGATGTTGCTTCTGTGTGCATCTCCAGGTCCCCTAAATGCAGCGTTCCAGAAAGCTTTGGCTTTGAGCCCCAAGGCATTACACCAGGTGTGAATTACCAGACTTCACACTTTTCTCTCCTTCCTTATACCAGAAAGTACATTAGCTTCTAGTTTCTGCTAGCTTCTAGCTAGTTTCTACAAAGAAAAAGGTGCCTCGACAGTTTAAAAATAGGTATGTACAAACCCTAGAGCTCAATTTCAGGCAATACAATATGCTTTACCACCAGCATTTGCGCAATCTAACTTGTGATGTGCAATAAAAGGTTAGCCTGCTTCAACCCCTGTTTGATTACATTTTTAAATGTGCTCAGGCACTTTTAAGCCCTGGGGGTTTGAAAAGTTGGTTCAAAACTGAACTAACAGATATTCCACCATCCACACAAGCTCCTCCAGCAGCAGCAGCAGAAGGTTTAGACAGATCTCTGGTAAGCTTTACCACGCTTTTGCTTGAAATGTGGACAGTCTATGCACTAGTGGTCTGAATTCAGTTATGTGCAACTACCCCTAATTAAATGTGATGGACAGTCTAGATGCACTAGTGGTCTGAATTCAGTTATGTGCAACCCCTGATAAATAAATGTGATGGACAGTCTATGCACTAGTGGTCTGAATTCAGTTATGTGCAACCCCTGATAAATAAATGCTACTATGATGACCTTATTGCAACATCGTTATTCCAGTTATGGATGGTGGTTGCAGTACCAAGTAGTTATGGATAATGGTGGTTGCAGTACCAAGCAGTTATGGATGGTGGTTGCAGTACCAAGTAGTTATGGATGGTGGTTGCAGTACCAAGTAGTTATGGATGGTGGTTGCAGTACCAAGTAGTTATGGATAATGGTGGTTGCAGTACCAAGTAGTTATGGATAATGGTGGTTGCAGTACCAAGTAGTTACGGATAATGGTGGTTGCAGTACCAAGTAGTTATGGATAATGGTGGTTGCAGTACCAAGGTAGTTATGGATAATGGTGGTTGAAGTACCAAGTAGTTATGGATAATGGTGGTTGAAGTACCAAGTAGTTATGGATAATGGTGGTTGAAGTACCAAGTAGTTATGGATAATGGTGGTTGCAGTACCAAGTAGTTATGGATAATGGTGGTTGCAGTACCAAGTAGTTATGGATAATGGTGGTTGCAGTACCAAGTAGTTATGGATAATGGTGGTTGCAGTACCAAGTAGTTATGGATAATGGTGGTTGCAGTACCAAGTAGTTGTGGATAATGTTGGTCATTACCAACTTGGTTGCTACATGTTGACAGGATTCAAATGGAAGAGGGCCCACAGGGATACTCATCTCCAGATCGAAGAATTGTGCTGATGTCAAAAGCTTGGTCTATAGCTTTGATCGGACCTTCACTTTGCAAGGATCACTTCCAGGACTGTGTGAGATTCATAAAGAATGGATCTTTACTAGACAAGGAGACAAGGCTTCTTTTGTTTGAGTGCATGGACCCTCAAGTGCTCCAAGCTATCTTCCACAAGGCAAAAAGCATGGCTCCGAGAGACCTGTATGAGGTAAGCATGCTGTAAGGAATCTGCGGAATGGACGGTCTGAGAGGAACACCGCCATGTTTCACAGATGGCCAAGTATACAGGATATGTAATATGTCTGATTTTAACCACCAGGTGTTGAGCAGAAGAGGCGGACTGCATAGCTGGTTTCGGAGGAAATTAGAAGAAGAACAAGAGGTCATTGGCAGCGGGGCAAACCCTGCCAAAACCCAAGCGCCTGCGCACACAGCGGTGTGTGATTTCTTTTGCTGCAGATTTGTCTTAAGTTGCTTGGTGTTGTTGAAATCACGACGCCTCAATCAAGAGGTTTATCCCATATCCCACTGCGCATGCTGGTTTCTTGACTCAGCATAAATGCAAGTAGTAACATGAAGGAACTTGTTGTGCTTTGTTTAGGCTGCATAACTTGTTGAAGCCCCTGCTCTGTATATCATATCGCTCATGCCCTGTTATTCAGGGTCCAGGAGGTGTCCTTGATGAGGTCAAGAGGATGGTGGACTCATTTGAGCGGGACGCCACACATGGTGTTCTGACTAAGGAGAACTACTTTGAGTGCCGGCAGTTTATCGTGAATGGAAGTATCCTCAGAAACGACTCAAAGAGGGTCTTGCTGGAGTGTAGATCACCCATCGTGCTCAAATCAGTGTTTCACAAGGCAAACAGCATGAATCCAAGGAGGCTGAAAGAGGTGTGTAGTTATGAAGTGCTGCTCAGTATGTAGACGGAGTTGCATGTAACGATTCAGGTGCTCACCAGCAGTGTAGTGGCATACTGCTACCCAGACATGTTGGAAACTTACAGGCCGCTTTATGAAAGCAATAAGTGTTGTAGATAAGGAACATTCATAAGCATGAATGGATGGAATTCATGCTCATGATGTGGATCTTGGCTGCGTTCTACTTGAATACAACAGCATGCAGCATTGCAGCACAAGGTAGAGGAATAGAGTTGTTCTGGTATAATTGCAACATACCCACATACATCATTGGTTTGAAGTCTCTTATAGTATATCAGAACTCTACATGGAGAGTCTGTGCCATGGCCGTCAGTTCCAAGTCCTGAAAAGCTTTGACCGACTTTTTTACTGCGCTATGCGTTCTTCAGGTTCTAAGCAAAAATGGCTTGAAGTACTGGTTTCGAGCTAAGATTGCAGAGGAGATGAATGCAGTAAAGGAAGCACAGGCTTCTACAAGCGCCATGCCTTCATGGCAAAAGGTAACAAGCAAACGTCTTCGTCTTTGTTCAGAAATGATTCAGAAGCCGTACTGATTTATTTCTGGGTTAGGATTTCGGGTTTGTCGCATACGTTTTGAAATGCCTGCTGCGTCCACGCTGGTGCCTGCCTCAATGCTTATCTTGAGCTTTAATCTCATCAGTACCTGCTGGACATTAGAGACCTCTGAAGTTGCCTCTTTGCTCCTGGACTCAGTAAACCCCTTTTTGTAGATGCTGCTGTTGTTACAGGCTGTAAACAATCAAACAAACAAACACTTTCTACCGGCCAATGTCTACAATCTTTTGAATGTTTTTTGCAAGTTGATGGGAGAAATCTGTTTCTTTTGTATAATGGCATATACTGCCTATTTAATCTGAGCTTGTTCCATCTAGTCCTGAAATAAGATGATGTGTCCCTCCTGCATGAAGAAATGGTACAATGGGTTCCTTAATCTGTTCAGGGAGAGAGTGTGGACTTGAGAAACAAGATCAGGGAGATGGTGGAAGCATTTGATCGGGCCCTAGTCCTTAACATAAACACCAAGGATAATTTCCAGGCTTGTAGGAGATTCATTAAAAACGGTTCTCTGTTAGACTCTGAGTCACGAGAGGCCTTGTTGTCCTGCACTTCTCCCTCCATTCTCAGAACTGTTTTCCACAAGGCCAACAGCATGGGCCCACGAAGCCTGTATGACGTGAGATGCCACTTTCTGATGTTAACCTTTGTGGCGTTTCATACCTGTTTATTGCCGTATGTATTGTGGTGTAGAGTTCAAAACGCAACATGTAACAGCAGGTTTGTTTACATGACCATGGAATGAATCATTGAATGCAAATGGCATGCCACCATTTGATGAAGATGCTATTTGATCTTTGCAGGTGCTGGGCTCAGATGTTCTGAGGGACTGGTTGGTGAGGAAGGTGGATGAAGAGAAGAGTGTGGCCCATCTTGCTTCAAGGCCTGCAATGTCCACCTCACAGGTAAATAATATCACGCACACATCATTATCTACTCTGGTAAAGTTTACAAGGATGCGCTCGCAGATAAGTAATAATAGGCTCCGACAGACTGCTGCTCTCTGCGTGCATGCACAATCTGATCAGGAGGTGAATGTTTTCAGACCCATGTAGCACCTTGTATCATATTAAAGTACTCTTTGACTACAAGTCGTTGGGTGTCTAGTGCAGCTAGCAAAGTGATGTATTACCTTCTATTCCTCATCCTAAAACCACAACAGTAGACTCTGTTTAATTTTTTCCAGGCTCCTCAGGCGGGATCTAATGGAACGACCTCGCACATCAAGAGCATGGTGGAGTCTTTTGACCGCCACTTGATGAAGCTTGTTCTCACTGACGAGAAGAAGTCATTTACAAGCTTCATTCAGGATGGCTCTCTCCTGAATGATGAGACCCGGCTGTTTCTTCTGACTTGCTCGGATCAGGCTGTGCTCTCATCTGTACTTGAGAAAGCTACAAGCCTCGAGCATAACGCTTTGCTGCAGGTTAGACAAAGTAATACAGTTGTTGATTGTATTTTAGGTGCATAATTACTCATCTTTGCTTGTGCAGCATCACACATTGCCTCTTGTTAACATGCAGGTTCTCCCTGTTCCTTGTCTCTAGGGCTGCATTACACTGCATGCAGGTCCTTGACTCACCAGGTGGACTGATGACTTGGTTGAAAGAGAAGTTAGAGGAAGCTAATACATCAAATGCATCTACACCATTAGCTGCTGACGGGTGTACAATGGCAGCTGCAGCAGACACTGTTCCACTGCAGTGTGACATTAAGGTACAGAACACTGTGCATAAGATGACTGATTTGTTGATGACATGTTAAAGAGGTGTTGGGTAGGTCTAGTCTGTGATCAATGGAACTTAAGAACAAAGAGACAATCCAAAGATTACTCTTAGCCTTCCTCACAGACCAAGCCGGAATATTAGGCAGCACCCATAGTAGCAGGCACATAGTAGACATGCGTGCAGCTGTGTTAAAGCTAAAGCTCTTGCCCTGTTGCCTTATGGGAAATATTGCAGCATTCCAACGCGTTAATGTGTGAAGCAACACGTTTGTCACACATGTGATTAGTTAGGAAATCACAACCAGTGACTTGTATTGATAGCCAGTCATTGAACTTGTGTTGATTTCTTGAGAATCCACTATTTCACAATTTGCATTCATTTGTTGTCCCCACAGGCAGAGTACCCTTTAACTGAAAATGGTGGTGACGACGATGATGATGACATGGTGGAGAAGTTTGAAACAGCACTTTCAGCACAGATCGTCCTCAACAAAGAATACCACGAATGTAAGAGGTACATTCGGGAAGACGGGCTACTAAATGTCCAGACAAAGAGGATGCTTAAAGGGTACAGCAAGGAGCATCCTGATGTACTGGCTGATGTCTTTGACGAGGCAAAGGCTCTTGACTCTATCAGCTTGCTTGAGGTGAGGTTGCTTCTTACATCACCTTATTATGAATTACTCTGGATTGTATGGTGTTAATGCTTAATAAATCCGTGTGCTTGAAATGATACACTTCCCAGCATTTTTACACAGAATTTCTTTAACTTGCATCCAAACTCGCATCCACTACATCCAGCTGTTGAGCGATCCTAATGCGCTCCAGAGCTGGTTCAAGTCCAAATTGGATTATGGTTTACAGGAGATGAAGCAGGCACCTGCTGTCAGTGCTGAGCCCCAGCAGGTAGAACTAGACCAGTAGGGACCTGTTTTTGATAGTAAGGAATCATAACTAGCACATCATATTGGGGGGCTACCACAGGCACAAACATGCTATTGCCGGTGATAGTCAAGACAGACAGTTCATGTTCTTACCCATTGCTCTTAGTTGGCTACTTTCATCATCAGCAATTTCTCGCTTCTGCTGTATGTGGACTCTGTATGTGGACTCTGTATGTGGAGTGTAAACATGCTGTAGTGAACAAAAACGTTCTGCACAAATTCGTACCTCCAGGATTGGCATGCGGTTAAAGACACGGTTGTGAAGTTGGTTGAGACCTTCAACAGCGACCTGGCAGTGAAAGTCATCACCGATAGGAAGTACCAGCAATGTCGGAAAGAGTTCATGCATGAAGGTTCGCTGCTAAATGAGGAGACAGAGTGTCTGCTGCTGAAATGCAAAGATCCTCCTGCGTTGAGGCTAGCTTTTGAGAACGTAATGAAGATGGACCCTTCAAGCCTATACCAGGTTAGTGAGCTATTTTGTACATGGACTCTTGGTTGCTTGTTGAAGTCATCACATGAGTATCTAGATCTGTTATGTCCTACACCGAAACCTTGAAATTAAGATTGTGACATGCATTTATAAGAAAATGCAAGTCAAGGTTTCAAACCAGAATTCAAGATGGTCTGGTGGATGTACAGTAATATGTAATGTAGAAACAGCTCGACACCTTGGATGACATGTCCTAAGCATTGAGCCTGCATGAGACAATGATTGGTTCATAATTCTGCAGGATCCATCCAACATGGACATGAGACAATGATTGGTTCATACGTCTTCACTAGGATCCATCCATCATGGACATGAGACAATGTTTGGTTCATACTTCTTCACTAGGATCCATCCATAATGGACATGAGACAATGATTGGTTCATAATTCTGCAGGATCCATCCAACATGGACATGAGACAATGTTTGGTTCATACTTCTTCACTAGGATCCATCCATCATGGACATGAGACAATGATTGGTTCATAATTCTGCAGGATCCATCCAACATGGACATGAGACAATGATTGGTTCATACGTCCTCACTAGGATCCATCCATCATGGACATGAGACAATGTTTGGTTCATACTTCTTCACTAGGATCCATCCATAATGGACATGAGACAATGATTGGTTCATACTTCTGCTCCAGATCCATCCATAATGGACATGAGGCATCATGACTTTTTTAATATGCAGCAATGACTTTTAATGGGAATATATTTTTGAGTTTTGAAATAAAACGACTTGCAAATTATCTTCCCTGTAGATCTTATGTTCCCCGGGTGGACTTAGTGAGTGGTTCCGAGATCAGCTGGGAATGAGACCTGCGGTACCTTCCATGCCCACCCCAAGCCCAGTGGCACAGGAGGTAACAGGCTGCATGTACTGCATGTTTATTATAATGCATGGCTGGAATCAGTTAGGTGCAGCCCTGTCGATGACACAGTTGAATTGACCGAGATTAGTAACTTGTAGCCAGATGGATATCAGGGGTGATGCCAGAGTTGACATTAATAGCAGCCATGTTCATCACGGTAGGTGTAATAATAGGTGGACGCAGACTTGATGTGGCCATCTAGTACAAGCACCCACACATTGGTAGTCCTCACTTGATCTTGACGCCCGTAACTCAGTCACCATACATGAAGCATCCTAGTCCTCCTTTGAGGCTGTAATTCTACACCATGAGGTCTCAGACTGTCCAAGGTTCTTACATACACATTAGGTAGGTCAAATGTTGTAAGGCACTTTCTCATTGCAGTTGCCTTGATATCGACTTAGCAAACAAGGTGTTTTCAGCTTACTCGTTTTCACTAAGTAATAGGACCCAATGCATGAAAATTGTTTCCCCTCTAGACATTTAGTAGTCTCCGACAAACTATGATGAGGACTAAGTGCATATTACTAGCTTGGATATGTCTTTGCCAACGTTGGTTTCTTATCTCTGGTTCAGAATGCCCAGGCAGGTGTCACTGCAAGAGTCAAAGCCTTGGTCGACTGCTTCGACCGCGGCTTGGCTCTGCGTGTCGTAGACGAAGACAAGTACAAAGATTGCCGGCAGTTCATGCAGGGATGGTCCTTACTGGATGCAGACACGAGGGGCTTCCTGCTAAAATGCAGGGATCCAGACCTCGTGAGATCTGTGCTTGAAAGGTTTATCAACATTGGTCCTGAATACCTGTTTGAGGTGAGTTTGAGACTCAGTAATAAACCTCTTAGCTGTCCATTATATGTCTTCACTTCAAGGAGTACGAGGAAGCCGCTGCCTTGCAAGGAAACGACTCTGCTTTGCGGTTGCTGTTTTAGATTGATGTGCGTTCCTCATGAAGCTACAGATTTGATGGCTGTTTTTAGTGTTAAACTCTTACTTTTGTGAAGGTAGGTTATTATATATCACATATGTAGCGTATACAACTCTGAAGTGAAGAAGGAAAAGGTTGTAATAAAAGTTAAAATTCTGAGTGCAGCTACTTCAGGAACCTGGAAGAACAAAGGGTTGGATCATGAGGTGTATGGAGCAAGAGAAGGAGAAGGCTGCAGCTTCCTCCACTCGGGCTATTCCCGCTGGTGAATTGATGGTCAGTTATTAAGGATCATACGTTACCTCACAGCAGACCTATTAGCAATGGTTCATGTCTAGTAATGCCCACTGCTGCAGGTATGCCAATTTTTACTTGAGGTGTTTGCTAGCTGATTTGGGATAATCTTCACTATTACTTTGCAGGATCAGCCATCTAGCATCGCGCTGAAAATCGAAGGCTTGGTCGACATGTTTGACCGCTCCTTATTAAAGCATGTTATCACTGACGAACAGTACCAGCCTTGTGAACAATTCATTCACTGTGGCTCCTTGCTGGACATGGAGACAAAGCAGCTTATGCTGGAGTGCAAGGAGCCACGAGCACTTGCTTTGTCTTTTGAAAGCATCATGGAGTTGGATGGTGTAGCCTTGTTCAAAGTGTGGAGAGGAAATATAATAATTAGTTATACAGAGGCCCTCTTAAGCCTCATCGTTTCACGACTGCATTTTCATCCCCTATATGTGCCATCACACTTCCATGATGACCATATCAAAATATATAACGGCTATCACAACCCTTGGCATCTTGTGACATAACCATCCTCATCCTCAAAATCAAATGACATCTTAAGAACTGTTTATCTATATAATCATCTGCTTGAATATGCGTGCATCTTCTTAATAGTCTGCATAAGAAGGCATCAGCTGCTCATTAGTTGCCCTTCACATGTATTTGCTGCTGCCAGGTTCTGTCTACACCAGGAGGCCTGAAAGAATGGTTTGCTGCAGTGTTGAGGGAGGCTTCGGATACTCTTTCAGTGGCCATGAAAGATCAGAAGCCAGTCTTTCCTGACAACATTCTGCACTCACTAGGGCCGCAGGTGAGAACAATATTTGTAGGCCATGACGCAAGCTCTAGCCCACAACCTGTATTCGTTCCCTCTCACCTCTGTCTCATCAACAAAGGGGGATCTGCTTTATCACAGCTATCAAGCACATGTATTTGCTACTTTGCAATAACTCTCATAGCCACACAGCCATCAGAAGTGTGATAAATGAGGATTATGCCAGGTCTCAACTTTACTAATTTAAGTGTATTCATGGCAGATAATAGTGTATAGGCAGGGATGAGTAGCCTGTGAGCGTGGGGCATAGGGAATAGCTGGCTGGGTTTTTCTCAAGTTCCTCAGCTATAGCACTATTTGAGATACCTCTAGGGTTTACTTGTATACACTTTATTCCACATGCTCATCACTCTGCTGTGCTGAATCAGGAGGGTGTGGATGATGTGGTGATCAAAATGGTGGATTCATTTTCTCATCAATTTGTCAGCCATGTCACCACAAAGGAGCATTACCAGTGTTGTGTGCAGTACATCCAGAAGGGATCACTCGTAGACAGTGAAGCCAGGAAGGTGCTTCTAACTTGCATTAGCCCGTCTGTGCTCATGACAGTGTTCCACAAGGCAAAAAGTATGAACCCAAAGAGCTTATCACAGGTGCAAACTCAACTGATTGTAATGTGTATGATTATGTATTCCTAGCAGATTTCTTGATTTGCTTTGCCATCTTAAATTGCTAGAAACTGAATTGTGATGATGATGAAGGATAGGCATGTATGTAAGCTGTTGGGCAGTGATAAGAAAGGACTAAGCAGTCTGCATTGAGGCTGACTGCTTAGATGTACTTAATTCAGGTGCCAATCCTTTGAATATTTCTCATCTGTGGTTTTAGCGGTGCTCAATGCATCCATCATCTCAACTTGCAGGTTTTGAGCTCAGCTGGTGGCTTGTCTGCATGGTTCAAAAGGAAGCTTCAAGAAGAGACTGAGCAAGGCATCTCAGTATCTTACACTTCTTCATCAGCACTGCATTCAGGGTCGCCAGCTACTTATTACACCACAGCCTCAGCGACAACACCCAAATATTTAGCCTCTGCTGTCGGACGTCAACCGCCAATCCCTACTGTTGGACACCAACCACCAACCCCTGCAACGACTGCAGGAGTGAGTTAATCTGTGGCTCAAATTACTTTTACAGTAACTGATCCTAGCAATCTTCATAGACTTTACATGCTTGAAACTTGTCGTATGAAGTTTGTTGAAGGTGCATGTGATATGTTGAAGCTCAAAGTTGTGCCAGATCTTTAAGCTCTCAGGGGTCGTTTATTTGTTAAAAAATAACGTATATACAAGGCTTGAGTTATTGAATACAGCTGCTGTGTTAAGGCTGATATTTCATGCTCAAGGCACACTTGTGGTTATCCTTCTTCTATTTGCATGTACACAATAATTGTGATATATGGTGTCTATCCAGCAGGTTTATGCCAGCAGCCAAAAGACAATAATGAACATGGTGGATGTGTTCGACCGCTCATTTGCGGACCACATAAGCCCTAAGGAGCAGTTCAGGCATTGCCAGAAGTTTGTTACTAAGCATGGTGTGTTGTTGGACCAAGAGACCAAAGAGTTGCTGGTACAATGCAGGGACCCACATGTACTTCAGGTGATGTAAATAGAAGTGAAAACAAATTATGTGTCACTCAATCGGGAAGACTCTCACAAACCCAAGGAAAGAGGCATCTGTAATTATCTAGTAGGGCAAGCTTTTTTGTGATGAATTGAAGGCACCTTGAAATGGATTATATGTAGAGGTTGCAGCATGGTGCTGTTGTGTTGTCTTTCCTTGTAAATCATGTAAAAAAATATAATCTGAAGGTGGTCTTTCACAAAGCCAAGAGTTTGAATCCAAGAAGCCTGCTTGAGGTGAGAGCTTCTGGATGATCAGATATGAAGTGTTATTGCGTGTAGTCACTGTCCGCATCTCTTTTTCCTTATGCATCGCCCCGCCTGCTGTACATGCAAGTCTGTCAAGTGAGACGTACACAATGGTCAACTGAGTGTTGTGTTGTTGAGATTGATGGATAGTCTAAGAATACTTACAATTAGTATGGAAGTAAGGAGATAACCCTTCCCCACCCCTACCAATACGCTACGGACGAATAAGTCACTGAATGTTTCCTCCATTGCAGGTTTTGCAAGCCAGATGTTTGCGACATTGGTTTGTAGAGAAGCTAAGGACTGAAATGCACGGTGTTGGGAGGAGTGATAGACATGGCAGGAGGGATGACAGACATTAGAAGAGTCGTGGCGGGGACCACTTGTTAAAAATCAGTCTCAGCATAGTAGGTTGAGTGGAGTATGAAGTGCAGGCCCTGTGGTTGTTCACTGAGTCTTTTCATTTGTTTGGCAACTACACGAGAATGAACGGTCCTGATGAGAACTTATTGACCCTAATGGCAACAGTCTGTTATCAAGAGTGCAGTATCAAACAATAATAGTACAGCATGCCGCTGCTGTCAATGGCACTGGGAGTCCAAATGATGAGGTTTTATAGAAACTAGGATCGATGGTATGTCCATTGCAAATCACGAGCTTAAAGTTGGACTAGCATTGTCCAAGAATCAATTAAATGGACGTAATACTACAGCAGCTTCAGAGTAAGCAGTGGAGAAACAGTTTCTACAGTTTCAGCAGTTGTACATGAACAAGTCGAATATGGTAGAGTGCATGTTTTCTTTTGCTGAGAGAATTTGGTGGAGGCCCAACTATGGGAGAAGTAGTCTGTGTTGTCTGCAGAATGCATAGAATGCAGGCAATACTATCAACTACATTGTCCTATAGCTCATCAGGTTGGTGATTATTATACTCGCCTACCATCAAGCCTATGTGAAGGTAGTGACGAAGGGACTAGGAGCAGGCAGAGGCTATTTCAAAGTTGCCGTTGAAAGGCGCATTGGGGCAATTTTATTTGCTCAAATGGAAGTGGCACGGAAAGGGCTATTAGTAGCACATGAGGGATGGGCTAAAGGCGTGAGATTGAAGAGATACATTGTGCCAATGTGCCAAGATCGTTAGGATATTTTAAGAATCTTGATTTTATAAAACTGTCTACCCACCCTGGTTCATAATAATGAATGGCTTGACAACAATGAGAGATGGCAGGTTAACAACAGTTGATTGGGTAATGTCTTTCCAAGACGAAGGGTAAGATCGGGGTCTCATCATCAGTGACAAGGTAGTAATAATGCAGCAATGTAACAACAAGTTTGTGAAGAGCTTTAACACATAATTGATGATTTACATGTGATTGCAAATTACCATAACAGAGCTATGATGACGGCCCCAGAGAAACGACCATTATATGTGGCGGCACCTGCCACAGCTAAGACTGATGATGCAGCTTATTGCTTTAAGAGCATGTCGGGGTAACTACTTTTGTGTATGTTGAGCCTGCATGAACTGCTAGCTATTAACAATTTGCTTAAGAATCAAGATCTCTTTATCAGATAACCTTTCCCTTCAATGCGAAAGCGGGCCCCTAGGCGAAGCTCAGGTATTCTGTTAAAATGTTGCAAGAATGAAGTTGAAGACTTACATTTTTTTCTTTCAATCCCCACTACTTCACGAAACAGTTTGTTTACAGAAAGAAAATGAGGAATATGGGGAGCAACGTGAAAGACAAGTAGAGAAAGAAACAAGGATTTTTCGAACTTTGATTATTGCTGGATATAACAGGAAGTGGAGAAATAAGCGCTTTTTGAGCCAACATCAAGACTTGCCAGTCTTGGGATTTATTCTCTTAGCACCAGTGGAATTATCCTTCGTTTTGTGCACTGGTTGCTTCTTAGTGAGGGAAAATTCGCCTGATGGGACACATTATTTTCATGTTCTGAGTTTATAGGTTCAATCCAGTTAAGATGAGCAATTACATCATGGTAGGTCAAGCTCAGCTTCCCAAAATATTTATCTCAATAATTACTGATCAATGCTTGGTCCTAATGCAAGTGCTCACCCAGTTTGTGGCCTATCATAGCTTCTTTGATGTCGATTGGGACATAGTCTTTTCCATTATGCACACCAAATTTGCAGTGAAGGAAATCAGGCAATATGACTGATGATCTGCAATCTGTGTTGATAATCTCTGGAGCTTTGACCCCCTGAAAACGGCCTTGTGACCACCATGCAGGATGCCTCTTGGCAAGGTCAATTACATCTCTCAGCAAGTTCACTGCGACATATGGGCCCTTCCAAACAGATCTGGGCATTTGTGCCGCCTACAGCATCAGCTTGTAATGTTATAAGTGAGGTACATCGCCCAGTAGGCGAAATTTGACGTAGGGCTTAGGGTTTAGAACGTCAGTTCGAAGACGATAGTTGATGCTCTGTTGCTCAGGTTTCCGTACTAAAAGTCTAATGTTTTATGATTAAAATCACATTGTGGTATCTCGCGAGCATTGCTCAATTACATTGTTTGTGTGAACGCGTGACACTTTAGTTGATTATTGTTTTTATGATGATTTAAAAAATGTCTCAGACAATTTCTTCCTCTGGTGGACGCACAACTTTGGCTCCACTAGAAGGCGCTTATGATTTGCCAGGAGGAGCCATTTTGAGTAATAGCAGATCAGGAAATCGCTCAAACTCTTTAAACAACTTACGGAGTAATCCCTCTTCACATGGCAATCGAGGAGATGCACAACTGATGCGACAATCGTCTGCTTCTTTGAATGTTACTCAGATGGCCTCGCAGCTCAATCTGCCTGGCTATGTGAACATGGGGGTGACTTCCAATGTAAGAGCCTGCATCAGGGTGATTGTACATCCAAGTACCTTTTTCATGCGCATGTGCATGTGCACACTACCCTGCTGTTGTTGTGCTTCCTTGTGTTGCACAGTACTGCTGTCCTTGTGTTGCACAGTTTTGCTGTCTGTTTTCATATAATTTCTATTAAAAAAATGCTTCATGTTGACTTGGGTCAACAGTTGAGTGAGGCAGACACAATCAAAGTTGCAGTTCGTGTTCGTCCTCTGTTCCCCCACGAGCTGGAGAAAGGTGCTGTCCAAGTTCTGCAAGTAGCTGAAGATAACTCATGCGTGAAGGTGGGGAATGTGCACTTATCCTCGTTGGACACAGAAAATGTGTGGGAGACATGTAACATGGATGCCTTAGAACACCATACCAAGAAACATTCGTAGGGCTCATAGGGTTCTGAGCATTCCTGCATTCAGTTTAGCAGAAATGAGTACACCCCTTTTCACCGCCAGATCATGCATGTGAATGCTGTAGGTGGTTGTTCCAGGGCCTGCTGGAAATAAGATGCAGCGTGACTTTGCCTTCCATGCGTGCCTGGGCCCTGACGTGGATCAGGGGGATGTACTCCACATGTGTGGAATACCTCAGCTACTTGATGCGGCATTGTCTGGTTACAATGTCACCGTGTTTGCATATGGACAGACAGGTACTGGTAGAGAAAGTATATGGACAGACAGGTACTAGTAGAGAAAGTGTATGGACAGACAGGTACTAGTAGAGAAAGCATATGGACAGACAGGTACTAGTAGAGAAAGTATATGGACAGACAGGTACTGGTAGAGAAAGCATATGGACAGACAGGTACTAGTAGAGAAAGTGTATGGACAGACAGGTACTAGTAGAGAAAGTATATGGACAGACAGGTACTGGTAGAGAAAGTATATGGACAGACAGGTACTAGTAGAGAATGTATATGGACAGACAGGTACTAGTAGAGAAAGTATATGGACAGACAGGTACTGGTAGAGAAAGTATATGGACAGACAGGTACTGGTAGAGAAAGTATATGGACAGACAGGTATTGGTAGAGAAAGCATATGGACAGACAGGTACTAGTAGAGAAGTATGTTGCATCTTATTACCAGATCATGGCCATAGTGTGGAGGAATACTTCTTTCTTAGTTTGTGAATACCTCCATGATGCTTGCATGGCGCTTGGGTGTCATATATGAGCCTCTATGATGCTTGCATGGTATTTGTGTGTCATTTATGAGCAGGTTGAAAGTTCTTTAAAAGTTATCTCTGTACCTCCAGGCTCAGGGAAGACTTTTACGATGTCAGGCCAGGAAGAGATCATCTGCACTGATAATTATAGGGGCGGTGACAGCTCTGATGGCATCATGAGCAGGGCAGTGGGATACTTGTACCAGCAGGTGCGGCGATCACAGAGATGTGATGTAGCTTTGGAATTAAAGCAGCATCTTTTGTCAAACTCCTCCCTGCATCTGGATTTTGAGCTAAGTCCACTTTTGCGGCTCTCTCACTTCTTGTTCCATCTTGCTGAGTATGACTTGTCTCTGAGATGATCCAGGCTAATATTTTCTGCATCAAGGCTATATGTTTTTGCTTGTGTAGTTACGTGAGAGGAGGGATCAGAACAAGTACTCAATCAGTGCAAACTACCTTGAGATCTACAATGAAGGTGTGAATATCTAGTGTATGTGCCAAGTAACAGCAGGCTGCTCACCACTCCATGATCTAACTTATAGTTCTTATTGTAGAAAGCACAATTGCTTCACATCATAGAGACCTTAAAATGTGAACGACTCTTTAAACATGTTTGATGCAAGCTCAAGCTATGTCATATTTACTGCTTTACAGGGATATATGATCTGTTGAACTTAAAAGCAAAGAACCTTCCTGTGAAGTGGGACGCAACTCAAGGATTCTATGTCCCTGGTTTAAAAACTGTTCCATGTAATGATCTGAATTCAATGATGGAGGTAAGGCTGTGTTCCACATGGTGATCATGTGAGGTTCATTTACCTGTTCCATATAGTGATCATATAGTGATCATGTTAGGTTTATCTCACTGTTTAACATGGTGATTATGTGAGGTTCGTTTACCTGTTCCATATAGTGATCATATAGTGATCATGTTAGGTTTATCTCACTGTTTAACATGTTGATTATGTGAGGTTCGTCTCACTATTTCCACATGGTTATCATGTGAGGTTCATTTACCTGTTCAACATGGGGTTCATTTACCTGTTCAACATCGTGATCATGTGAGGTTCATTTACCTGTTCAACATGGTGATCATGTGAGGTTCATTTACCTGTTCCACATCGTGATCATGTGAGGTTCATTTACCTGTTCCATATATTGATCATATAGTGATCATGTTAGGTTTATCTTACTGTTACTTTTTGTTGTAGTTTTGGAACTTGTTTTGGTAGATCTGCATTTGAGTACTAGAGTTATTTTCTTTCTTATTATTGTCCAACATTCAGTGAATGAAACATTGCCTGATCTGATCTGATTTTGATTCAGATCATCCGCATGGGTATGAAGCATCGGCATGTGGGCAGCCATGAGCTGAACATTGAATCAAGTCGCAGTCACAGTATTATGACCGTGTCATGCTGTGTAACGTCCACAGACCCAAACTCATTTGATTTTGGGACACCAAAGCATGGTCAGTATGCTTGATGTTTAAAAGACCGGAACCCTGACTTACTTCATCACTCAGCTCTCCCAAGTTGTAGGCAATTAATCAAAATACATTTTTGTTTAAGCATCAGCAGTAGATTCTGACTTGATGCCTTTTTGGTCTGCAGGTAAAATTAGTTTTGTAGATCTGGCTGGTAGTGAGCGATTAAAAGACAGCAAAAGCGAGGGCGTTATGGCAAAAGAGACTGCCAACATTAACAAGAGCTTGTTTGTGTTAGGGAAGGTGGGTTATTTGAGGGTGAAAGAAGAAGAAATTGAAAACAGCCTGTCGCTGATATGGTTCCAGGCTCTTCTGGACTCTGTATACAAAAATATGCCTTGACCCATTGTGCTCATTGCAGCCCTGTTCCCCCTCTGCTGTGTAATCACTCTCATGATTATTATGAAAATCATGACCAATGTATTATGTTTGTCCTCTGATGGCAATCCCCAAGCAGGTCATCAGTGCTTTAGCTGAACGAGATACCAGTGGCATCAGCACAGCCCACATCCCATATCGTGACTCCAAACTGACCAAACTCTTGATGGACTCCCTAGGGGGTTGTGCCATGGCACTGATGATTGCATGCTGCTCACCTAGGTAAGCATAGTGCTTGAGCTATCATGCTCAAGCGCATAAATGAGTGCTAAGTAGACCACTAGTCCATGCTTAGATCTGGTGTCATGTTTTTTCTTGGGGACACGTCACGTGCATTATGCAATATGTTTTGTCACATTTGACTCATCTTTAGTTGTGTTGCATGTACAGTTGTATTCAGTTGCATCTTTAGTGTTGCATGAACAGTACAACACAGTACACCATCTTTAGTTGCCGTGTTACATGTACAGTTGTGTTCAGTTGCATCTTTAGTTGTGTTGCATGTACAGTAAAACACAGTACAGCATCTTAAGTTGTGTTGCATGTACAGTTGCCCCTCTGACCTAAAGCTAAGTTTCCTTTACCACTGCATTCATCATCCTTGGTTTTGCTTCACTTGCCAACCCTTCCCCTTGATCCACTGCTTTGATGCTGCATGTACCACTACTTACCCTTAATCCACTGCTCTGCTGCATATACCACCACTTCCAGCTTTATCTATGGCTTTTCATTCAAAATCATTGCATCCCTGATTAGCTCTCTACATGTGGAAGAGACTCTGTCCACTCTGGGTTATGCAACGCGAGCAAAGAATATTCAGAACCGACCGGTGGTTCAATATGACCCGAAGGAGCAACAGATTGCTGCTCTACGGAGAGAGATTGACTTGTTGAGACAGGCGAGTTATGACCCTAAGATTGACTTGTTGAGACAGGCGAGTTATGACCCTAAGATTGACTTGTTGAGACAGGCGAGTTATGACCCTAAGATTGACTTGTTGAGACAGGCGAGTTATGACCCTAAGATTGACTTGTTGAGACAGGCGAGTTCCCTTCCTAAGACAAGCTAGGCAAATGTTGTGAGTGTGATTACCTAATGAGGAGGATGTTGTGAGTGTGATTACCTAATGAGGAGGATGTTGTGAGTGTGATTACCTAATGAGGAGGATGTTGTGAGTGTGATTACTTAATGAGGAGGATGTTGTGAGTGTGATTACCTAATGAGGAGGATGTTGTGTGTGTGATTACCTAATGAAGCGTCTCTTCTCACTACCTATGGTTCTCCATGCAGGAGAACTTCTATCTGAGAGAGCAGTTGCAGGGTGGAGGATTGAATTCTCAGACACCCTCATGTGTGCCCACCTCTGTTAAGGCCCTTCCTCCTCAGAATTGGGATGAGGAGGACGGGGAGCAGGCAGTAGAGGGTCGCCCCCCCAGTGTTACATTTGGGGGAGTGACTTCAGTAGAATGGCCATCACTGAGTCATTATCCATCAGCACCTACACCCCACCACTCTTCATTCCGCCCCCCCTTGAACCAGCAGCAGCAGCAGCAGGCTCAAGGCGATGCATCTTCCGCTTCCCGCCAACTTAAGTCTCCGCTGCTGATCCGCTCCACGGAGTCGCCGCGCACGTCAGTGTCCTTCAGTACCTCAGGAGGGCCTAGCAGTACATGGTCCATCCTAGAACCAGGAGGTGGCCATCAAATGCCGTTGAGATCCTCCTCTACTTTCTCTAATCAAGGCCTGCAACTTCCCCAATCCTCTAGCCGGCCCCCGAGCAGCAACCTCCTGGCATCTGCCTCTGGGCCTACTTCTATGGAGCAGCAGAAGCAAAAGCAGCTACACCTTAGCATAAATGAATCAGAAATGCAGAAACGATTGAGGGAGACACAGTCCCTTCTTTCACGCTTTTCTGAGGAAAACACGCGCCTTGCAAAGGAAAACGATAAGCTTGTTCGGAATAGAGCTGTGAGTCTGCACATGCATTTGTTGCGTCTTTCAGTGTGCTTATTACATTTAATGATGTATGGCATATTCTTCATTATCGTGAGACACACTGATTTGCAGAGTGCTCGTACTGGGCAGACAGTGTGTGAGAAGGGAGGTGCAGTCATGGCATGTATGTTGCACGCATGTGTGAAAAAGGAAGTGCAGTCATAGCATGTATGTTGCACACAAATAAAAAGTATTATCTTCACTGCCTTCCTATTAGGTCATGAGCGTGGAGCACGCAGATGTTCTGGATGAGATAGAACAGCTAAGAGGCCAGCTGGTTGGTTTCGAGTCGGCTGTGGTGAATGGGCAACAATCTCCCTCGGTAATTAAGGTGAGGTGATGTTTAGGGTGCTGAGTACCTGCTACGCATTTTACGCGCTTTTTGTCAACAGCTGAGGTTTTTTAGTACTAGTATCTGATGATTCTGATCAGAAAGGTTGCTTGAAGTCATCCATATGGTTTAATGCAGATGCTGTTGTCCAACATAAAGCAACCCTCTTCAGCCAGTGGCTCCGCTTCTAGAAGTCTTCTTGGAGACATGCCTTCTTCAAATTCCCCTCCCTCGATGGCCTCCCTCCCATTTTCATCGCTCCATGGGCAGCAGCAGCAGCAGAGTCTGTTGAATTCATCAGCAGGTGGGGAGCTGCTGCAGCAGCTGCTGCAGCAGCAGAGCCTTCACAACCAGCTCCAGCAGCAGCTCTTGCAGCTCCAGCTCCTCCAGCAGCAGCAGCAGCAGCCAGGACGGTCCATCTCGTCCCCGATGAAACTAGGTGTCCCAGAAAGACCTCCCTCCTCAATTAACACTGCACTGCCGCCCCCTTCCCCAAAACCCCCTCCCCCCTTGGTTCCACAGCCACCCTCCTCTAGCTCTGGTGCTTCTGCTCCGCCTAGACGCAGCTCTGGCAATGGGCAGCAGCTGCTGCTGATGATGACTCCAAGTCAGTCCTCGCCTTCACCCTTCTCCTCAAACCCCCAAAGAGAGGTGGCAGATGTGATGACAATAGGAGGATCCACTCAAGCAGCCATGCGTACTCGTGGTGCAAATAGTACTGGTAAATCAACTGGTTACGGAGCTAATGCCACTCAGCCAGCGTCTAGTGGAGGTATCATTGTGGCTGACAGCAGCAAGCTGTCATTGTTGCTGGGTGGCAGCAAAGGAGGAGGAGGAGTATCAGGAACGCCAACATCTGGTTTGAATGGGAAGGTCCCTACTGCTTCACCTTCAAATCAAGCTGGTTCAGCGTCCCTATCCACTTACCAGCAGCAGCAGCAGTACATGGGCTATGGGTTTGTTCAAGGTCCTTAAAGGCCTCTACCCATTAAACCACCTCTGGAGGAGATGCAGCATGCAAACCCAGCTAAGCAGCTTTTTGAACAGAACCTTCTGAAGCACATGAATAGCAGTCTGGGAGGGTCTGTAGGGGGAGGAAGCAACAGCCCAAGTGCTGTTCTGGCCTCAAGATCAGGCAATGGCCCAGTACCTGGCAGCAGCGGTAGCAGTTTGGGGGTAGGTAGATAAGGGAGGCCTCACACACTCCAGTGACAGGGAATGGGATGAGCTCCACCTTACCTTCAGACAATTACAGAGCGACTATCTGTTTATACTAAGTTGAAAAAAGATGTTGCTGACTCTGACTGTTTATTCAGCCTTACTATTGAAAACATTGTTTTAAATATGAACCCTTTACGTTTGACTCTGTTGCTTATTTCTTGGTGTACTCGGTACTTGATGTGGCGGCATGATCTTCCAGAATTACCGTTTGCTGTTGTTTTACATATTCCTCCTTAGGCTTTTCACAACATCTGTTGATAATATAGGCACTTACAAGCTTAATCCTGATCTTTTTCTGAGCAATGCTGATCTGAGGACAGTTTCCATGTGCTCATCAAGTCAGATTTTGCATCATGTACAAACAAGGTATAATGGAAAAAATGTCCTAACAGTCATATTGAATCAACAGTCATATTGAATCAGCAGTTATTTACGCTCCTCCAGCATGTTTCTTCCTAGCTATGTAGCGGTCCCTGGCTGACTGCACGGATGTGTCGTCGTTCCTTCTTTTCCCTGCTGGGAGAGCAGCTGCTGTCTCCTCAATAGGTGGCACATCACCAGGAGCAGCAGGCTTCAGCTTGGTGTCCGAACCATTACGATGCCCTTCAGTCTGATCCTCAAGGGTTGTCTTGGCAGTGGATGTACCCACGTCCATGAACCCTGCACAACATCAAGACTTAAGGGTTAGGGGTCAAGGGTTACAAAAGTATTATTCTGCAACTATTTTGTGTTGACAAAGCACCCAGAATTATGCTTAGCCTTTGACTTTGGAACGGAAAGACATGCAAGGAGGGGAGCCTACTGCACCTGCTCCTCCAGCTTCCCTTGGCTTCTGCTTCAAAACCCTCTCCGCTTCTATTCTCAGTAAGTCATATTTGTCAAGATGAATACCCGCCTTGGCAGCTATGGCAGCCATCTTAGCTTTGATGTCATCATCAGGCTGATCAGAGGGCCCTCTTGCTGCTTCACCTTCACCGTCATGACCCTCAGAGCTGACCTCCCTTGCTGCAGGCAGGCCATCATCTTCATGTTTTGATGACCCCCCTACTGTCTGGGCACCCTGTCTTGAGGCTGTGGCACTGATGACAGTGGAAGCTTCCTCTGCAGTAGCGGACAGTAATGGGTTTGAAGATGACCTGGTCTCAGCAACACCTTGCTGAGCAATAGAGGCACCAGTGGGATTTGCAGTTCCAAATGCTACATTCTTGTTCAGAAGGTTGGCATAGAAGTTGCCCATGTGCCCAACTTTTCTGACGTCTTGCTTCTTTTCCTCTTCTTCCCTGCATAATCCGCAACATGTTATACTCAAGTCATAGTAAGCATATGCATTTACAATCCAATAAACTAGACAACATGCACCCTTGTTGCCTTTTCTTGAAGTTAAAGATGATGTAACACAGCATGATGTACAAGCATTAGGTACTGGGAATGCACTCACTTTCTTTTTTCATCCTCCAGCCATTTCTTTTGCTCTTCTAACTTTTTCCTATATGCACTGGTCACGAACACTTCCTTGTCTGAGAACAAATGGTCCTCTTTGACACGATCCTGCAGAGCAGGCGCCACAAAGACAATGTGTCATATCAGAAGGATCAACTCAGAATACACGACATATTCATGACATCTTAACATATTTTAACATTTAATGGCAGGCAGTTATTGCTGCAAATTGAATCTTGCGCTTCTCGTAGCATTGTTTAATAATTTCTAGTCGTGTAACCTCCAAACCCTGGAAGTTAGATGTTGGGCAATCAGTCTGCTCCAGCATGGTCTCTAACTCCTTGATATCAGAAAGCACATACTTATCACCTTCAGCATCTTCCTTTCATATGCAACATCTGCTTCTCTCTTGCGCTCCTCAGCCTGATCCTTTAGTTGAGCAATGTACCTACTTTTCCGTTCCAATTTCTCCTGCTGTCTGGGTTGCAATTTCTGCTGTTGCATGGTGTCATATACCCCATCATAATCAAATACACTAGGATCATCAGCCAACGCTCCTTCATAAACAGCCTGCACTTTAGCTGCAGCTCTCTTCTTGTCAGCTTGGCGCATAACTTGAACTCCCACATCTTCTTCATCTGAATCATCGCCAAATACATTAATAGGACGTGATTTCGAACTTGTTGATGCTGAGCTTTTAGAGACAGGCTTTTGTAAGCCGTACTTTACTCCCTTTTGCCCAACGATTGTACCATCTTTGCTTTGCATTCCAGCTGCGCTAATTATCGTTTGAAAGTAGTTCATTCCACAAACATACTTCTGAAATTGTACTGGTAGCTATGAGGAAGTACCTAGGGTACTAAATTGAGTGACTTGAAAGTGGAATACGTATTATATTTTCGGACATTCTATCTGAGCACTGCTACTTTGAAGTGACCTTGACTTTTGAGTGAAAGTTCAAAAGGTGAGTTCTTGCAAGGAAGTACGTCAAAGCGTATTGCATAAGGAAATTCTTTCAATGTTTACACAAATAAACAAATACAAAGAAAGTTTTGAAGAGACTGAACATTGGACTGATGACTTCCTTGGTCTAGCCTAAATGTCAGAGTTGTCAAAAGTTCCTGTTCCTATGCCTACATTTGCTCCACCCTTTTCAAATGCTGTATGTGTGACAGATTTTAATGGCTCTAGCCTCTGAAGAAGAAATAAGCTTGTCTGCAAAACAATTTGTCAGATACAAGTGAGTCGTAGCCCATGTTTATTAAGGTGTAACCAGCATAGTATGTTTAAACCCAGGTAAATATGCTTCTAGGACGCCCTTGGTAGAGCACATTATCTTAGCTGCTATTGTTGTTCATCAGGGCAAGCAAGGAGGTCCTCTCTGACAGTCAAGTAGTCCACAGATACTATTTGATTGATGGTTCTGGAGCAGATTTCCTTGTAGCAACTGGAGAAGAAAGACATGGCAAAACTGCTTTTAGTGTAGTAAGTATTAGAACAGTGTTCTATGATAAGACCTACAGAGTTCTTCCTTAAGCTGTTAGGGCATAGCATCGATTGTGACTCATGTACATGCCATGCAAGTAGGGTTCAGTCAAACCACTAGACTGGGTTGGAGGCATGGTGTGCATTGATCCCATTGATTACACAAATATGTAACTCATTTCTTGTACATCTCTGTAGGATGCCTTTGCCCTTAGCCTGGATCCACCTCAGCCCTATGACACCCTTAGCCAAGAGGCTGTCTTAAACTGGATCACTTCTTTGGTGGCAACAGGTAATAGTGATCCCCATCCTCATGGTGAATCTGGACATGACACTGCCACCACAACAAATAAACATCGTTGTGGCAAAAATGGAGTGGGTGCAAGCAGTACAACCTCACTACGGGAGGATGGTGCGAAGATGGATGTGGTGATGCAAGCCCAGGGAGTTGGTGGAGTGCCTTTGTGTACTGAGGTGCAGACAATGCAAGGAGTTGCAATGAATGAAACAGAGCCTGGTGGCACTGCTGCTGCTGCTGCTGCTTCTGCTGCCGCTGGGGGCGATGCAGCACGCCCTTCGTCAGCCATAGGTACCTGCAATATGATAGTTCTACAACTGCTGGATGGCTCCTGATATCTTGCTGAGCACACTAGGGACAAAGTTAATCTCCTTCTGCTATATCACTCTCCTTCTGCTATATCACTCTACTTTGTTGGCCATTGCTCAGACTGATTTTGTGGATAAAGTCAATGCAAGATTCTGTCGTGTCATTCATTTTTACCACAGAGCAGAGACAGATAGCATCCAAACGCTTCACTGATTTACTCATATGTCACTCATGCCCTGTATCTTGTTGTAGGACAGCAACAGCTAGGAGATGGACCGCTCTCTCCGCGTGTCATGCAGTCTGGCACAGAAGGTACTTATTTCAAGATGGCAAGCGTGGCTTCTCCCTCAGGCCGCAGGTGACTCCTTCAACTAGTTAAATGAAAGGACATGACATCTTGGAATGATGACGCATGAGGACGAGTCTTTCTGTAACTCATGGAACACAAAAGTCTGAAATCTTGTGCAATGTTGTCCATTGTCAGGGTTTATCAAACAAAGGCAGTAAACCCTGGGAACTCTGCTGCTGTTGCTGCACGTAAAGCCCACCAAGTTTTTACTCTGAGACAGCGTGCCCTCACTGAAGCTTCCAAGAGAGAGACTGTCAAGCAACACACGTTGAGCTGGCTACGGAGTGCTATGAGCTCAGATGAGGAAGCAGTTCTGTCTCAGTGGCTGTCTACCTTGAAGGAGTTGTGGGTTGATGCAAAGAAGGTAAGGGTACCAAAATGCAGCATAATGCAATGGCCTGCTCTACCTCAGGTATAACGAACAAACACAGCATGCTATGATGAAGTATTGCAACTCAAAACACTTGAAGTAGGGTTATCATGCTGAGACCACCTGCTGAAGGTTTCCTGACCTTAAGCAGCTTTCAATGTGACCTGAGTCCTTCTTTCATGCGCATGTAAGGTGATGACAAATATCATATTAACTGAGAGTGGAAGATTGTGGAGACCCCTAAAATTATGTTCTTGATCAAGTATGGAATCAAGTATGAAACAAATCTTTTCAAAGAGCATGAGCTCCGAGATTGAGGCAACAGCACATTTGCCAAAAAGTTACTGCCATTGATTGTAGGAAGAGCTGCAAGAGGTGCCAATACGTCAGATCCATCAAACAAAGAGCCTCAAGGATCTCATGAAACTACAGCAGTCTTCTCCTGATGCAATGTCCTCTGCTGATGGTGTGCATTTTCACCCTGCTGTTGTGACTAGGATGGTCAAGTTTATTTGCACCCCCTGTTTTGTATGTTAACAACTTACATCATGGAGTGTTAAGAACTTACATCATGGAGCACTTATGTGTGTTAACAACTTACATTATGGAGCACATTTGTGTTTTTTGTTGAGAATGAAGTGTGGAATTGCGCATATTCCACACCTGCTCTTAAGATGGGCAGCTTTGTTTGAGATGCCAGTGTACTACAGCTTATTTGTGTACCTACTGCCAGAGTGCTACAGCTTATTTGTGTACATACCAATCAGTGTACTACAGCTTATTTGTGTACATACTACCAGTGTACTACAGCTTATTTGTGTACATACCAATCAGTGACATTGAGAGTGTCCCTTATTCATTGTTACAGTGAGCTCCTCTGGACCTGCAGTAGAGCTTGGGGACGTCACAAGAGTGATGACCTGGTCTTATAATGATCCACATCTGCATCAGCATGGTGTAAGGCTAGCCATTGAGTGCCTGAGAGAGGTGTCTGCACTGTGTCTACCTTGCCAGGTAACTTCATGGCTATATGGAATAATTGCACTGTTAGGAAATGTGTTTTTGTGTGTTAAGCTTAGTAAAGTTTGGGATTTCTGAAGCAAGGGGTTATCAGAGTTGAAAAGTAGCAATAATGGTTATTTATGTTAAAGATATGATGACTACGTATGTAGACAGAGGTTCATAAAATGTATTGCTTTTCACATTATGAATTCAGGTTAACAGAAACCTGCCATACCAATAACATTTGAAACGATTATTGACATTAAATTAAGAGTTTTGGAATATCGAGATTGAAGTGCACACTGCAGCCAATTCTAAACATTCAACATGTGTCTTCAATACTTACGACTCCCTGGGCATGCCTTTCCTCATATCTTTAAACCCTAAATTCTGCATGGTTTGTCCTGATGATGGAATGCTCTACTAGACCGTGTTTTGTCCTGATGATGGAATGCTCTTCTAATAGGCCATGCAGGAAGGAGAGATGGTAGACACTGTCAAGTTATTCTGTCGACACCCACATCCAGCAGTCAGCAGCCTGGCTCAACAGGTAGCCAAGAGTCGTGGTTATGACTTGTAGCAAGCTGTATGGATTGATCTTAGATCTTTATAAAGCATAGACCTGTATAATGTTTATGATGGTGTGCATCACATCATAATACCATGAGGCTTGTTCATGCAGATACCTCAATTAGATTTTGAGAGTCTAGGAAAGAGCTCAAGGATTTTTCTGAATATGGTATTAAACATTATTGATGCATGTAAGTCATGTGTTACTTTTGGTTTCGCAGGTGATAGGTAGATGGCAGCGGCGAATTTTATCTGCAGTCTCTGTTCTTGGGAGTGATGTATATAATCAAGATCCAGGCTTTGAATTGGAGAAGATACTGCACACTTCTGAACTGTCAAGTGCGGACATCCTGCAATGCTGAAACATTTTGAAAATAACAATCCTTTTAGCTGATATTGTAAAATAGGATGTCAGACTAGATTATCGCTTCATCTTCTCATAATGGTTCCGTCGTGACATTTAGTCTGTGCTACGTTTACACATTTGCAGGCTCAATATCAGAAATTTTTTAATTCATATATTAAGTGCTGAAAGACATTTTGCTGCTCATCATGTTAATTTTGAAGCTGTTGCGAATGTGTGATGTCGTGCCGGGTGGTGGGCACCTAAATGACATTTGAGGCACACCATGACAAGCTGTGTAATATAAGCTATGACATTTTGCGCATGTCGTTGCCAACATCGCTTCCTCAGTGAGCTTGCTTACTTCTGCAGGGCATTTCATGAGCCTTAAGCACTGTGTTTAGGAATCCACCATATCCTTACCCGCTCGCTTCAAAAGGACTTGCTTGCATAGCTCGTAAACATCAAGGAGTACATACAGTGCATCGGGACAATGAAAACCTGCAGATCCTCCCCGTCGCCAGTTGAAGGTGAGATGCATGTGAAGTTAACACGACTATTCTTACAAAGAGTGCAAGAATTTACAATAGTTAAGAGCCCTCGAAATGGCGGACCACACAGCATTTTGCAACACGCATACAGTACGCGGTATTAAGCCTCAGAGACGTGTTTCTAGCAATAAAGCTGCTCTCTGCGTCATCATTCACATAAATTACAAAGCACTATAGCAATGCGATTCCTGATCGAAGTGTAACAAGGTGAAATATTTTTCCTCTCGCTCTTGGAGGCCGGATTGGATGAAGCCTACTTCTATTGCTCTGCTAGCACTGAAAAATTTATGTAACATCATTACACTGCAGCTAACTCAAGAGCATCTGATAGCTCTGCCGTGAGCAGCTCTTCCTCTACCATCTCATCATCTGAATCCATTATGAAGGCAGATACAAGCAACAGCAGTAACTATGGCTCCCTCACAGGTAATTTCTACAACCTTACTTTAAAAATCTTCCTCTTGGTTTACCATAAATCATGCAGAAGATTTCCGCTCCGCCACAAGCGCACTTGATTTGGACTCCTTTCTGAATGAATTATTAGCAGAGCATTTCCTTCAAAACAAAATCCTATGAGCCTCTAAATTCTCAACTCTAATCATCATGCACATACAGGCAAAGATGGTGTCTTTGAAGCAAAGAGTGGGAGGTCCACTACTGTGCTTGCTTCACCTTCCCTGTTAGAGACCCATCTGTTGGACATGGTGGGCTCCCCTTCGTCTTCATCTTGTGTCCCTCGGAAGATAAGTAACCTCTTCTCACCCCTCCTCCGCGGTGTTATGAGCAGTAGCTGCAGCAACGCCAAGAGGATTGCTACTGCTGTTGTGGACGATGTCCTCAGGCCTCCCTGTGCCCCCATCATTCCCTCTCAAAGCGCCAAGAAAGGAACAGAACCCAGCATCATTTCATCCTTTATTGCAACGCCCTCTGCAGCTGAGAATTCTGCAGCACCAATTACAAAATCTCCCTTCGCTCCGCTGTCCGCCTCGGTTCAAAATATGGGAATCAGTGTGGAGCCCATGATCGTGTACAGTGCATTGGGGAAGCTTCTTGAGACAGCACGTCAGTGTGCATTACCTCCATCCCGTAAGGAGCCAAAATCAGGAGCCAAGGACTACCCCACTGTCATGCTGGCCTTGTCCAAGTGTTTGCCCTTCCACATGCAGCGCCCAACATGGTGCCTTGCAGACTATGTGGTGACAGAGAAGCTGTACAAAGGTAAGAGCTGCTGGGAAGCTGTGGAAGGGTAAGAGCTGTGAAAAAGACCCAGTACATACATTCATACTTCTTGTAGCTCTTGGAGGATTAGGATTTGTTGTCAAAGCAGGCGAAATCAGTGGTATCCTCCATGTTGTCATGGCCATCAATATTCACAACAGTTTGATCACACCTCTCTTTCCATCTCCCTTGTGATCACATCGATCATTCACATTTTTCATCACAGTCAGTTCTCACTCACCTCAGGTTACGCCTCTACTGTGTTCAAGGCCCTGTGCAAGACATCAGGCACCGTTGTTGTGCTCAAAGTGTACACCCTGGCAGCAGTGTGTGATCTTTATAAGTTCCAAATCTACAGGGAGGTAAGCTCAGTCTAACGTTCAAGGACAGGATTCAAATTTACAAGTTCATATTAAGTGCTGCAATGAGCTCTGGACTTGAGTGAGTGAACACACTGTGTCTCTGCAGGTGTTTTTGCACAGTAGCATTCAGCATGAGAACGTGGTTGCCATGCATGCTGCCTTCCAAGAGGGGGATAATGTGGTCATGGTGCAGGTGGGTGCCTCTATCAAAGAGGGGGGTAATGTGGTCATGGTGCAGGTGGGTGCCTCTATCAAAGAGGGGGATAATGTGGTCATGGTGCAGGTGGGTACCTCTATCAAAGATAATATTGCTCACATCGATATCCTGTCATTTTCACATTGGTTCACATGCACTGCCAGCATGGATTCACGTCAATGTGTCATCAACAACAGGCAGAGGTCATACACAGCTTCCATGCAACAAGCTTGCTAAAGACAACTACAGAGCACCTGAAAATAGAAATGAAAACTCTATGCAGTCATGGCGTGTAAGGAGAAATTTTGACGCATGCCCTTGTCTGCACTCAGGAGTACGCTGATGGGGCTGACCTCTTCTCTGTCACGAAGAAGTACGGAGGTCGCCTTAGTGAGCGACTGGCTGTGCAAATGGTTCTGGATCCATTTCTGCGTGTGCTGCATCACCTTCACTCAAAAGGCATCATTCATCGTGACATCAAGGTACATACTTCTTGGTTAGATCCAGAAAAATTGATGGATGGCGGCCTGAAAAGATGATGAACAGAGATGGGCTATTTTTTGCTGTAGTATTGGGTAGTCAGAAAGTCAGTCACGGAAGCATCTCTTTGCCATACACAGTCTGCTCCCTGCTACTCTTTCTGGGGTTGCAGCATTGCAACTAACGTTTGTACTCTCCTTGCTGTTTCGCAGCCTGAGAACATCTTATTCACAAAGAACATGTCTTTGAAGCTTGGGGACTTTGGTCTTGCCATTGACCTGAAGGAGGAGAAGGCAGTCACACGTGCTGGAACTCTGGATTACATGGTAAGGTTGTATCTCATCTGGATTACATGGTAAGGTTGTATCTCATCTGGATTACATGGTAAGGTTGTATCTCATCTGGATTACATGGTAAGGTTGTATCTCATCTGGATTACATGGTAAGGTTGTATCTCATCTGGATTACATGGTAAGGTTGCATCTCATCTGGATTACATGGTAAGGTTGCATCTCATCTGGATTACATGGTAAGGTTGTATCTCATCTGGATTACATGGTAAGGTTGTATCTCATCTGGATTACATGGTAAGGTTGCATCTCATCTGGATTACATGGTAAGGTTGTATCTCATCTGGATTACATGGTAAGGTTGTATCTCATCTGGATTACATGGTAAGGTTGTATCTCATCTGGATTACATGGTAAGGTTGTATCTCATCTTTCACCCATTTTCTGGTATGATATAAAACTTTCCTTCTTCAGGCCTTCCTAAAGGACCATAAAGCATAACCTCAAAAGTGATCTGCAGCCATGTTGTATTCCCTAACTGTATTTTCACAAAGGGATATGAAAAGGCGCATAATTTGATTCACAGCTCTCACTTATGCACTGCTATACCCTCGACCTTCAGGCACCTGAAGTATTGCAGTGCCCTTACAAATCTCGCCCTGATGAAAACAAGGGGAACGACCAGCTCCATTACAAGTGAGATTTCCAAAGCTGTGACATCAAGTGTTGCATCTCGTCTTATTTCTTAACAATGTTATCTGAATCTCACCATGCCTGATCACTCTATTACTCCATTGAACATTATCTGCCTCACCATTCAATGCCCCCCATTGCTCAATTGCATGTATATGTTTTATTTATAGGGCTTTGAACAGATATCAAGCAGGAGCATGATTTCATACTTCAGCTATAATGTGGTCAAACTCTGGCTCTGTTCTGCAGCTAAATTGACTCATTCTGCCTTTTTCATACTTTATAGTGGTGGTGTGGACTCGTGGGCTGTGGGTGTCCTTGCCTTTGAGCTGATTATGGGATACCCACCCTTCTACCATCAAACACGCGAGGGTACAGAGGATCTGATCAAGACCTCTCAGCCCATGTTTGCTTCAAGTGTGTCGGAGGAGGCCAGAGATTTCATCCTAACTACCCTCAATAAGGACCCTGAGCAGAGACCATGCATCCTGAAGATGTTGAGACACCCTTGGATCGACAGCTCACGCACACGCCGCAGCCTGAATCACCGGGAGGGATCAAGCTCCAGCAACATGATCAGCCTTGAAGCAGCAGTAGCAGCAGCAGTTACGTCTAATACCCCCCAGCTGAATACCTTCCAGGGACAACCTGGTGCTGCTGGTTCCAAGCCAGGCGCTGTCACCCTAGTCCAGCACAGTACTGAGACTACCAAGCTCCCAGACAGCCTGAACCGTAGCCCTGCCTCATTGAATATGAAGTCCAGCTTTGTCCCGCTGATGCCTCCCCGCCTGGCTGCCATCCTTGCCAACATCAACAGTAAAACAGGCGGCCCTATGTCCCCTGCAGCTCCACTGAAGTCTGTGAAGATGGCCAGCAAGCTAATGTCAGCAGCTCCCACATCCCGTGCTGCTGCCACAGCTGGGCCACCTGGACCCCCTTCTCGCTCCATGCTGCAGGAAATGCACCGGCAAATCAATCAGAGGATGGAGAAGCATCAACAGATGAAGCAGCAGCAGCAGCAGCAGTCAAACAGTGACCCTAACCCTGCAACTGCAACCTCTGTACAGATAACCGCTCAGCCTGACAGTCATTCTGTCTCTGAAATGGACATCACTGGTACAGAGGGGCCAGGCTCCCCCAACACACGCCTAGCAGCTGAATTGGTGAAACAGCACCCTACCTCTGATTGCTCTGTCATCTGTAGCGTGGAGGGCAGCAAGCAGCAGCAGTCCTACGTCAAGCCAGCGGCAGCAGCTGTGAGGCATCTGTCTGAAGCACATACTGCTTTACAGATGTAGACGTACCATACATGCTTTCCCATTCACCAGTTGCGCCATCGTCCGGCCCTGACAATGACTTCTGCTGATGTTCGCTTCTCAGCAATCTACTGTGTTGTGAAGCACACCTCAAGCCAGCTGAAATGCTGCTGACATTCACTTGCCTGGTGGCTCCCAATGCCTTTTACCAGCATTCACATGATTGACCCCCCCCGGGCAGCCACAAGCATATTCACTCTCATACGACCAGGGTACTTACCTGGATCTCCTTCAGCACTGTGACCCCTTTCTCCGCAATTTCTGTGATGTTATGTTGTGACAGTATTAACCTAATTGTTTATTATTGGCCGTCATTGTCTCTCAATTGCACATCTTTTTTCTCACAGCAGTTTGTAGCCAGCAGGCAAACAGTGTTCTGCATTGATTGTGTTTTCTTTTTAGCTCGTGGTCCTGCACTGCGCCACTTATTTGCTGTCCTTGTGCTGCTGATCAAGTCTCTCTGTGCTACTCTGCTCTTGTTTGTAGACACAGTCAGTCTATAAAGCCTGCTAGCAGGATTTCTAGGTCTTCTGAGCCATGCTAACATTTTGTTCGCTGTAGCCACACAACTTACTGCGTTTAATATCTCTCTCCCAATATCGAGAAGCGTAGTACTTTTACCATGCAAGCCGTACATCTGTAGTTGGATTTGTTGGATACAATAATAATTCCTGTAACATTGATTGTGTCGTCTGTTCTGACACTTAGACAGGCCTCAAACATGTACATCAAGAAGAAAAAAACCAGGCAAAAGATATCTCAGCTGCAAGTACCTAACCTCCTTCATAGCACTACATTCTTCATAATGACAGGTTCCTATCCGATACAAATGCGAATACTCAATGAAGAAAGAAGGCACCAGCCGCACTTCAATACTAATGTTTCATTCCAAAGACACCCAGCTACATCATCGTACATCTAGAAGAGATATGGACCAGAAGAGCTAGTCTGGTACACTAATTTCACTAATCCCACCTTCCCAGATGCTCCTTTGAGAGAAAGCTTGTCATGCCTGCATCCTCATCAACATGGCTTCACTGTACAAAGCTGCATAAAGATCCTGGGTCATTATCAGCGGCTGCCTGCCGAAGCACTACTATGTGAGGAGATACTCAAACTGTAGCAGGCTATCAGGCCGCAGCTCTCTCAGTCTCTGGCAGGAAGGGTGCCAGGAGCTCAGCCTTGGTCTTTAAGGGTCCTGGTGAGGGTGACTTGGAGCCTTGGCTTAGGGACTGTGTTGACCCCATGATGGTCATTTGAGTGTACCTGAGAAATAAGTGTAACCTGTAACCCCATATGCATCTGAGAAGTACGTGATCTGATGTGATCTGTACCTCATACAGGCTTACCTTGCAGTCCTGAGCATGTCAGAAGGAGGACTGCAAGAGCTCTTATAGCAAATGCTACAACAAAACATCATGAATTGGACCTGAATCATGCTGATCAGTTTGAACTTTACAGGCCTAACCATGATACTCACCACCCAATACCAGCCATTGGACCTGAATCATGCTGATCAGTTTGAACTTTACAGGCCTAACCATGACACTCACCACCCAATACCAGCCATTGGACCTGAATCATGCTGATCAGTTTGAACTTTACAGGCCTAACCATGACACTCACCACCCAATACCAGCCATTGCTACACAGATGCCTGCAAAGCGTTTCCAGCTCGTGATATCATCAAAAAACAGGACCCCTCCAGAGAGGATGATTACAGTTTTAAAATGACCAATGATGTTGTATGACAGGCTGCTCGTGGAACCAATGACCAAAAAGGTTGAGAGGCTGCAAGCAACAGGTTTAAGGAAGCACACAAAGAAGTCTTAGAACACTCATGAACGGGTTTCCAGTAACCCAGGTTTTAAAGCCGAGAAACGTGAATAGCAGACACTCATATGAACCATACATACAACATGCGTGCAGGGCATGCACATGCACACATATATATAGATATTAAACTTCTGTGTCATGGAGCTCCTGAAAAAAGTCTTGCTGATCGACATGTTTCGCATTTTCAAGTTAAAGAATCAGATGTATTACCTGACCAGAACGCCGAGGATTGCACTTATTGCAATTGCAAGAATACATTGAAATGTATACGTGAATCCCAAGAGTGTCCCTTCCTCCTGGGTAAGGTCAATGGATGCAAAGGTGTCATCTCATTACAGCTGAAAAATAACCCAGCGACTCTAAGCCATGGTTTCATACATTTAGATCTGTGGGGCTACATGTTGATGCTGAAACATCTGAAAGCGATCAACATCTAACATCCTAGAGAAGATGGAAGAGACTGAATATTCTTTATGGTTTTGTTATCATAGCACTACTCAAGTCAAATCATGGCGATGTAGTCATAATGGACCCCCCACCTGTAGTCATAATGGACCCCACCTGTAGTCATAATGGACCCCACCTGTAGTCATAATGGACCCCACCTGTAGTCATAATGGACCCCCCACCTGTAGTCATAATGGACCCCCCACCTGTAGTCATCATGGACCCCACCTGTAGTCATAATGAACCCCACCTGCAGTCATAATGAACCCCACCTGTAGTCATAATGGACCCCCCACCTGATCTCTCCATCCCATGGGCTCAAAGATGTAGTCATAATGGACCCCCCACCTGATCTCTCCATCCCATGGGCTCAAAGATGGGGACCAAAACAGAAAGTAACAAGGTCGCCTGTGGCGTGTATGCAAGCAGAAGCTGGGAGCTGTTTGCATCAAGCTCCTTTTGCTTAGATCCAACCCAGATCTGGTACAAGGCAGTGATGAGCGTGGCTGCGATGCCCACGAATAGACCAGATGAGTTTTTCACTACAACCGGGTCTGTGACGGTGGCAACAGTGACGCCAGCGCAAACCACCACTACAGAGCAGACGACCATGAGAGATGGTATCTTGTGGAACATTACTATCTCTAGGAGCAATACTGAGGGTGCCACGGCTACTTTCATGATCTGATATGAGCAGGACAGGGATGGTAGTGGTTAACATGTTCTGTTATGCTGCCGAGGACAGGAAGGTAGCAGGTACGTTACACAAGGAAATGACATTAAGATAGTATCAGCTTGTTAGAAGAAAATCAAGCTCAAGCATAACATGCAGATCCCAAGATATTAAAAAATGCTTGATCAAGGAATACCTTCTAGTCTTCATAATGACCAGAGACTTCAAGCATGCTCATACATTACCTGGTAGAATCCCACTGAATTCAAGTTGAGACTAAGGTTGCACAAGACTATGTAGCCAATATATCCAATCGCGAGAGGTAGTAACTGATGAGCTGGTATTCTTTTTGGGAGGAAAAAACCAACACACGCAAGAAGGGACATGCCTGCCCATGTGAATATCTGCAGGTAGGCATTCAATTTGCTGGTTCTAGGTACCTCAATCGCATAGAAAATATTTGTAGCGTACGCACCGTATGAATCAAGGTGAGTGCGAAAACAAACTTGAAATTGAAAAAACTGAACACAGCCTTGTTTGCAAATACGATGGCTGTTGCGGGGATCGAATTTTCAGTTTGAGCGAGGTAACACACATTTCAGCGCAATTTCGAGAATTCAACTTACCAGAGGCAACTATGATGTTAAATAAGCAGTAAAGAGCTGCTAAGTACCCATTCGTTTTCCCAGACATTGTTCGTCCTGGCAGAGATCAATATACGAGTTGGACGGAAATTACATTTCAGCCTAAGTGCGACATCCTGAGACCTCCACGTTTATGAAACAAATTCATTGAACGTAAACTGAATCGACATGGCCACAGTTTTTGGCTGAACCTTCACACATTAGCTACCTATGTTTTTGAATTTTTTTAAAGAAAAGATACAATTGAGTGAACATAAAGCATGAAACCATTCCTTAAGTTTTCCATCTAAATAAAAACATCAGGAATCTAGAGTCCTCTAACAACAATTGGAGCTATAATACCTACTAAAACCAGCTGACCTAACTGGTCATTGCAGTTGCAGGGGACCATGCAACAACGGCATTACAGGCTGACAGAAAGTATTTATCCCATCATGTAATGCTCATGCTAACCAAAAATGAACTGCCAGCCCCTCTTTTACCAATGCTTCAGGACATGCGCCATTTCTGAAGCATGGGGCACTATCAAGAAACTTCATATTCTTACAGCACCATCATTTGGTCTGCTGATCTGAGCTTGGGCCCATTGTCAGCAGTCCCCAGCCCTCCAGCAGTGTCAGCATCTCGTTGGTTGTGTGGCCGTGCTGTTGTCATCAACATCTTCACTCTGACACAAAATAAGAAAAAATAATAAGATAACTTCAGGTGGTAATAGACAGCCATCACCACGATTGTAGAAGATTAAAGAAGAACACAAGAACTTATGCAGTGACTGCTCCCCTCTCAAGGCATCTCACAACCTGTCTTCTTAGCTGTCACTTCTAAAATTGCGAATGTAAACAATGTCTTTGGCTGATGCATACCTTCTCTTATGAGGTTTGGTTGCATCATGATCTGCTTGCGCAGTAGCTGATTGGAAGTATCGGCTACATGCTATGCAATAAAACTTTCCATAACCAGGTACATCCTCGTCCAGTTCAACCCTGTAGATGTAAACAAGCATGCTAAGCATTCTAAAGCATTCTATGATAGCATATGGAGGATGACTGACAACAGATGGATGAAAAGGTACTTCTACAGAAATCTCTTCAATTCTCTGAAGAGCATGTTTATTCATGATACTCCTCATTTATCAAGGTAAATAGATACCATGGTTATCTGCATGTATACATTTAGCAATTCAAAATAATTGAAATGAGCAGGAAGGTTATACATCTGTTCGATAGACTCAGCGTATCTATATATGGCAGTCTGATAAGAGACTATAAGAGATAGATTGGAGACATGACAGATTAAAGTTCTTTGAAATCAATACCTCATACCTAACATTTTCAAGTAATCAGACATATGCACTAGGTACTTGGTAAAATATGAGAAGAGCATTTTCTGGCATGCTTCTCTCACTTGGAGGTTGTGCCTCTAGGGCCACTTTTGCCAGACTCGTGAACTTGTCCTGGACCCTTTCGAATATCTTCCCAAACTTGATCAATATGCCTTGACTCAAACTTAGAGCGTAAATGCTGTTTATTTGGCTTTTTCCCCTGTTTGTGAGAAGAGCCAACGGCTCGTTTACCAGGCGGCATGAAGTGTTGGTACTAATGTCTGATAGTTCGTCTTGTAAGGAGGGCCGACACCCTCTTGCTTCATACTTCACTTGTACTGCTTTCCTGTAGCGGAAGCCGTGTCGGGGATATGATGGTGATTTAAGACAAAAAAGTCATGTATACTTGTGAATTGTGTTTGTAATTTATCATTAGAAGTTCCTACCAGAGTATTTAATCCCGAGGTCCTTGAGCACTAAGTGGCAGTATGTCAGTGGAAAGAGAGGATGGTTTCTGCTTACCTCCAATACCATCCTCAAAATCTTTCGATACAGACCCAAAGGTATCCAGGCTTACGATTTCTCAACCACAAGATGAGATTTATGAAATTATCGTTTTCAAGCAGGTTTGGGATCTCGTGATTGTCGGTGCAGGGGTAGCGGGTTCAGCTTTAGCGTACGCACAGGCAAAGGTGAGGAGGAACAACTATTTCTGCTGCACTTTCCCAGTACCTACACATTTGGCAGTCTCGTCGAGGCATGTAGTGCAAATGCATGCAATATTATGAAAACTTAGCTTCATTAATTATGACCTGAAAGTAAGTCTGCCAACCATGTTTGTCACTTATTTGGTGTGTCCTCTTTACAGGATGGGCGTCGCGTTCTGCTATTGGAGCGTGACCTCACACAGCCTGATAGAATAGTAGGAGAGCTCTTACAGCCAGGTTTGTTACTGAAAGAAATGCATGCTTTGTAAAGTGCTCTTGTCATGTTCCGTAACATGGCACATGTGCATGTACCTCCTCTGCCAGGTGGCTACCTCATGCTGAAACGCTTGGGGCTCTCTGAATGCACTGATGAAATAGACTCTCAGAAGGTAAGAGCAGGCTTTGCAATGTATTGTCACCATAATGTTTTTTTGTCCCAGGTTGCAGAGCATATGTGTCAGATACTTTGTGTGTGCAAAAGGTTTATGGATACGCTCTCTTCAAGAATAAGAGCCACTCAGTTGTGAAGTACCCAATGGATGGGTACACGTCTGATGTTGCCGGGAGAAGCTTTCACCATGGTATTCTGTGTCAAGAAAATCCTGTATTCAATCATGTTTAAACCTGCAAGAATGTTTGATGTGCAGAAATTTTAAAGATGTAGTGCAGATATTCTCTGTTCATGTCAGTCTTAAAATCACATTCATCAAACTCAGCAAACCCTCATCAAACTTCTGATTCAAGATCCACAAACCTAGTCACTTGCTTTTGTGCTCTTGCCTCTCCTTATAGATGCCACTTATGATGTGTGCAGGCCGCTTTGTCCAGAAGTTGAGAATAGCTGCCAGTAAAGCACCAAACATCACTATCCGTCAAGGGCTGGTCAAGCGCCTCCTGAATGGTGATTGCAAGAAATTTAGTAGGATCTCATTACTCTAACATTTGCAGGAATATTCCTCCCATTGCATCTAGAAGGATCTTGTCCCAATTACAGCTACATGTACTTCATGCAGTTCCTTCTTTCATCATTGTGCTCCCTAATGTTTAATAAGTATGCATGAACCCTGAATGAACCCTGAATGAACCCTTTCACTCAACATTCTGCATTCATCAGCTTTAATAGCTGTACATATTTGGACTGTGTGTGCAGGCTCAGGAGATGAATGGCAAGAGGGTCAGCCCATCTCTGGTGTAACGTACAAGGCAGAGGATGGGGTGGACCGTGTAGCCCTGGCTCACCTGACCATTGTCTGCGATGGCATGTATTCTAACCTGAGGAAAAGTTTGTCGGAGCCCCAAATTCATCATCCCTCATACTTTGTGGGGATCATCTTGAGGGGTGTGAATCTTCCCTACCCTAACCATGGTCATGTGGTGCTTGCTAAGCCTTCACCTATTCTTTTCTACCCGATCGGGACTTCAGAAGTCAGGTGCATTGAGATGCCACTTGTCATTCAAAAAGCAACAAGCGTTGAGATGCAATGTGTCATTCACACATTGTATTGCATTTCCTCATCATGTGGATAATTTTTTTAAACTTATATATTATATTATTATTATATTTAAAGCATTTCCACTCTTGCTGGCTATCAGGTGTCTTGTAGATGTACCTGGTGAGAAGTTGCCTGCTGACCTGCCGGCGTATCTGAGGGAGACGGTGGCCCCTGAAGTTCCGGAGCAGTTGAGATCAGCCTTCCTCCATGCGCTGGACAGTGGGGCTCAGATCCGCACCATGCAGAATAAGCAGATGTACTCAACTCCCTTGCACCAACCAGGTAGAGAATTGTGGGGAAGCAATGAACAATCTGCTCTCTTGCATGGCCTCTAGGTTCCTTTCCTGCCTGATCCTATCTCATTCATTTTTACATCACATTCCTCTGCTATTCTCAGGCGCTCTTCTGTTGGGGGATGCATTCAACATGCGCCATCCACTAACTGGAGGTGGCATGACTGTTGCGCTGTCTGACTGCAAGCTGCTGTGTGACCTGCTTCAGCCTCTACCTAGCTTCTCAGACCCTATTGCAACTGCTTCCAGCACAGCAGACTTCTATATCAAGCGGAAACCCATGTGTGCTACTATCAACACGCTGGCTAATGCGCTGTACAAAGTCTTCTGCTACACAGGTGAGGAAAGTTTTGTATTGGGTTTGTGTACAGGAAGCAAAGCTATGTGATGAAAATTTTTGCTATGAGCCCAGAGCTTGAGATCCAGACAGAAGAACACAGGTTATGTCCTCATGAGAATCAGTGAGCTGTACCTACGAACAACAAACCTGTCCTGTTTTTTCAGGTGATAAGGCTCATGAGGAGATGCGCCAGGCCTGCTTTGATTATTTGTCCTTGGGTGGGATCTACTCATCTGGGCCTATCTCCTTGCTGTCTGGACTTAACCCTAAACCCTCTGTTCTAGTGATGCATTTCTTCATGGTGAGCATCTTCACAATACATGCTTTTTATAAGTTGCATTTTAAATATGTAATTGCAAAAAGTATTGCGATAACAAGTTAATGCCACTGCCTTCAATTCATCTGAAGTATTTGAACATTCTTGTAGGTTGCATTATATGGATGTGGCCGGCTCATGACCCCCAGGCCAACTCTGCACGGGCTGTGGATGGCCATCCTCCTTCTTATTGGTGCATCACGCATCATCTTCCCTATTATATACGCTGAGGGTATTGCTGCAGTGTTTCTACCATGGCTTGCTACTAAGCCTACGAAAGCCATGTTGAGGGTTTCCAGTTTCCAGGCGTAGGGCCTTGTGTACGTGTTTAAATGATCCTTGGTTTTTATTTCTTCGTCTGTGATACCCTTATTCTTTTTCTGACTGTATCAAGACCACAAACCACGGGGTCATTACGCACTGCAGGCGACCCTAGTACGGTAATGGTCTCACATGTTTAGGTGGGACCAAAGTTCAGAGAGAGACACATAGAGGGCCGCAGTTTCACTGATTATTTGAGTGTTTATGATACTAAGTGAACATATCTCGAGCCTTATCACGCAAGTCCCTGCAAAACCTTAATCACGGGGTACATACCGGCATCTAAACTGCAGCTTCAAACTAGTTAGAAAATAGATGTCTGTAAAGTTACAGAGAAATAATAGCCATTCTGACCTACAATCTCAACTGGAAAGTCTTCGGCTCAAAGTATCTTCAGACACGGCTGAGCAGATAAGCAAAGTACTTGAATCATTGGCAGGTAAATTACACTAAAAAGCAGTCAGCGCGAAGGGTTGAGGAGTACTGCCGCACGTGCGGTTCAAAACCTAACAGTTGTTTTCTACATGAGCACATATGACATTGGCTGCGTACTGTTAGATTTGGGAATGGATAACTTGCTTCATGTACTTTGTCATTGTATATCTAGGTACCTATTGGTCTGACATTGATGTTTGATATTTCCACAATTCCCTTCGTTGCTTCACAGACATAATTTCAACAAGAATAAATGCCATCATATCCGATGGAATTGACTCTGAGGAGGAAGCAAAGATGTGGTCGTGCTTTGCAGAAGTGTACCAGAGAGAGGTACTGCACACACAATTGCTCAATAACTTCTTTTCTGTATGTTATCATCGTATACTCATCTTAAGTGCTTGTACATACTCTGCAGATAGAGGAGTACAGGAAAAAAGGGAAGTCAGTGAACATGAGCATGAAACAGCAAATTTTTGCTGACATTTTGGTTTGGTATGTGTCCTTGCCATAGTGTAAAACAGTTTTCAGAGGGCCCTCATGAATATCCTTCATTCAGATCACACATGATTTCATATCTTTTGTTTGTAACTCCTTGAGATTATAGATGATTTGAGCAATGTCTCAGAAGTTGTAAATTTTATGTAGGAATGCAGCCGCCTGTATTGGTTTAACTTGTATTACGCTATGTTGCCTGTAGGGCTGAGGTTTCAAGACCTGGATATGACAAGTTAGCTGCAGAGTGAGTCCTTATGTCAAGTTATCAATATTCAAGGCTTCGTGAAATATTTTGAATTGTTACATCACTTGTTCTTCCCATATGTCTTTTTAGTAATTGCCCATACGTCATTCTCTTGTACAGATTTGTTACTGGACCACATATACATGATGAATCCTTTCAGAGAATAGGACAAGCTCTAGCTGAAGCAAAGTCTTCCAGAAATGTTACAAAGCTTTAGCTTTCTGCAGATTGCCAGATAAACTTAAAAATTAAATTTGTAACGGCTGCTATATCTGTGGGAAATGTATGCTGCAGGGACATACTAAGCCATTTTGTTTCATTCTAATGCTGGTGTCTCTCTGTGTGCCTTGCGATGTGCTTGAACTCTGCTTGCTAGCTTACCTGAATTCAGCACTCTGAGGAACCTTTCAGAGTAAGCTCTAAATTGTTGCTTGTACAAAGTGGATTGCAATTTCAGTGTCTGTATTACTGCTGTAGCATAGAGCATAGCCGTCGCGATGGGTTTGAGAAACACAACTGGCCTAATCTTCAAGATTCACATACACACTTTTTAATCCAATGAGGGCTCCTTACCCTTTTTTTATGCAATTTTTTGGAAGGGCAGTGAACTCAGTAATTTTGTGATGTTTTGAGACGACCCCTACTCTGCTCTGTCATGTGAAGTGCCTCGTGAAGAGTAATTTTCACCTAAACAATTACTTATACTCTGATCAAATTTTTAACCTGCATCCAAGCAATATTGTGCACTTCACGAGTTGAGAGAGGTAGCTCATCACTTAGGTGTGGCAGACTGTTATCAATTCTTTGGAGCCTGCAATGACTCTTGGTCATAGTGTAGTGCAGATCGCAAGTTTCCCCACGTCCAGTACGCTGCAAAAGTATGGTATCGCTCTTCATAGCATCCTCGAGAAAATGTTTGCCAAAAAGTGTGAGAGCTGTACAAGCTGTCGTTAACCAAGATCTAAGTTTGTCAGTAGACATACTTTCCAATACTGAATAGCTGAGCTGAAAGCTGGGAGGAATGTGAACATTATTGATGTCAAGGTGTCAATGCTGATTTTACAGATCAGCATCAGAAATCAGCCCTCATCACTTAAAATGATTAGACCCCCCCCATGAGGCCAGGAGGCTTGGAATTTTGGATTCAAAATGCCTTGATTGGGTCATTAATAAGTCAAGTCCCTATGATGGGATGAGGGCATTGGTCCACCACCGCCACTTTTCAACCTAAAGGAAGAATGTAGAAGGGAAGGTGCAAGTGCGTTTTCAACGCGTCCCGTCCTTCTTTCATAGTCTCCTTGGTACATCGTCCCGTCTTTTGAAGTGGGTTTATAATGTCAGAATCAAGTCTTGTCGTTGTCTTCATGACGTTTACAATCCTATTCCCTTCTACATTCTTCCTGTAGCTTGAAAAGTGATTGAAGATGATACATGGTTCATCCAACCATGTATCATCTTCATCATACATGGTAGGATGTATGGATCTTGTCATGAGTTGTCTTGCAGGATGCCGTGCATCGTATGAGGTGCGTGTGTTTATGAGACGCATCTTTCCAAAATTGGTTGAGAGGTCATCTACCCTTGTTGCCTCCTTCATGATTGCCCCTGGCTGCCTACTAGTAGAGGGGAGATTATGTGTTCTGGCATCAAAACTCACGCCTCTTCCCTCAACATGTCGGCTGTGTAATGGTTGAGAGAATGCAAGTGGTTGCCTACCAGAGAAGTTGGAGTCTTGATTCAAATGGTGCCCCTTACCGTTAAGCGTAAGTTTCTTGCTGAAATATACCGATTTCTCCACCGCTTCATCATAGGAGATTGGGCAGCTTACCATCACTTTGTCATAAAGTGTTGGGACCAGCCCTTTGAGGTATTTATTGAGGACCTCCTCACCATCTTGCACATTAGCCCTCAGAGCCAGCAGTTTGAAGCGATCTATGTAATTTTGGACCGTCTCACCTGCAACCTGTTTTCATTTATTGAGCTTTTGCTTTGATATGTGTGTGTTTTAATCATCGACTCCCTAGGGACTTGACTTAATCTAATGATTTTAGGGGGTAAGTCACATGACACTCTCACACTTGTTTCACAATCAGAGCTCATGCACCATCCTTGTCCCTGCTCTGTACACAAGCTTTCATTTGAATTGATACTTGTAATATAGGCTCATTGTGAGCCCTGGTGCATGTGTCATGTTCTGATGTTTGCCCTGGAGGTTCCAGGGCTGTGAGTTTGCCTTGCTTTCCAAAGCTATGTTGTGCCTGAATGTTGTAAGCCATTTTGTTTTCTCATCTTTTGCTGTGGCTTCTTTGACAGGAGCATGATGGACTTCATACTTCTCTGTCATAGAGCTGCTGACAAGAATCGAGATCTGAGACATAAAGCTCTGATATTCTAGCTCTGCTTTTTGTGTGTGAATAAATATGTAAAATACTCATCAGACTTATCACACCCCTTACACTTTTGCATTATTACAGATTCATTACAGATTAAAGCTCGTGTCACTCAATTGTTGTTAAGTATAGCACTATGTATGTGATGCTTGAATTACAAATTCATGATCTCTCATGGTCAGGAACTATGACTTCAACTACATGGATGTAAATTTTTGACACATATTTCTTGTATATTCAGTTAAGTGTCACTAACAGATGCAATATGGCAGTCAGTCCAGGCTAGTTCCTTTTGCTAATATTAACAATCTTGAGGTGAAACAGCACATTACTCTAGTGCACAGTAGCAGGTTTGAAGGTCACTTGGGGGAGGAGCTGGTGCTCTTCAGGTGTGATACCATACTTCTGCACCGTACTGTCTGGTTCTTTGATCATAGCTGTTTGTGCTCATGCTAGTCCAGAAGTTCAAATTTAAGGGATAAAATGCCAAGTTGAAAACTTAAACCAAAATCTTGAGGTTCAGAAAACTAATAATTTCCTGCACGAGCACTAGTGATGCGACAATAATTGCAACCTTCACCCCTGATCTTCACCTGATCAGTACGCTATATTTGAAGGCAGACAAACAAGAAAGGGCAGAAAAACCTGATAAAAAAACATAACAATAAGCACGCTTGCACCGCACCAGAAAATGTTTACCCTAAAGAATGCTCTCAAGGGTCTCCAAAATTTCTAGACATCGGCCAGCACATGCAAACCTTACAAAAACTGCTTTCATAAAATCTCTTGTTGATGTGTTGTGATGACATGAAAATTGGTGCAATTCCGAACTGGCTGGCACTCAAACAATGCATCACATGCTCCTCTTGCATTTCAAAAAATGAAGTTAAAAACACTAAGTCAGGCCTTGAAACATGACCAAGGGGTAGTCCGTTCCAAGCCACAAAGAGCACTCTTAGGCACTCGTCAAAAATTGTTGAAGTCCCTTCAGTTATTGTCAAGTCCGGTGGTACTTCTACAACACTCAGATAGCAAGTCATGGCTAACCTGTGATCATGTTCATAGCTCCAAAGCCACCATAAATTCTGTTGGGCTCAAAAACTTGTGGTTTCAACTGTCGGGGGTTACCCATTGATTCTGAAGGGCGCTTCTGCCCTACCCCATTCTTGCTGTCCAAGATAAGTGGAATGGCTCTTCCATTTTCTATGTTCTCACTTCCTGATGCTCCATGAAGCGGAACAGGAGCAGAGCCATTAGAAACTGGGATATCCAGTGAGTTTCTAGGCTGCCATTTACTCAGCATGCTGCTTGCCATCCTCCATGGGGGGAGAACTGCATCATTGGCCTTGAAAGCCATGGTCAGCTCCGCAGATAGAAATGTCACCTTCATTAAGTCGTGGTGGAAGATAAATTCAGCTGATGACGCTGACTTAAACTGCATGAGCATTTCCCCATGAAGTTAACTCTCAACTAAATATTGCTTGAGCTTACCAGAGGCACTATTCTCTCCTCAGGTAGGACAAGTACAGATGGAAGGCAGGCCAGAAGCATGGAGTAGCGGTCAGTCGATTTTGCAATCCGAAATTGTTCAGAAAAGGTTGGGTCCACTAATATAATGGAATTGCATCCATCTGTACAGAGAAATACACAGTCAGCCATGTCTTTCTATTGAAAATGGAGAAACTGTCTAGTTGATAGCTTACCTGAAACTGAGAGGTAAGTGTGTCGCAGGTTATGAAGGCAATTAGAGCCCTCGCCACCACCCACTGCATGTTTTATACGGACTTTGTAACCTTTATGGGTCAGAGCTTCTGCAAGAACCGCTGAACTGATGCAGGAGCTGTCGTCGTTGGCATATTCCTCGACAAAATCTCTGACGTGTTCAAATAGCTACAAAATGAGTATGACTCAGTAAAATATTTAGAAGAATAAAATACGGAAAAGGCTGTTCAGAGCCATGCTGACAAAGCTCATATGGTAGGCTTACCGTCACAACCTCTCTGGAACTCGGGGCAATAAAATTCTGCAATTCTTCTACTACCAAACTAACGTCTAAGTCCTCAGACGGATGCACAGCAGCTGCACCCTCCTCCATCTACACCAAAAAAGACCACTGATCTTTTATTTAGAAACAAAATGCAAATTGGTGGTAGGGTGAGGAGCTTGAAAATATCTAGGAAGTTAAAGACATAGTATGATTCACATTAAGTAGGTACACATAAGTAATATATTATTTACCTCTAAGTCAAAAATAAGGCTTGGGACTTTTGGGAGGCCGCGAGGGGCTGGGGATTGGAGACATGAAGATGCCATGCGCTCAAATTGCTAGCAATCGTCGAAAAGAAAACAGTGAGTACACAAATGAAAAACTGTGCACAGTCACAACCATCCTGCGAGCTTGTACATCATTTTTAGGTTTTAGATGACACGTGGAAACACACGTGGACAGCACAAGACACATTCTGTGGGCAATGCTACTTGCAAATTCAAACTTTGTCTGTACTCTCGGTAAGTGACTGCTTCAAAATGAGCGTCCGGGGTGAAAAAACTAAACTGGTGCAGGTTACAGTAACTGGTAACTGGTAGTAACTGATATGCTCGTCGATACACGTGTAACATTTTCCATGCACTGTTTTTTCAATTTTTTGGGCTCGAGAGCAGGCAGAGGAGTGCTTAACAAATACATTCATCCAGCAGAACACATGACTATAATTATAAACAGAATCATGTTATCCTCATTACGATGTATGCCGCAGTCCTTCAACCAAAAGCCCTGATGTATTTGTCCTGATTCCTAAGCATCCTCATCGATTGAAGATGAGCAAAACATAAACAAGGATTCTCTACTCTTTCAGTGAAATGAACATGTACTGCTTATTTCAACAGAATAAAAATCACACAAGAGCTACAAAATTATGGTACTCAAATCCATTCAGCACTTTAACCGCCATAGCAAACTCTTTTCCTAGCAAAAGGATAGGTGAACAACTCAGCATTTAAGGAAGATGTTGGGGAGAACGAGTTTTACAATTATGCGAACAATTATCACTAGGGCATGATGAAACCTGTTGATCAAGCCTTATTATCCTCCTGTTCCTGAGCTTGTTGCCTCAATTCAAGGCCACCTGCTCCTCATATTGAGGTTGAGGCTGCCATATCCCCACATTCAGTTGCCTTCACAACGCACACATTCTGGGTTAAAATCCATAGTTGCAATAGAAGTTTGCAGTGTCAAAGGGACCATCAATGGTTACTATGCACGAGAACGTACACAAACTGCGCAACGACAGTGTTCTGACTGAAAAATCAATATCTGAATGTACTGCACTCTCATCATGTCACCAACATGCATGTAGTGCTACCTGTAGTACGGCTCCTTCAGGTCAAACGAGCCGGAGGACTGCAAGGTGACGAGCAACCGAGACATAAAGTAAATGGAACAGGACACAGAGGGCATGCAACCTTCAATCTTTGGGAATGCCTTTGAAGTTGGAAATTTTTTAAGCGAAAGGTCAGGATCGTGTAATTGAGCAGAATTAGGTTATCCCCGCCAGCAGCTACAGTGTAGATAGTTATTGGAACTTGTGCATTAATGGATTATTAGCGGGCCCAAGGAAGTATCTACTGTCACTTGATGTAAATATGTCAGGAGGCTCACCACTTGAGGCGCTATATGCTGCTGACCAGGCTGGGCTGTCGGTGGACCTTGCAATGTGACGTGCACTGTGTAGCTCTGCCGGTTGTGTGCCACCAGCCTAAGGTTGCCAGTGAGAGTGCATGGACCCAGTGTATAGATTGGGGTCTTCAGTAGGCACCGTATCTGAAACCAATGCGTAGAGGGTTGTCCAGGAGCTGTGGAGAGCCACACTTGTCTTTGAGAGCCGTTAAAGAGCACATCAAACCAGCAGGCGACGCCATGAACAGCTGTAGGGTTTGGATTCGTAACCTATAAATATATATTCGTAACTTATAGATCCGTAGAAGAGTTGGTACAGAGATTAGTGACTTGCCATTTGATTCAAGAAAGTGGTGAGTTAGAGCCCTGCTGCATGATTGTCACAATGACATACATGAGTGGTGGCTGTAAAGCAGCAGAGAATGTAAGAGGCCTCTATCACATGCAACAGCCTGTCACAAAGGCTGTCACAAGGTGAGTAGCTGAGTAGCTGACCTTCAGCTCTAAGGGAATCTGGATGTTGTGCAGCTCCTCCTCCTTTATTGCGAGGAAGTCGAATATCTTTGAGTTGCAGCTGGAGCACAGCAGCCCGGGATCAAAAGCATCTACCACCACCTGCAGAAATAATGGGGAGAGGATCTGAATCTATAGTAACAACTAGCACTAGCGTCTGAGGATATGGATACAGAGATATATCAATGTTTACTCAAGCAGTCACTTGTTTTTGTCAAGAATGATTAATCTCTCAGTAATTTCTTAGACTTTAAACACTCAAGTGTCTCGATCACAAAAGGGGCGTGTAATCATTTATGTATCCAAGTCATCTGGCAAATGTTCCACACTTTTGTTTCCAATCATTTTGGAGAAAGTGTTGATCTTAGCTACTTGATGGCTTGTACAAGACATTGGTCTGAATACAGAATCAAAGATATAGGTCAATACACACCTGGGCAAAATATGAGTCAACTGCAGAATTGTAGAGGGATGTAACATCCACACCGTAGAAATTGGGCTGGACCCAGAAATACGCCTTACCCAACACTTCCTGGTACAGCACCTCATCAGAGAAGGCTGCCACATGGATCCGTCCAATTTGCTACATCATCAGTTATCAGCAAAATCTTGATGGCTTTTGAAATCACATATAATATTGATTGCTGTTCAACGGCCTCGTGTGCCAAGGATTTTGACATGAATCTGCATTTCCAACCTGCGCTAGCTCCGCAACAATGATGGATGTGTAACAACAACTCCATGTGTGTGGACAACATGTCTCTACTGTCACATGTGTGTGGACAACATGTCTCTACTGTCACATGTCATCTGACATGCTTCATCACATGTAAGATCATGCCCGCAGGTATTACCGGAAACATTTTGCCCCCTGGCTTTAAGAAATGGTCCCTGGCATACAAGTATGTCTCCAGCATTCTTTCATTTACCAGCAGGGTCCCCATGGGCTCTGAAATTAAGACATCCACCTGTGAAGCAGCAGTACAGTGAGCCCATGGAGCCCTGAAACTGAAATTGCAACATAGTGGTGTTTTGGAAAGAAATCAGCAAAGAATTGTCTCCTGAGGGGTTAAGAGAACAAGCCTGCGAAACTAAAGAAAAGAGGCAGATTCTGCAAAAAACCTCAAAAAAAAGGATTTCAAAGGAGGCCTTATTCCTGATGGTGTGCTGCAGCAGCAAGAAAAGACTTGAATTTGGAAAGGACACAACCAATTACCTTCTCTGGCACTTGCACTTCCTCCACCTTTCCACAAATGACCTCTAGTCTTGGGCCCAGAGCTGGATTACCATCAGCCAGTTGACGAGCATACTTTGTCATACCTGAGGCCTCTACTGCGTACACTTTGCGCGCTCCAGCCTGTCGTCGTTACAAAGCCAGAAAAGCAAGATGCTAGATGCAAGATACTAGATGCCACAGCCAGCAAAACTCCTCTTGGAAACACGCAAGATTGGTTCATCAATTCTGACTTCTAAACACCATTTTACATTTCAATACTCATACCTGAGCTGCAAAAAGTGACAAGATGCCGCTACCAGCCCCAACATCCATCACAGCTTTCCCCTCAAAGTCTGTTCTGTTCTCCACAATTGCTGAATAGTAGGTTCCTGTTCTGATGTAGTCCTGTACATGCAATCAGAACAGATTTTCCTGAACCTTGTATGGCCTCTGTGCAACCAGAGGACCTCACAAATTTAAAAATTCAAGATACTCTCTATTTCAAACTAGTCATATTCTCTCAATTCTACAGAATGTTCTTTAGCCCCAGGAGGTACTCAGTCCTGCCTGGACCTGGAGGAAAAGTGTAAGACTGTTTATTATTACTTTTGCCTGACCTGTAGCATGTTCTGTTGATGCATCAGAATACTGTTTATTATTACTTTTGCCTGACCTGTAGCATGTTCTGTTGATGCATCAGAATACTGTTTATTATTACTTTTGCCTGACCTGTAGCATGTTCTGTTGATGCATCAGAATACTGTTTATTATTACTTTTGCCTGACCTGTAGCATGTTCTGTTGATGCATCAGAATACTGTTTATTATTACTTTTGCCTGACCTGTAGCATGTTCTGTTGATGCATCAGCATCCCATAGTAATTGAAGTAGAGCTCTGAACTGCTCCTGTCGGTTTTCAAGTCGAATGTGTTGTCTCTCACTGAGGCAGGAGGTGCCATCACAGCGGTCTGTTGTGTGGACTTAGCCTTACTGGTGGGAGGCAAACCACATGCCTGTAGTTCATCTGAAAGTGCTGCTGATTCTATAAGTTGAACAACTCTGTTTGCAATCTCTGGGCTATCACATTTAAGAATGAAGCTGACGTTTTCCAGGGCCTGTGAAGTCCCCATTAATGAAGCAACAATGTTTAGAATCTTTAAGACATATGTCAAGCAAATGTACTAAAAGAAATTCTGCTACGATGTATGATCATCAAGGCTTAACAAGTAGGTACCTCTCTTTGAAGTGAATGTACTAAAAGGATACAAGGAGTTGACTTCCACACCTGCAGCCAGTTTTGAAGAAATGGATTCAGAAAAGCATTCTGACAGAGCCTTAAAGTGATCAGACTTCTGATGAAAATATCAATTGCTGCTTGAGCCGTACCATGTTCTTTTCCACATTGCCCTGCATGACTATCTGACTATCTGACTTCCTTATGATTTGAAATTGGGCGGGTTTACCATACACATGTATTTTTACGATTCCATCTTCAGGCCAACTACTGTTTCCGTTCATGTCCAGTCTACCAAATATGATCCCATCATCCAGGATGCTGTCATGGTGAAGCATGGCCTGCACCATGATTACACCACAATCAGCGAGGAACCGCCGCAAGAGAATCAGCACTGTCGTGTACGTCATTCGTGTGAATATGAGTGGATATTGGGCATTTTGAATCATCAAGTTGATACTTGCAGTCAAGTGTCTTACAGGCAGTTACTGTTAATCAAGATGATCTTGAAAAACTTAAGAAATGTCCTTTTCGGACTCCTGCTTTTCTCTTGCATTCATGTATCGCTCTCAGTTGACGCAGCTAATACTAAAATAACTATTAAATTAGTCGAAACCATCCAGAAGGTCAGGTGTACTTAAACTGAGAATTTCTGTTAAGATCTAGATTTTGATTTGCTTCCTGAACACACTCTACAGAAAAATTATGAAGCATTTGTGAAGGAGCTTTCTGTTAATGGCATGGATGTGAACCAACCAACACCAAAAGGTCTACTGCCTATTCTGGAGGCAGTAAAGATTAAAGGCTTCAAGTTTGTTGACGCCCTCATTCAGGTATGCAGCATCCTCCCCTTTATTACTTTCTTCTAGTTCAAACACATCAATGCTATTGCTTTGTATTACACATGGGCTCCTAAAATGATCTTATTAACTGTGACGTAGTTTGGAGTTGAGGTCAATGCTAAAGAGCCAGGGAGTGAAGTTACGGCTCTCTATCTCGCAGCTCAGGCAAATGCTGTCGATGTGAGGCTCATTGTGATTTTCTAATGTTTTTATCCTTATGTAAGATATTACATTGTCACGGCCAGACATATGCCTTGATCAACATTCTCATGATCATTCGTCTTCTTCCTTTTGGAAATGTACTTTACCCACATCAGTGATGACCTCCATCTCATTCAGATCGTAAGACTTTTGTTGGCTTATGGAGCTGACCCAAAAGCTACATCCAAAAGTGGAAAAAGTGCAGCTGATGTGAGTGCTGCAGTTTTGAATCCCGCGTGCAGAGAACACACAGCTTGGTGGATGCGATTAGATTGCAGTTTGTATTTTCAGTGTGCCTCCTATTACCCTCTTTCCTGCTCAGTTGATGACCTTGCCAGCTCTGAAAGACCTTCTTACAGCATGGGAAAAGAGTGGTGCAATGGCTTTCGAGGATGCGCCTGGTGCTTGGATCAAGACTAAGGAAGATGGTCCGTGAGCGCCCTAGTGACACCAAGTATTACTGCATACAAATTATGAGCCAATCTTTTCAGGAACGCTAGGCATAACTTCTGCTCTTTTTTGCCACATCCCTCAGAGAAAGAGTACTGGTTCAACAAGATGACAAATGAAGGTCGATGGAATATGCCACCTTCGTGCGCATGGCAGAGGGTTGAGGTCAAGGGAGGCCCTTCGGAGTACGTCAACTATGTGACCTCTCAAGTTGTCTACCAGCTTCCTCCTGTAAGATCATAGCAATCATTTTAAGCTGCAGCAATATTTACATATCCTGAAATTAACACAGCAGGCAGCAGTATTATTAATGTCTCTGTTAATGATCTTTTGCTCCATGCAACATGTTTGGACAGGCCCTGAGCTGGAGGAAGGTGCGCGCTAGCGGAGAGGATTTGTGGTACAACTGGAAGTCCAACATCACTCAACGGGAGCAGCCAGATGAGATGCCTCAGTACATGCTGGAGGAGGTAAAGATCTAATTCATTTGGATCCTACGTGTCCAGCATTCTCTTTCAGGCATCCCACTTAGCTGAATGCAGTGTCGTGAGCATGTGACACGCGCATGCAGTTTACAGTATTCATTTCCCTCACCCTGAACAGTAATCCCGAAACATCTCCTGAAAAACAATAATCATATTTGTGCAGGCTGCTTCCCTGACTAACGTGCGCTGGTTCAATGAGAAAACTCAGCAGTATTCCTGGGAGGATCCCAAGACCACCAGTCACTGGCGCCCAGTTGAGGAAGACGGTGAGCATTATGGGTTTGGAACTGCTAAGCGCCTTTTGTTGAAAGTAGTGCACGCTACGGGCGTCTTCATTCAATGAATATGTTCCGTGCCTGCACTTGAGAACAGATGCCGAATCTGGTTAGTTCCTGAGTACCTTCTGAACCTTGTTGAATCTACTGAGATGACTTCTGCTAAAGAATCTGCCTTAATGCAACAGGCAAGACCTACTACTTCAACTTGATCACTGGAGAATCTCAATGTAAGGAACTGTTTCATATTTAATATCACAGACTTCGAAATCCATCATGTCGTATGGAATGTGTCCATACTCTAAGGTAACTCCTAATGAAATATGAAATACCTTGGATCTTATTGCAGGGGAGATGCCTGACGATGTAGCCTGGAGCAAGGTAAGATGGATGTGTGATCTGGATTGGATGTCCCTCTAATCTAGATGGGATTTTCCTAGTCTTATCTGGATTATATGTTCCTCATCCTCTAAGATCTCCACTTCTGTTTGTATGATGATGATTTGTATGATTTTTAAACTTGTTATCCTCTTGTAACTGCACCTTCCTATGCTGTAGCATGAGCATGAGGGAAGCCACTACTACCACAATAGCCAGACGGGAGAGAACACATGTAGGAATATTTTCATTGAGTTTTTCGTATGATGAATGCTATTTTTTTTTGAAACCTTGCACTTCTTATTTCCTCCTGTCCTGAAGTACCCCCTTCCCTCTTTTTCAGGGGATGTGCCAGCCCATGAAGCCTGGGTCGTACAAAACAGTGATTTGTAAATGCCTTGTGATGGTTAACGACAGCCCTCTTTTGAATAGACAGTGTGTGGGACGTGAATGATGAATATGATATTTATGTGCAAAAAATAAGATAGAATACATACTTCATGATGTTAGTGTCTGTTTCTCCTGTCATTATGTTTGGAGAACTGATAAACTGCGCCACTGAAAATCTTTTTGTGTCTGTACATAAATGTGCAAATAGTTCCATCTACCGAATTCCACGCTTTGACGTTTGTTTTCGAAATCGGTCAAAACTAAAAATCAGAGAAGCTCTCTTCAAATACAACTATGATATGTAAAAGTGCTGGCATGTCGTGCAAATCGGTCACAGATAAGGCCCCCGATGTTTTGTTGTATTCAGCTATGACAAAAGCCGAGGTAAGCCACATGGCTATAGGCACATTTTTATTATTTACGAAAAATTACATAACAGATAGCTTTGTACCATAAGTATTACCATGTCTGGGCACCTGAGTTGTACTGTCCCTTAAACCCTGCAAAGAACAAAGTGGGAGGTGGAGAAGGCCTGGAAGGAGTATATGGAAGCATCAACCGGGCAGGCACCGCGGAGGTGCTCAACATCTTCAAAGAGCATGCTGGTCTGGGAGCTGAAAGTGTAGTGTTGGACATTGGATCTGGCTTGGGCAGGTTTGTGCTGCATGAAGGAGGAAGGAGTGAAAGATCCCATTCTTACTTTTGGGTTGCTTGATAATTTTGCCTGTATTGGTACACTTTGACATGGATGTGACACTGGCATAAAAAGGTCAAACTAATCTCCCCAGGATAACGCTCGTTGGTCTTAAATCCTAGCAGAGCAATGCACAGGAGTGATGTGATCCTAATGTGCATTATTGGTGTTCCATGCAGATAGTTCAAGTAACAGTTAGATCCTCCAGCCATGGATGTGCCTTTTATATCAGTGACGTTATAATGTTTCAATGTCCATACAAATGAAAATGTGACGCAAAAATGTGACTTTTTTTGTGACGAGTGCTTCGGTGACGAGTTTTGGTGAGCTCATTGTGTGTATTCTGCATGCAGACCTTTACTGCATGCCATTCTGCACAGCAATGTCTCTGCCACCTACGGCATTGAGGTGAGATTGATTGCAGGTTTTGCATCTGTTACAAAATCTCTGAGACTTGTATCATATTTCAGAGGCCTTCAATTCATGGGAAATATTGGAAGGGTTGCTTACATGAGTCAGATATCATATATGACACAAACATTCATTTGCTTCAGGCAAAGTAGCTTCAGGCAAATCATTGCTGTGTGGTGCAAGCAATCTCTTATTACTAACAAATGAAATTTAGTTGTTGATCCTTGCTTCAATGTTGATATGTAGGTTGATGCAGTAAAGTGTCAAAAGGCATGTCCTTTTATTGCATTAACAGTTGCAGAGATGAGAAGCGCTGGGATTAATCTCCCAGAGCAGAGCTTACCAAAGATTGTTTGCGCACCTATTGAACAAGTAGGTTCAGGGCTTGACAATTCCTCAATTGCTAATTATCAAGCATGCATTGTTCGCAGTACGATGCTTACCTACAAGAGCAAAAGATAGACCTGAAATCCACTGAGGAATTAGAATGTATGCAATACATATTTACATACATGTATGGTGCTGATGTAAGGTTTCCTGCACCACACTTCAACCAATACTCCTGGCATTTTACTAGGTGCCATCTCTTGAGCCTGCGACTCATGTCTACTCTGCTTGGGAGGGATTTTCAACAGCTGCAAAGGAGGCAGTAGGGGAGCGCTTTGCACGATCCCGCAGTGCTAAGGTCAGTCACGTCCCATGACTACAATACATGCAATTATATTAATAAGATGTCTGAAGCAAATCAGCTCTGCTCTATAAAGAACAGCCCTCCCAAATATGCTGACTTCCATTTTTCAAAAAATCCAAGATTATCCTGAACTTTGTATGTGCTGTGTCATTTTGAGCAGCAGTCGATACATAGTATCACACAGTCACAATGATCTCTGTACGCAGGCCATCACCATAGTACAAAGATCTTTCAGGAACAGAGACCCTGCTGAGGAGATGGAGGAACTAGGATTTGGAAGTGTGGAGCTCGTCAAGAGCTTGCCTGTGTTCATGTCGGGCAGCAGGAGACAGCTGGTAGCGTACTGCTTTGTGAGGCCCCTTCCTCCGTGCTCTCTTGGCAATGAATTTTATCCCTTAAAGGCCACAAGCAGTACTGTTCATGAGGATGAACATAAGGAGGACCTGAGCACCATGCCTCACTTCCAGCCTGGGGATGTGATGGGCATGTTGACCTCACAGGCATCTAGTCGTGCCACTAGCAGGGTAGAGGTCAGCTCTTCAATGATGCTTAAGTGCACTGAATCGGTGAGCTACGGAGAGACTGGTGCAGTGGAGGAGGCAGGGCCTGCCAACTCTCAGCAGGGCCGTTCATTCAGGGAGAGGCGTTGTGGAGGAACCGATGTCATGACAAAGTGCTCTGCGAGGGATACACCAACAAGCAGGAGGTCCCAGAGTCTTGTGAAGCATGAGGCTGCAAAGGATGACAGCCTCCAATCAGTGGAAGAGGAGAACGAGGGCTCAGGAAGTCAAGATTCAGACCGGACAGCAGCATTGGCTGAAGTGAGGATTGGGCAGCATGGACACGGGCTGCGAGCCAGGGTGCACAGAGCTGTGCGGTAGAAAGCAGTAGAGTAGAGATTATATAAGTTGTGTTTCCCAGAGGAGTATGTACTCCAGGGAATGATATGTTGAGATTGTCCTTTTCCCTTTTCGACAGCCTGTCACTGAGTGAATATAGCATTTTATCTCAATTACACGAATTGCTTTCATCAACAAGCAAAGCTTGGGATAAAGCATTTTAAGTGTCTTGGCAAGCTGGCTGGCTGTCGAGCCTGGACATAAACCAAAGATACCATGCAGAGTTGTAATGCAAAACTAGAAACGAGAATCTGCCTCATTGAAAGGAAAACAAATACATTTTCAGTCCATGAGAAATCACAGTTCACACAACTTCAGTGCTTGCATTCTGAGGTCTTGCAGGCTAACACAGGAGTCTATTTCATAATCCGGTTCTGAGCTTGCCCAGCATTTTAAGTCCTGCGTGGTAATCCGAAGGTATTATGAAAAATCTGTTTTGAACCAAACGTACACTCATTACTTCTCATTACCAGTCACCAACGTAACATATCTGAGGGTAGACATAAGAAAATCATGAGGGTCACACCTCAATAGTATCTACATCTATGAGTGTTGGCAGGGTGTCCAGAGGTGCCACAGAGAGATGAACTGTTGATGCCTTGACTAAGGAGTCCTTCAGGACGGTGGACGTGCTCCAAGAGATGCCCTGCGCAGGTAGTGATAGGAGATTGAGTGAAGGGCTTATCATGGTCACAATAGCTTGATGTATGCGGTGTAAAGGACGGGATGTGATGCTCATTAATCAGGTTTAGGTTTAGGTTTCTGCTGGTTCAGCAGCATGATACCTGGGACCATGGTGGTAGATGACAAGAATTTCGGTGTCAAATTTGGATGTGCCCACAATCTGTATCAGCTTTATCAAGATTTGATCTTTCCTAGCCACCTGCCTGAAACAGAGCCTCATTGACGTGATCCTTGAACCCTAGGAGATAGTAACCACCGTCTCTTGCTGGTCCAAACACAGCCTGTGTATGCAGAAGTGGAAGGAGCATGAGATCCTTAGTTCTGCAGCAACTCGAGGTGCAGCAGCCTCAACAATGTGGGAATAGTAAGTGCTCCATACATACACATCATATTACTAACAATGTGGGAATAGCAAGGGCTCCATATGTACACATCATATTACTTTCTACCTTTTATTTCACTCACCTCATACTCATCTAGAGAATTTGCAGCTTGCTCTAAAATATGACAATTTATGTCTGGAATGTCTGTGCCTAGGATGATGACCTGTATTGCCACAGATGTAGCAGATCATGCCACTAAGCAATCCAGGCTAAATATTCATGTAAGCGAGAGGATTTATATGCAAACTCCACTTCCTCACTCTCTTCTGCACTGAAAGCAGCTTGGTGGATTAACAATGGGACAGACTATGTTCGAGATTGTAAAAGAGAGGATTGCCAAGACTAATATGCCATAACTTCACAAAACATCTGTCTCCACCTTGGAAACCCCTTTCTTGGACATTTCCAAGCTCATGGCTTTGTACATTATATCCCCCAGGTCTCCTGTACTAGACTGAGCACATTGATGTAGGTTCTGCACAAGGTGGAGACGACGAGATGAGACTTATCTCGCTCTGCATGGACAACGTTCCATCCTATGATCAAGCCGAGCACATACCTTTGGAGCAAAGCTTTTGAGCCATGCTGATATTTGCGATGGCTCATCTCTGCTGCTATGATACAAGATTGTCTCCATTTTGTTACATCTGTGAGAATCATTTCCAACTGGTTCACACAAGGCATTACTCCCGTGGTGGTGCTGCTGGATTGCAGACATTTTGCCCTCGTGTCATTGCATTTTCTCAGGTCATTTATTATCACACCTGCATACCTCCTTGATCACTCGCTCTGAGCAGGACTTGTAAAAGTCACTTGCTGCCTGAGGGCCAACATCAGCTGCTAACCGGGTTTTAACTCTCCCAGGTACCGGTAGCTTTGCAAATATTATCACAGTTGTATCCATTAGGCGTGATCAAGATCAATACAATGCGGTTCCAGGGTGTTCTGAGCAACATGCCTAGTTCCATTAAAACCCTGAAACCCTGTTGCTGGGGCAACACTGCTATCTAATGTTTGACGAACGTGGTTGACAGTTATATATGTAAAGATTAAACTGTTTACCGTTAAGATGAAATGTTTTCAAGCGTCAGTACGTAGTGGCTTCCATTCGTCGGTTCATACCACATTGATTTGTGCCACTAGACATGCTCGGAGAGTCATGAATCTGAAATCTAGCAAAGGTTTTGGTACAGAAACATCGAGTGAAAAGGTATGTCCATGCAAGATAGGGACTGGTTCTAGTTGGAAGTTCAAGCACATCATAATTGTGGAACCATGAACTCTGAATTCTTGGGCAGGCTCAGGAAGTAGGAGCTGGCTCAAGTGAGGCAGTAGAAAACTTGGAGGAAAAGATTGTGAGTCTCCTATCGTTTGTACTTTCGATGTGTATAGGGTGCTTCCATAACTGTTTAAATAGTTGTTCCCTGAAATTCTGAGGTGCTATGTGTTGGATTCTATGTTTTTCATCCATGTATAGAGAAACCGGAGAGGGAAGAAAGGAGGAAAGGTGGAGCCTCAGGTGAAGGTGAATGCACCAGTTGTGGACGCTGTGACCGGGAAAGCTCCTGCAACCCCTGAGTCCCAGTATGAGACAGCAGCTGTACTTACACTCTTCTACTTCTTCTTGGCCATCCTGGTGGAGGGCCTGCTGTTGGCTGGATCTGTGAGTCCTTCCCTGACAGTGCGATGCATAAAATTTCTTTACTTTGTTTTAAGGACATAGTGGAGTAGTTCTTTTCAAATGCCTGTACGAATAAGTTGTGTTTGAAATTGAGTGATATTAAACATAATTCATTCAGATTGGTCTCATGCACACATTCCTCAAGTTGTGTGCAGCTGCAGTGAAGATGTGCAATGTCAGCTAGAAGCTGGTAGAGGAAGTACCTCCTTTATCCTAATTATTGCATCCTGTTATAATTTAAATGGCTGCAAATTTCTGTGTGGATGTTGCTGAGATCAGGATGCATGTGTTTGCTTCCTGTGATTTACTCAGGGATTTTTTCCTGAAGAATGGGACCAGTTCATTCAAGATAAGATTTACCCCAGCTACTCTCCCACAGTATTGCTTTTCCTAAGCATGTCATCATTTTATGGCCTCTTCAAAACTGGAAAGCTGCCAGGCCAAAAACAATTGTAGATTCATGATACTGCTTTTTACAATGCTTAAAATTCTGATTACTTAAAAGTTCAGAGGATATGTAGAATTTAAGCCATGTTCCATATGTTCTCTAAAGCATGACAATTCCTCCAATGTCCATACAGCTAACCCTTGTTTCAGGAGGTCGACTTTTTGCTTGAATTCATTGGCAACACCTTGACAGGATGCTTGGTGCAGAAGTTAGAACCTCATTTGAGATTGCAACATAGTAAAATTTAGGAAGATTGCATCCTTAAAGAAAGCTTTCAAGAAGAACGTGTGAAGGAAAGAGCGATCCTGACATCCTGAATGTACTGATATGCTACTACTGGTCTTGAGTCTCTAGGCAGCTGTATAGACACACGTGGTGAGTCCTTATACCATTATCAGGCGGAATGTATGAAGTGCGTGCTTTAAGGCATTACATTTGAATGGCCAAGTCGATGAGACATTGAGATGAATAATGCCTTACATAGACTTGTTAGCTCTGATGCTGATTCATAAGAAGCAGATGTTACTGAGCAGGGACTGACATTCGCACTCAGATAATGAAACTGCTAGTTCCTGAACAATTTGTAAAAACAAGGAGACAGAAGACCTGGACAAAACAAAGAAACTATGCGCTGGAGGAAGCTGAAAATACGAGTTTTAAGGAAAACAGTAGTGGGCATTATGCCTTCAGAAATTTCAAGATTAGTATGGGTAAGCTAATCACATACTTCAAATTGTTGTTTTACTGGGAACGAAGAAATGTTTTCATTGAGTCTCATCACTTACTGCTTCAACATATTGATCATGCACAAAAACAGAGTCAAGCCAAATCAACTGTGCCTAAGGACCTACATTATCCTTTCAAATACGACGTTTACAGTCTTCTTCTTGCAAATGCACCTTGTTTCAAAGTCCTGCAGGACTGCCACACTTTTGAAATTTACTATTTTAACAAAGCGGTGCCTATTAGTTTTGTATTCATTTCCAGACACACATATTACTAGGCAGGTGACAGGTTGGTGATTTACACCATTTATTAAAGTTTACCTCAGTCAGGCTAATTTTGAAGTTTTTCTGAGGTGTCATCATCATTCCTCTCTCCAAATAACATATTTAGAAAAGGCTCATAGTACTCAGCATTGTCCATTGCACACTGCATAAAGGTCTTGAACTGTGGAAGATTAGAACAAAGATGCACAGTCATGTAAATTCCACAAGTTGGCTACAAACTGTTGTAAAATCTGAGCAGTTCATGTGTCTATCATCTTTTGTTGTCTAAACCAAGATTGGTATCTCTACGCTTATCACACCATGTTCATACTCCATTTTGACATGAGACATCCTGATCAATACATGGATTGAGCTTTGAAACCAAAAAACTTTACCTGCTCATGGCACACCTCAACATAATCGTCTCCTTTTCTCTTGGCCTCTTCCCTACATGCCGTCCACTCCTATGGGTAGGCATTTGTTTTCAGCAAATCTGATGAATCACAACTAATTCCATTCCATTTTCTACTGTAGCACCTGAGAGAGTAACCTTTATATACATTTGCTGAGGTACAGGTGTCAGATCTAGGCTACTAATATTATGAGATTCACAGTCCTCACTCATTGAGCGGAGGGAATGTAATACCTTATGCTGGTTACCACAATCTCCTGCTTCAATGAATAGGCAAATAGGACACTTCTCCCCTTCCTGCTGATCGCCTGCTGTTGTAGAAGGGTCAACTTCTAATGCATGCGATTTAGAGGAGTAATGATCACTCCCTGAAACATTCACCCTAGTTGAAGTTGGGTCATCAGACGTATCAGAATTGTTCATATTTAGAAAGATGTGCTCGTTGTCCTTGGTGGACTCATGTCACACTTAAAATAATTCATACTAAGTATGAAGGCGCAGAAGCAGAAGCGAGTGTACGAAGAGCTGCAGTAGAAAACATTTTTAAAATCAGGTCTATGCACGCTTGTGGTGCGGCTATAAGGTTTGGCTCACATAGTCACTTTAACCAGAAACGCTGCTATACTATGGCTCAATCATCAGGACGTCAACTTCTCAGCGTGGCCCCAATGATGGACTGTACAGATCTTCATTACCGGCAACTAGCCAGGATAATATCGAAGCGAACATGGCTCTGGACTGAAATGGTGTGTCGAAATTGTCATGTGCACCGGGCTTGTTGTGCAGTCAATTAACTAATTTGTATAGGTTGTGGACAAGACTATTCTTCACACCCCTTTCCTGGACAAATTCTTATGGTTTCCACCCGAACAACACCCCATTGTTTGCCAAGTAAGCGTTGGGTGTACTGACATTCTGGAAGTTTCATTTTTGTGTTCTAGACAATCCTGACAACTATGGGAAAGACACCTAATATGTGTTCATCAAGTCCACATTTACCCCAGATACCTCCCTATTAGCAGGTGGGGTATGCAGGGCTTCTGCACAAGTTTGAAACACTGCAGTCTCTTAAGCTTGCTGCCAAATCACAAACTAAGTCCTCTTTTAAATTCTTGAAATCAGCTCGGAGGCAGCGACCCTGCCACCTTGGCTGCCGCTGTCAAGAAGGTGGTGGAATATGGATATGATGAAATCAACCTTAACTGTGGTTGTCCTAGGTGAGCAACTCACACGGATGTGAGTGCATTAGCATTGCTCTTTACCAGCCAAAACATGTGGATCAGTATGTTGACCGCCTTCATGGCATGAGTACTTATGAAATGTTGGCAGGCTGAGTGTCCATTTGTCTTCTGTGTGCAGCGATCGTGTGGCAGGTGCAGGTTGCTTTGGGGCATCCTTAATGCTGCAACCTGACTTGGTGGCCTCTTGTATGAAAGCTATGGCTGACGCTAGTAATGGGACAGCAGTAACTGTGAAATGCAGGTAGGGTTTATGGTTTAGGGTTTAGGGTTACTGCAGGTAGTGAGAGAGATTATCAGTGATGTAAAAACAAGTCTCACAACCAAGCATGAGTGTAAGAGGCACACACCAAGGAGCAAGAGACGCATGAACAAAGAGGTTTGAGTCCTGATACAACTAAAGAATATCAGTGTCTCATAGGTTGCCTCAGCCTGTTCTTGTATTTTTCTCATCTTACTAAAATGCATGCATAATGTCACTGCCTCTTTGCACTCTGACTCAACTGATGAATAGGTTGGGAGTGGATGAAGTAGACAGCTATGAGCAGCTCAAAGCCTTCATCAATATTGTGTCATCAGGATCCCCTGTCAGGCACTTCATAGTCCATGCTCGTAAATGCTTCCTGCATGGTCTGAATCCTCATCAGAATAGGACAGTGCCACCACTACGGCATGAATGGGTGTACTCACTAAGGTGATCAGAATATGACAGTGCCACCACTACGGCATGAATGGGTGTACTCACTAAGGTGAGCTTGTAAACATGATGATGGATGCAATGATTTAGGAGGATAAGAGTAATGTATGGGAGGAATTGTTGATACTTTGACTGTAATTCGTGTTCATCATAACACTGATGAGGAAGTTGTTTACTATATTAAAATTCACACATGAAAATGTCACCAAAAGTGACATGATGGGTATATTGGAAACTAGTCAGAGTTATCATGTCTTGAAGCTCAGAGGCCGCATTATTTGAATTCTTTTTTTTCAGAGCCATGATGCATTTATTACATTGTTCTCAACTCTTGCTGGTACTCATTCTGATTCCTGTTCATCAGGAGGGACTTCCCACACCTTCTTTTCAGTCTGAATGGTGGAGTTCAGAACTGTGGAGAGGCCAAGGCTGCTATCTTGTATGAAGGCCCATTTCCCACACCTGGTCACACAGAAGAGAACTCTCAGCAAGAGCCACTCACTCATCATAATGCAAGTGATACCCACAACTCAGAACCTAGTGATAGCTGTGACTGTCCGCAGGCTTCAATCCATGGAGCTCTCCATAAGGCAACTACTGACAGCGCTGAGTCAGACAGAATGTCCATCAATCCACCAGTAGAGGCATCTAGGCTGGAGAGCACCAATAGAGGTAGTTCACATGCAATAACATGCGGTCATGTTGCAGCTGCTAGGCTGGAGGTGAATTCTGTTATCGAGCCGGGTGAGAGCATCTTACATGCTGCTGACCTGAGACTGACAGCACTACGGGATGGGCAGATCTCTGCTCCTTTGGCTGCCACAAACTCTAGTCATGAGGACACAGAGGGCACAGGCTGTGCTGAAGACGCCCAATCTGAGGGTGTGGGGAACAGTGTGGGTCTCATTGAGGGTGTCATGATTGGGAGGGCAGCCTATAATGACCCTTGGAACTGTCTAGCAGACGCAGACCGGTCCATATTTGGGGAGCCAGCTAACGCTGTGAGGAGCAGGAGGGAGGTGAGTCCTTTATGTGGAAGGAGCAGGAGAGAGGTGAGTCCTGTACTAAGCTTGTCCTTTATGTGGAAGGAGCAGGAGGGGAATGAATCCTGTAAGCTTGTCCTTTACGTGGAGGGCAAATGGGTGTCATGCATTAGTGAAGGTGTATTTTTTGTTGAGCTGTCTGTGGGTGAGAGATTTGACATTGCCACCCCATGCACAGTCGATACAGATGATTATTGCCACCCCATGCACAGTCGATACAGATGATTATTGCCACCCCATGCGCAGTCGATACAGATGATTATTGCCACCCCATGCGCAGTGGATACAGATGATTATTGCCACCCCATGCACAGTTGTTATAGATAATTATTGCCACTCCATGCACAGTTGTTATAGATAATTATTGCCACTCTATGCACAGTTGTTATAGATAATGAATATTGCTTAGCATGTAGGATCCGAGCATGCATCTGCATGCCCACACAAGTGTAGAGTGATAATGCAGCAAAGTTGTGAGGCTGAGCTGATTTAAAGCCATGATCTCATGATCTTCTCACTTCTGCTGCATTGTTACAAAGGCCTACATTAACGTCACACACACCCTAAAGTCTGCACCCTGACCCTGAATCCTTCAGGTTCTAGAGCGCTACACCGAGTACTGCGATGCAATCATGGGCAAATTTGGCATTAGGTCAGATGGCCACATGGAGCCTAACGTTCGCCTCCTATTTAAACCGCTCCTTGGGTTGTTCCATGCAGAGCCAGGGTCTAAGCGGTGGAAGGCAGCGGTGGATGGGGTGCTTAAGCAGGTGCTCATGTTACTTTGCATTGTGAATTAATTATCAGTTGAGAGCAGAGAGCAGAAGTTATGCAAATCAGAAACACCAGGTCTGCAATAGGCCTGCAATTATGCGCAAAATGATGATGCTGTGTATTGTGATGAAACAGTGTATGACAGACAGCCTCAATTCAAGGACTAGTTTGAAGAACTCTACAGCAACTCAGGCTTCTATTATAATTTATATCATGATTTACAAGTAAAACTTACCTGAGTCCTGGATTGAACCTCCTTCAATGTATGCGCAGGACCCTCCTTCAGTACGTCATGTTTTAGACCTCACTCTCCACCACATCCCCTCAGAGGTGCTGGACTCGCCGCCACCCAGTGCCCAGCAGCTTACCACAAATTCAGCTGCCTTTCGATCCTTTGGCGACCTTGCAGAGCCACAGGACCGTGCAGGGTTCAACCAAACCCTGACAGCTTTGAAGCGGGCAGCCAAAGAGGCTGCATCCACTCCCAGTCACCATGGACCTAAGCGTAGCTCAACACGAGCTGCTACTCTTCAGGATGGTACGCTTGGTGCTGATGTTGTGCAAAGCAGCTGTATAGAACTGCAAAGCACTGCTGAGGCTGATAAGTTCCTCACATCGGCCACTCAACTTGCAATTTCCTCATAAATGTTCAATTTAACTTTTAATAAAGGTTATTTTCTGTTGATAAGATGGTGTCACTTGACCTTTGGTCTAACACTGCACCGGTGCGCTAAAATAAGGTTCTGAGGCATGCAACCTCATCACGCACTGCTGTGACAATCGGAGATAAAAACACAACACTATCAGCATCGTGCTGGCAACCACAATCAGCTCAGAATAATGCGCTTGGTTAAGAATATAGTATGCATTACAGATTCTAAATTTGTATTCATATAACATTTGCATCACAATAATGATGATATCCTTGAGTCCACTCTAATGCACCTTGAGTCAGGTGGCAGGCCAGGAGTCAGAACAAGTAGTCCTTTTCTTTTTACATTTTTGACACCACATTAAGAAGCACAAAATCATCTCATCGAGCAAGCTATAAAAGGCCTTAATCAATGCAGCCCCTTGTAGCAGCATACAAGTCTAGGAGAAAGCCATGGTGAGACACTCTAAAAATAGGATGAAGAAGGCAGCTTATTTTTAAGCAATCATGATTTATTAGATTTATATATTGGTACAAAATGCTCAGCTGCAAGAGAGTTACAGATTAACACCGATAAAGACCCCAAAGATTTGTCTTATCATTTGAAATTCAGCATGTCGGGACTGCACTCCTCTTTATCATCAGGACCAGTTTACTTGTACCACTCCCCATCTCTGTGAATAGGAAGTTTCTCCTCCAGCCTCAGCATGTCCTCATGCGTAACAACACATGGATGTTGGGCACTATCGTTGCTTCAAGCCACACATTCTTGACACATTCTTCTTCACCCTTGCCACTCAGAATTGAGGTCTCAAAATCCAGGCTTGATTGAACCAGACCGGGGTCCTCAATGTTCGCAATGCAATCAGGCCCACAAACGTTCGAATCTGCTTTGCTATTCTTATGCCCAAGAAAACTGTCACCCATGCTGCGGAACCTTTCACCATGCCATGTTGATCGTCGGAATGCAACGTGCGGCGTACAGCCTTCACAAATTTACCTAGGTTTTACAAATGCGTCAGAGCATAAGACATAGGCATCACCTGTCACTAGGCTCATCACTGGGCCTAGTCCGCTTAATTGCAGGGGGAAAACTCTCTTTTTTGTTTTAAAAGTGTGGAGGTCTTTGTACATCATGTACAAACATCTTTTTTCATTTGTATTGGCCAGAATTGTTCACACCTACCGGCAGGTAAGTTGGGTGGCGGTTCGTCCGGTGTCATCTCTCTGGTACATGGCATAGCACAACCTGCTCCAAGACCATTCTGAATCATAAGAGAGACACCAGGGCTTTCACCTTCGCCACTTGGATTCCGTAGATTCATGCCCTCACTTTTGCAAGCCTTTATGTACTCCGCCGTAGTGCGCTGCACGCTTCTTTGCACCACAGTAGGTTTGCCCTGTGGGTAGAACACATGAATACTCTTGGGAGGCGAATTTAAGTTCAACGTTTCCTAATCGTAGCTTGAAGGTATACTATGATCACGTTAGTCTGGTCAAGAAGGAATGCTTGATAATAAACTGCGATGTGTAGGTCCTCAACTGTTCAGCAAGCCACTGTGCTTCTCACTCGGGCTTGTATTTTTCAAAATGCACTTGAATCTGATACTCACATTGTGTAAAATGTCCTTAATCGAATTTTTGTGTTTCATGACTTGGATCATGGCTCCAAGAGGAAGGCTAAGGCCTGCCAGATCGCTCTCTAGAACATTCTGGCCATCCAAAACCTGGATACATGACATGAAAAATCTTGAACTTTTATTTTATCCAAGAAGGAGAGATGAGCAATAACCAGGTGCTCATTTAATAGTTATCACATCCTTATGAGGTAGTGCTGGCCTTGCAAGCCACAGGTCAGTGTCTTGACTGTCTTCAATGTATCTTAGCACCTTGAAGCTAATGTATGAATGTAACTCTCTCCAGTCTGTTTCTCCGTCCCTGTTGAAGTCCATTAACCGCAGCATCTCATTCAAGGAGGCTTCAGTGCAAGGGATACGAGCAGCCTGAGACATGACAGCAAGGAGGGTGATTTTCTCATTTGCACAACAATCCTAGGTCAACTGTCTCTTTGTCATTTAGAGCATCTAAGTAAAAATATGTGCACCTTCAGCGCTGTAGCCAGCTCTTCAAGATCAAGCGCCCCTGAGTCATCTTCATCAACCTGCAAGAGATTACACAAAGAATGTTTATCTGCAAGATTACTACTTCATACTCTCAACATTTTGATTGTTATTATGATAGCGCTGATAGTAAAAACCATAGAGAGCCATGACTTCATGAAGTATTGCTTCTTACACATGTATTGTCAGTAATTCAGGGTTGATGGATTCACATACCAGCTCAAACCATTCTTTAATTAGCATCTCAAGATTCCTCTTCAGAGGTGGTGGTGCCAGCATGACGCCATGGCTCTCAGCCCAGCGGCGATAATCATTTCGAATAAGAAGCTTCTCTCTCTCAAGGTGGGCTGATTTCTCCACCTGCAGACGTTACAAGAAAAAGAGATCATGCTTTTTCTCGGGGTCATTAAATGCTGCAGCTGGCTTAATTTTTCCTCAGGTCAAAAGAGATTTAATGGCCATGCCGTTATAGTGCCTGATCATGATCATTCTGTGAAAAGCTAATATCCGCTTGAGAAAGCACAGCTGCCTTAAAACACCTGTTGCAGAGGACTGACAGAGTTATTTTGACTCCTGGAACCTCCCTGAGAGGAAACACTGACTCTCTTCAGGGAGGGCAGAAGAGAAGTCCTCAATGAGCTGCGCATAAATAAACTGCTACTTCCTCCTCCTCCTCTGCAACCACCCTGCTCTGCAATGTAATTGTGGTTCCACCTAAGGCGTTTGAAGTCTGCTGCGGCAATAACCTCTCCAGCCTGCGATCGCAGCTCCCAATGCAAACAAGTGTCACTCATATCTGTTTTCTCATGATCTCTCATTTGAATACTATTTATGTACTCTTCACAGGATTCATCATCAGCAATGAAGCAGGTGCTTTGTGTAATCCCAGCACAGCTGTGAGACCTAGCTCTGCACATAACGTCATGCTCATCCTGTCCAGCAGTATGACTATGCGCCTTTGAACAGCTTGTTGACTGAGTCTGAAACAAATCTTGGATGAGGATTCTCTTCAGCTTTTACAATGCAGGGAAGTGAATATATGCATTCTGGTTTTAACTCCTTTTGACTGTTACTGCGGCTTGGAGTGTGAGAGCCTGGTTGGCTCTTGTTACTGCGGCTTGGAGTGTGAGAGCCTGGTTGGAGTGTGAGAGCCTGGTTGGCTCCTGTTACGTTGCTGACTCTTCAGCGTAAGGGTGACATGCTGGCTTCTGCTGTATTTACTCAGTAAAGGTGTACCAGGCTGGCTTCTTCGACTGTGCTGACTGAGGGCAGGGGTGCCAGGCTGGCTGTGACAGCTCATCCGCCTTGTAGGGCTGTCCGGTTGACTGTGGACTTCGGTCACACTAGGGGTCCTGTCTGTAGGCGATGTTCATTTTGAGTCAAAGTACAGTGAGGCCTTGAGTTCATGTGTGAGGTGGGACGCATTTTGACATGTGCCTCTTCACTGGCGCCTCTGATGCTGATAGTTGCTGTACTTGCGTCGCAATAATTCAGGGAGATTAACAGCGCCCTGAAGGCTGCTGCTCTACCTTTGCTTGGTGTGCAGGTGCAGCTGCTCTCCACATCTTCGATGCTTCTTGTAATATTATTTGTTGAGCACTCGAAAGATAAGACCTTCCTACTTGTCGTGGAAACCATCAGATAAAAGGCGTAATCAGTAGAAATCGCAGTTAGTGATGATATGACTTATGAATCTATATTGAGAAACCAAAGTGTAAATCAGTGTAACATATTGCAGTATTGACGTTGCCTATAAGTCAGGCTGCTTACTTGCAACTGCTTGTTCCGCCCAGGTCACCATTGTTTGCTGCCTTTAACCCACCAAATTTATAAGCAGCACCTGGTAAATATGCACTGATATTTCTGGTAGGGTCATGCTTCATCCTCTGCAGCTATCTTTTCGCGATGGGTTTTGATTGCTTCCCAGAAATTTTGCCCTTCTAATCTCACTCGACTCATCTTTTACCTATTGATAGATGTTGCTCAAAAACTGTATCTCTAATTACAGTACTACACAAAGTCGGGTGGGTTTTGGTTGGGACTAAGGTGGGGTTTGTGTTATGATGAAACATTCGATATTCTTCAGGCAACGCTCCACCAGATAAATGAAACGCAGAATCAAGGAGATAAGCCCTTTCAATCAATTTACAAATAGACCAGTGACTAAAAGAAAATAAGTTATTAATTCTCTAAGGGGCATTTTTTTTAGGACAGCCTTGAAGACACCATCAGCTAGATGTAAATGTTCATTTATGGGATGAAATGACAACTCGAATTTAAGTGTGACAGGTTGAGTGACGCATACATCAAGGTTAATGAAACAAAATCTGAATACACAAAATTTTCAATCACATTATGTACATGCATGCTTATTACTTATGTTACAAATTACAGGAATTAGCAAGGATCGAATCTCCATTCTATCACCAGAAATCTTGATCACTCCCCCAATCCAATATCCGCAGCTGCACTGCCTAATGCTGCTGACGACTCCAGCTAGGACCCTTGCCAGGAGCAGGAGTGGGAGCAGAAGCAGCTGCTGCCCCAAAAGGACGGGAGCCACTTCCACCTCCATGAAAGGGAGCTACCACTGCACCTCCAAACTTCCCAGGCTCCAAATCCTCTGCCAGTCTAATCGCCATCCTCCTCACCAGCTGCCTGATGAACAGCTCCACTGTCACCTGCACCCCAGGCAGCAGATCTGGCAACATGGGCACCATCTCCCCTGCTGCTCTCAACGTGTTCCGCCCTGCAGTTGCCACACTGGGTATGCCCTGCATCAAAGAAGGTTGCATCAGGTCCAAGATTGCCCTCAGGGTGTTCAGAGCCTGCCGATCCTCCTTTGTAAGCGCAACGGCAGGCTCCATGGAGTGCAGCATCTCCATGGGTAAGGGCAGCGGCAGCAGCATGGCACGTAAGGGACCTAGAGCCTCCACGCTGCGCAGTGCTGTGACTGCCGTTGCACTGCCCAACACCAATCGCAGTGCCTCTGAAAGGGCCTCACGACTCATGGCATCAATCACAGCCACAAGCTCCTCAACAATCAGCTGTGGATGAGGTAGAGGGTTTAGGGTGAGAACTAGTGATGCCCACCATCCATTTGAATTCATTCAAGTTGATATTTCAGCATCAACATGATTCTCCCAACATTCTGACATCAAAGAGACAACATGAAGTCATACTTGCAAGAGACAACATGAAGTCATACTTGCAAGGGACAACATGAAGTCATATTTGCAAGAAAATCCAATCTCTCGTACCTCTTGTGCATATGAGCCATCCTTTGCAAAGACCACTTTCAGCGCCTCCCTCATGGTCTCATTGAGGACTGGGCCCTCCGATCCAGCTGCAAAACGTGTGGATCCCTTGACGCGCTCCTCGAAGGCATAAGCAGAGGAGCGGGATGAGGTGGATGAGCTGGAGGTGCAGGTTGAGAAGTTACTGAAGGATGAAATGAGGCTTTGGAGGCGCTCTACGTCCAGCCGTTGACCGTCACCGTACAGCAGCTGACGCAATGCTGTTCTCATTCGTGGGTTGTTATCTGTAAGAAGGCGTCGTGACAGGTACGGCATACATTCATGCACAATGCTGTAGTCTGGGTCCACCTTCAGGGCGATACCCTCCAGAGTACCAAAAGCTCTGAGGACATTAGTGAAGTAAGGGGGGATGCAGAGCTGGTAGCTCATGGCTACACCCTGGAGGGAGAGGTAGAGGGAAGTGAAGTCTAGGCCAGCCTTGCCCAGACCACCTCCATGCAGGATTTTGCCCATGACTTGCTTCAGCAGGGGCTTCACATGCTGGGCAGCCTCAGGGTCCATATCCGCTGGCATGAAACCTGAGAGATCAGGTGGTGGCCATTATGTCAGCAAGCCTCAATTTGTGGCAAAGAAGCAATATTTTTGGTATTCGCTGAAGTCTGTCTAAAGAGGAGAACCCTAATTACTAGGTCGATGTAATGAGGGTGCCTGCTTGCGCACCTAGAGTAACCAGGTCCATGAACAATGCGTCCCAATCCTCCATAGTTAGGTGCGCAATGAACTCAACAAGGCCAATGCGCTGGTTCTCATTCACTTCCGTCATTAGGCCAAAATCAAGAATGACAAGTTTGCCATCTTCCGTTCGCATAAGGTTTCCTAAACAAAGCATTCAGGTACGTGTTATTAGGTGTCATGAGATGCTAACATAGGAATTAAGAAGTATCCACACTATCCACACTGCGCATAGTTCCCTAAATACTTCTGAAGGCCACATAGTTATTACATGATGAGGTCAATCAAATGATCAATCTATTAATATCAACCAGTAAAGTACTTCCCAGTAAACATATTCAGTAGAATCACCTGCACTGACTGCCTCAGAGTTTGGATTTATAAATCAGGTTGTGGATCAGAACAAGTACTCACCAGGGTGTGGATCAGAACAAGTACTCACCAGGGTGTGGATCAGAACAAGTACTCACCAGGGTGTGGATCAGCATGCAGTAGACCCGTCTCCATGAGTTGGATTAGGTAGCAGTTGAGGAAGACTCCTGTGAGTGCTCTGATGTCAGCAGGCTTGCAGTCTGAAAGCTTCTGACCCACAATCCATTCTGAAACTATGACCTGTTGAAGAGGAAAGGGAGAGACACATACAGATCCATCCCATTACTAGGAAGCTTAAAGAGAAGCAGGAATCCAACTGACAGTGTAGTGTGCCAACAAATGTCAATGTAGAGTTCCTGTTTAGGGTTGACTAAATGGTTGCAGTTACTGAATCAAAGCGCTGAGCGAATTTGAGAATGAAGTGCAAATTGCTAGTACCTTTGAAGCGTTTCATTATACAAACTTGTGAAAGCTCATGCTAGAGTGATTACTTTGTTGTGCTGTTGCTGCATTACCTGTGTGAGGGCTGCACCCACCTTGTTGCTTGTCAGCTCCGGATACACAGTTGCCACTACAATGGCCTGAAGGCTGGACATGTTCTTCTGAAAGGTCATGGTATTGTAAGCCTCCAGCTGGTAGTCCATTTCCTGAACGCAAACCAAAGGAAGGGAGACAGTCACGGCACATGATAAGTGAGCGCAAGAGGTGGCATACTACATAGGCATTACAAATACAGCACACCAGTTAGGACAAGGCCATGGCACAAATACCTGCCCCTACTCAATGCAGTTCAGGACAAATTTCCACTCCCTGGACCATCTTGCTGTACAAGTCAGCAACTATACTCATCTATCCTCCTTACCTGAAAGAATCTGAGTGCCCAATCATCTAGTGTCAGCGCCCATTGGTCGCTCATGCCAGGGATCTTGGACAGCAGACCTGCTGCTCTTCTCAATAGGAAGATGTCCAAGGCTGCCGACTCAAGGATGCCAGGCCGCTGCACTTTGACGGCAACCTCACCTCCGCCAAACTCTCGTTTTAACTTACCACGATACACCTAAAAGGATAGGAACATGCATTTAGAGGGATCACTGCAGAATGAGCTTCTCAATTGCAGCACCTGCACTCCTAAGGCCCAGCCTTGTAAAAGCAATGATCAGGCTTTGCATGGCTGACAAAGAATGTCATAGATTTGAAGTAAAGAAAGCAGCATAAGTCACTGCAGAACACTGTGCATAGTATAGAGAGTTTGATCCAGGTTTCTTCCAGATTATGAACCACTATCACCTGGCCTAGAGATGCTGCAGCCAAAGGCTCCTCACTCAGCCATTCAAACACTGAGTCCACACTCCTGCCGAGTCCATCCTCCAACACCACTCTTGCCTCCACGGTGCTGAAGGTGGGGACATTATCCTGGAGGCGACTCAGTTCATCCAAATACTTCTGGGGCAACATGTCCACACGTGTGGAGAACGACTGGGCAATCTGCCCAGGAAGGGGATGGCAAGTGTAATCAGATGTAATGTTCTCAAGCTCAGACACACCTGAAATGATATTTCAGGTGTCAGTATGAATTTCAAATCAACGTGAATGCCATCTCAGGTGTCGATCAAGCTTGCTATTCACGAATCAAAACATGTCCCTTGCAATGTCTCAGGGATCCATCCTCTATCTGAGTCTCTCACACAAGACAACCCCGAACCCTGTCCCTTGAAATGTCAAGGATCCATCCTCTATCTCTCACGCAGGACAATCATGCTTTCAATCTCTCACCTTGATTGAGGTAGCACCCATGCTCTCAACAATCTGCCTGAGCTCCTTAGCCCTGGCTCTCTCACCTTGATTGAGGTAGCACCCATGCTCTCAACAATCTGCCTGAGCTCCTTAGCCCTGGCAGCCATGCTGGATTCCCAACGCCCTGTCTTGGCATCAGCAAAAATAGAAAGCAGGAATCCTACAAGCTTAGAGACCACCTCGGAAGCACGGACGACAACCTGGATGGGGCGCTTGGAGAAGTAGGCAGCTAGGGCTTCCGGGTCATACCGCGCTGGGGGCAAGTCATCTGACGCCCCCTTCTGCTGCAAGTCAGTGCCCTTTGGGACACAGGCCAGGACCAGGGCGATGACACCCATGGTAATTGCGACTAGGCCCTCCAACTCGATGGGGGTGTTCTGAATAATACAGGAATGTACAATTGCTATCCTGCTTGCAAACACTAAGAGGGTTTAGTGTTTATTATCCTGTTTGCAAACACTAAGAGGGTGAGCTATTTCATTGATCCCTGACAGCACAAAAAGTGGCAACAAAAGGATGATTGTTCATGATAAGATGGGGAGCTGCCTAACCTTGGCAGCATTCTGGAAGGCTGTCTGTGCCTCTGCCATGGCCTCAACACTGTAAGGGCCTCCTGCTGCCTCCTCCATGCGAGCTATAGATACCAGTTGTTGGACTCCTAAAACTAGGGCGCTGGTTAAGGCATGGGCCTGTGAGCCTGCCTCATTATCTAATAGGTCACGCAGGCCAGCAAGCAACTGATCCATGCTTTGGTGCATGGTTTGGAAGGATGCAGGGTCTAGGGACTGGAGAGTGAGGAGGCGCTGGGAAGCTAGGGTGGCTAGGGCCTCTAGGCCAGAGGCTTGGGGGGCTGAGAGGAATGTGAATGCCTCAGCCCATGGCAGGGATGCTGCTATGGACATACCTGCAGGCAAGTCAGATTACAGTTGAGGGAGATTGGAATAACGCACTGTGATGTCCTCTCTTACCTTGGCTGGCAGCATCAATGTCGCCATTGCTGAAGGCAGGAAGTGCAGAGGTAACCTGAGAGGAAGATGAGGCGTTTAGGACCATATTCGAAGCCATGCCCACCACGTCGGTTGAGGCTTACCTCTTGAAGAAAACTACCAGGTTCGATGGAAGAGAGCGACTCCAATGATACGTTATGATTAGTGCTGTATAAATTACCGGCATCTGTAGGGTCAAAGCAGATCAAGACAGAAATAGCTCATTCGGACAGATTAATGACAGAAGTTTTTAACGTTGCAAGTGGAAAGCTTTCTTAGCATTTCTGCAAGCTTTAATGCGGACATTGAGGAGTACCCACCCAGCGCGTGGTGCAGTGCTTGCATGAAATGCGAAACATGTGAACCTTGTCCATTGATTGAGCCTTCGGAGGCTCGAACAATAAGTTCACTGGCAGAATTAACGACATCGATGGTTGAGCTGGAATCAGGTATCGCGAGACAAATGGGGCCACGTAGATTCTGATGGACTTTCTTAGGAGCATTTAGCCTGAGGGCAGCCAGAAGTCAGCATTACAGGAAGGGGTGTGCATAATTTGTCGAGTGAGCCAGCGTGTTATTTACCTCAGTTGAATAATATTAGCAACATTGCGATTGTCTTTTAATGCGAAAGAATATTCACGACCACAACACAGCTTCATGCTGCAAGAGCAATTCTTAAGTGTCTGTGGATTTAATTGAGTTAGAAGCAGAGGTGAAATGTATTAATTACTGTATTCTTTCCCTTTGAAATCAATGACTTTAGGCGGGCCCCTGATTTCCCGTACATACAAACTTGATTCACAGATGTGTAGCAGCTTGCCATTTCCTAAACAATGATAGGAACATTACATCGCCCTTTCAAATTCTATGTCGGAACTTATAAACGTCGTGGTGAAGGAATAAGAAGGAGGCCTGTGCACAGGCTGAGTGCATCAGAAGCGGTAAACATAATTCTTCACACATCTCATCAAATCCTCAGGGAATATATGCATTTTATTTGTAACATGTCAGGCACCTTTGGATGCTACAGTGCCACAAAGCTGTCCATCCATGAAGGTATCAATGACTTCAGCCTTTAGCTGTTTTTCAGAACACACTTAGTTTTATCTCTGTAAAATAAAGTATCAGCTTGCATGGTAAACTTCAGGTATTACTTACGCTTTTTAACCGTTCTTTTCAGAGCGATAGTGATCATGTCCATGAGCTCAAAGTCATTGGTATTGGTGGTAGAGGCATCAGTGCTATGCTCAAGCTGACAGGTAACAGCACAATGACAGAACTTAAGCAATCTCTGTTTTCCATCTCATGAGTAATTTCATGGGGTCGGTGTGCCCAATATTATTTTAGTCATGTATTAAAATATTCTTTACTGTTGCCACACAGGATCCCCCTCCTCAGACCTGGGCCCAAGCTTCTGGGCTATCGATTCTGACAAGAAGGTACAACCAAAGCATACATTCCTTGCACAACATCATTGCTGTTATATATGCCTACAGAACACTCCTCAAGAGAGGTGTACAAGTAATAAATACACTTAAATGGCTCATAAATCTGGATTCAAGTGATCTCTGCTATGCAGAATTTGTCAACTTTAAGCAGTGGCATACAAGTAATCGACATCCAGCACTGTGATGATGCTACGCTGGGTCTTCAAGATCTGTCTAGGTTGGGCAGTACTGCTGTACTGCCAAAAGTAAATGCACAGGATTGTCACAAATCAAAGCAAGGTGTGAGGCTCTCAAATTTGAAACAAAGATCCATTGAGGGTATTTATGAGCCATCTCACCCTGATTTTTCTTACTTAGGCATCACTTTTGTGTTGGGGTCATCTTCTAGTAGTCCTGGTGGTGCCACCCTGGTGAGTGTTCAGTGTGAATAATCTTGTATGACTGCATGCTCACCTTTGAAATGTCACTGATGTTGTCCCTAGCTACATGTTCTAAGAACCATTGCTGAGAACCTCGAATCAATAACAGAGGGCTAGCAATGATGCAATTTGCTCAGATGCTTCAAGTGGTGAATCATCTGCATCGTTGTGGGCACTTTGTTGGGGTGGCCCTCACCCGCCCCTTCCTGTTCGAGGGGGCCCGGAAGGTGGAGCAGGCAGACGCCCTCGTTGAAGCCCTGGAGGAGGTGGCCTCTCTTGTGGTGAGTCCTTCCAGATCATATTTGTGGCAGTGATGTAACTATAATAATAAACTGTTAGGTGTCTGACCCGTTTCTATGCTTGCAGAAGCAGGATCTTGCTAGCAGAGTGTCAAAGTGTAGCATGTCATTCCAGGCCTCCACCTATCTTTCAGGTTGTCATTGATCAGAATGTGTTAACAAGGGCAAGCTCAGATCTGACCATGAGTGAAGCAAGCAGTATAGCGGACAATACTTTGGAGTACACTGTGAGGTCCCTTTTGTGGGCACTGAGAGCGCCGGAGATCTTGAAGGTGACGCATGGTGAGAGTGTGTCATAGACAGCTGCCACCTAGAAAGTGACGCATAGTGAGAGTGTGTCATAGATAGCAGCCACCTAGAAGGTGATTTCACTGACTTTTCAAGACTGCTGGGACTTGACATGTAGCAAGATGATGGACAGTCTCCATGCAGCTGATAAAGGGCTGTCAGAGACTTGTTAGCAGGATAGACCACACACATGTAGAGACCATCCATTGGTCCTGCTCTACATTCCAGGCAGCGAGATGTTGCATTACAGTCCCTGCCTCTTTTTGCAGGGAGCTACGTGTGGCATGGTAGAGACCTCCGACTGATGAAGCGCCCTCTCTTCCCTCCCATGATGCAACTCATTTCCTGCCCTGGCATTGGGAACCTAGGCAGAGGCCGTGCAGCGCTACCTTGGGAGGCACTACTGCAGGCTGGACTTCCCAGTGCACTCAGCACCTTGGCTGAGGATGCAGTGAAGGTGAGAGAAGTGGTGATGAGACAAAAGGATCACGCGCATGCCTGTCAAGACGATGCAGTTGACAAATACCTTCCAGATTGTGTCAACTGACAGCTATATGTACCTTCCAGATTGTCTCAACTGACAGCTACATGTACCTTCCAGATTGTGTCAACTGACAACTCTACAGGCTGGAATACTTGGCACTTTTGTAACAGCTTTACGTCGTACTGCAGGTTACACTTGTACTTCGCTGAATCTCTGTGTTGTTTGCAACATCTTTATACAAGCACATACACAGCACTCAATTCTGGAAAACATTCACTCTCAGGCTGCATCATACTCTCCCTTCCTAGAAGGCAAAGTGAGCAGCTGCACCGCTGCGCTGTGCGTCCTGCTACTCCCAGCTTCCTTCATGGACCTCCCGCTACTGCAGCAGAGCTTGCCTGAGCTGACAGAGCATCAAAGGGAGTTTGCTGTGAGGTCCGCTATGCAAGTCAGTACAACCCCTCCTATTCACAGGGATTGGAAGATTCTAGATGGTGCTTGTTCTAAAACAATCCAGCTTAGAGATGCATGCAGAGCCCTTGTGGTCCACACTCTGAACAACTTAGAGATGCATGCAGAGCCCTTGTGGTCCACACTCTGAACAACTGTCAATGTTTGGAGGGCCTAGTGAAAAAAATGCTGAATGTGTTGATGAACTGCCAGCTCTGCACAGGAGGTCTGGTAAAACTCATTCTCTGGAAGTGCAGTGTGTTTTCTTCTTCTGAGCACTGGAATTGCAACGGATAAAGTTTTGTTTAGGTACTAGTTCATCCTTTCTTTGTGTACAGGTTGCAGCCATGACAGTGCAGCAGCTGGCAGGAGAACAGTGTTATGACATCATTGTCTGTCCCCAAGTAAAGGGGATTGATGAAGAGGATCATCGTCACAAGTCAGGCTCTGGCTCTGCTCTGCCTGCTCACAAGTCAGGCTCTGGCTCTGCTCTGCCTGCGGAGGCAGGCTCCATCACCATTGAATGTTCCTTGATGCTACTTGAGGCGTTGGAAGACGCAGGTGAAGATGTAGAGCGGTCAAGATGTAGAGTGATACAGACGCTAGATGTTCAGACCTGTAGCAAAGACTAGGAGTAGAGATAGGGATGTGGCAAAAAGAGGGGGGGGATTTCACTTGAGCTGCAGCAACAATAACTTTTAGTCTAGCTTTCAACAATATATTAACATGAATGTAATGCATGTCCCCTTTGCAGCTTCTACGCGGCCAGGTTGTGATCAGAGTGCCGGCAAACAGAGCCCAGAAGCCAGGCCGCAGGACAATGCAAAGAGCCCAATGCAACGCCTGGGACTGTCCAGGAACAGCCAGAGGAGCAGCGGCAGCAGCAGTAGCAAGTTACCAGTTGCCTCAATACAAGGCAGCACTCCAAGGATGCCTGTCCTGGGCTATGCAGGCAGTACAGCTGCACCCTCTGAGGCATCAGGACATACGTCACCCCCCTCTACTAGTGATGCACATGGAGTAGGGGCACACGGCCATGTAGATAGTGTGAATGCTGACAAGAAGGGGCTTGGTAGCCCAGCTGGTCTTGCATCTAGCAGGACTCCTGCTGTGAGGTCAGCTGCTGGCAGTCGCATGAAGGGCAGCTCTCATTGGAATGCCATGTCCATGATAGCTGGAGGAGGCATGGCTCCACACAATCCGCCACGAGAGGTTGGTAGAAATGAAGGGGGGTGCCATTGAGAAAGTGGGGTGTGCTAGTGGAGTCATGACATTGCCTGCTGATCTTGTTGATATGATCATTGCCTCATCAAAATTCAACAGATATGCATCGTTTTTACCTCGGATTTTTGCTTTCATGTTGTCAGACGTTAAAGTCGAAGCTCCCTGAGCTTTGGAGCAGCTCCCAGAAACCTCTTATGCAGCTCTCAGACAGAGGCCTTCAAGGAGCTGCTGCTCCCGCTCCCAAGAAGCTACTTCCTCAGAGGTATGACATGCTGCAACATCAAGCAGGGGACAGACCACTGGGTAGCACTGATGACACTCAAAGTGCTTCTCTCAACGGATCTAAGCCCTCCCAACTGAGGAATCCTGGCGGGTCACAGAACACAAAGCCAGCTGCTCCACGAATGGCTGATCACTTGGTGAGCAGTGTTTGAGTCTTCATATGACGAAGTTTGATTATTGCAGTTAAGCTGCAATAGACATTTATTCTACGTGTTAAAAGTCAAGAAGAAATCATCACCCTGATCCACATTTCATCTCAAGCTGAACCATTATGATTCTTTGTAGGCAAGTACCATGGTGGCTGAGTCTCTGGACCTTCCACCTAAGGCAGCTAAGTGGCGGCAGCAGCAGCAGCAGAGACAAGGTAGCAACAGCACTGAAGCACCCGACGAAAATGATCTGATAGCGAACCCAGAAGTGGTTAATGTAACAGCCAACGGCGTTAATGTTAGAGCAAGGGTAGCTGGTATGCTAGAGAAAGAGAGGGAGGTGTGACGTACAGGACCTTTGATAGTATCCAATATGTTGCACGGTCAAACTGAGACTATTGCACAGTTGTGTCGTTAACGTTGCGATTGCATTTAAAACTATACAGACCAATAAAAGCATAGAACTACGGATAACAGAGGGGCCTAATCTCAACACCATCAACAAACTAAAGCCTCGTAGGTGGGAGTTCCAGTCAGGGCCTCAGAACAAGTAGTAGGCAAATATACATATTTAGTGATATTGCCTGTAATGCATGAGGCAGATTGAAAAGAATTCTTTCATGTAGCATAAGGACGCACTTGCAGCAAAAAGGCACTTTGCTTAGACCACATCTAAATTGATTTAAGGTAACGCACCCACCGCAACATCAAGGGCATGCCATTGAAAAGCTAGGCACCCTATACATTATAGATAAGATTAAGATTGATTGATGCAAGCTGATCAGGTTTCCCCCTTTCTCATAAACTGCTAAGTCAAATTTACAATGAGCATACAATTAGTATGAATGGAGATGAAACACCCTCAACAACCCCCTCAATTTCATGACCTCAGTCAGCCTTCTCTAGGTGGTGTTCGTGTGAAGCCACAAATCAAAGAGCGGCAGAAAGGGCAAAGTGATGGCTTCTTTATGTCTGCAGTGCAGATCTTGAGAGCACATGGGCCTGCAAGACGAGGGAAGATTTGCTTCATCTGTCACTACCAACACATTCAAATCGCTCTCATACAGGTCTATCATCACCTTCAGCACTACCTGCGTAAAAGCTAGACCTTGTTTTCCAACACAAATGCACGTCATGGGAACTGCATCTAAACTGCGAAATTGGGAATAAATGCTCTCTCACTCACCGCATATGGAATGCTTGCATGGTGAGATCTCCAAAGCAGGGATCTCCTCCAAGCACACCCCACATTCCTCATCCATACTCCCTGATGAGTCAGCGAGAGCTAACAAGTCACAAGTGGTTGCAGGAAGAATCCCATGCCCCTCCACATCCCCTGCTTGCATCCCAGCAGCGTCATTCCTTTCACAATCCTGAGCTCCACCTCCTGTAGCACATGGCTGCTCATTTATCTCCCCTGCCAAGCCCAAGCGACGCTCAATTTGATCCAAATCATCCAGTGGGCCCAGGGATCCGTCAGAAGTGCCACTGTTCCCATCCTTCTGTTGCCCAGTCTCTTCTTCAGCACCCAGAAGCTGTGCATTGGCAACTGCATTGTCTTCAGTATCATCATCTACCCTCCGCAAGACAGTGGTAGGCTGAGTAGAAGAGGGCCTGCTGCTGCCTCCACCACCCACTACTTTATGGCCCCAGCTTGACCCACCTTCCTCCTCCTCCGCCATTTCCTGATCCTCTCCTCTAATCTCCAACACAGATGGAGAGGAAGTGGTCCTTGCAGCAGATTTTGTGTTAGGAGTGCGAGGGCTGAGTATGTAGACATTAGCCTCACCAGGTACTCTCACAACCTCCACCTCAGGGACACCTGAGAGCACCACCACACCGGAAGTCTGTTGTGAGGCTCCAGTCCTGCCTGCTCCTCCTGTAGCTGATGCTGTAGTAGCCACTGCCTGCCCTGATAGGGAGGTAGTAGCATCAGCGTCAGCAGCAACAGCAGACGATGTGTCAAGGCCCTGTGGCGATGACAATTGCATGAGTTCCTCCATCTGCTGTTGGAGTAGCTGGGTCTCAGCATCTGCTCCTGTCTGCTCCTCTGCAACCAAGCCTGGCAGAACATCCAATCCTCCTCCTCCTCCGCTTCCTCCCAGACCTAGGTTGGTGTGGGCACTCACGCCAAAGGAGAGTCGACGCCCTTGCAGGCGTGATGAGGGACGTGAGTTTTCTGCACCTGGACTCAGGACAGCCTCGGGTGTTATGGGTGCAATAGGGGACAGGGGTGAGCGAATCATGGAAGCTGAAGGAGAGCGGATCCCCTCAAGCCCTCCACCTTCCACATCAGCACTGATGACCAGCTCTGAGGGAGGCGGGCGCCGTTTACTCCTCCGCCTATCTTTTGCAGACTTGGATCTGCTCTTACGCCTGATGTGCTTACTGCTGCTGTGGAGGTCAGAGTTCTCAAGAAGAGGTGTGGCATTGAGAGAGAGGTCCTTCATCTCATTCATGAGTGCCTCCAAGTCTGCAGCTAGCTTGCGATTGACAGCCTCTGTGGCAATACTCTTCAGTGAAGGCGCACCATAAATCCTGAAGGCAGACTCCAACATAAGATGCAGCTTACACTGATGATGTGAAGTACATGTACTCGTAGCAAGCCAATAACAGGATGCACCAACCAAGATGTCCTCATGAGTATTCAATATTCTGAGTTGGCATGTTGTTTTCCAACATGCCAACTCAGATTAACCCCAATCATACATTCTCAAGACTTAGGCTTGTTACCTAGGCGTATGACGGTCTATCTCTCCGAACAACCGCGACAAAGAGATTGTTGGGCGAAGCAACATGGCTAGTGGAGCAAAGCCCAAACGTTGAGCAATCTGAGCACAAAGGCAGTAAGTCGTGAAGTTAGAGAAAGACAAGCAGTGAGGCATTTAGAACAGAGATGAGGCATCAGGAGATGTGGGAAACCAAGTGCACATACCTGGTATGGCATCTGCATGAGGTCATTGACTTGCATGCGTGGATCGTCTGGTGTTGCTAAGGAAGCAGCAGCAGCAGCGGCAGCGGAGCCAGACTCTAGCAACAGAGGTTCAACCACCCTTTCATACTGTATGAAGGCAAGGTCGTAGTTGTGTGGGAAAAAGTGACATCAACTAGGTATGGCATGAGAGTCAATGCATGTACTGTGAGCAGCTGTGTCAAATGCCGCTGAAGAAGCAGACGCTCATGTCTCCTTAGCATTGCAATGAGTTGCAGGGCTTATGTACAGAAATAAAAGTAGCTGAAGAGCCCTCACATGTGTCTTGAGTAGTAGCTTGCATATTTCCACACTTCCTCTGGCAGCAGCCAGGTGAAGGGGAGTGGAGCCTGACGGACACGGCAGCAGCACGTCCGGCTGAGGCGTGTTGCCAGATTTCAGGTTGATGTCAGCATCATGCTGGAGAAGGATCTGAGGACAATGACAAAAACAAGTAGCAATACACAACTGACCCCTCAACTGCAATAGGAAGTGACAGCAAGTGAATAAATGAGGGCGGGACTGTAGCCCTGAATATATACTGTGCCCACATGCAGTCTCAGCTGTATCTTCTTCATGTTTTATTAGAGTTCCTGTCAATTGAGACAGACCTATTCCCCTTTGGTTAGAGCAGACCTTCCTGGCCACATCGACTTACAGTACCTAACAGCAAAAGCAGGCAGCCCACCTGCATGATCCCAGACCTCCTACCCACCTGCATGATCCCAGTCCTCCTACCCACCTGCATGATCTCAGTCCTCCTACCCACCTGCATGATCTCAGTCCTCCTACCCACCTGCATGATCTCAGTCCTCCTACCCACCTGCATGATCTCAGTCCTCCTACCCACCTGCATGATCTCAGTCCTCCTACCCACCTGCATGATCTCAGTCCTCCTACCCACCTGCATGATCCCAGACCTCCTACCCCACACTGCCAGGTGCAGAGGAGTCAGCCCTGTTATATTTCCACAGTTGACAGCCCTGGTAGCACAGAGACATTGAAAAGGTAACAATCAACCCCTGACAGCTGTCTATCACTAAGCCTCAAGAGCATCATGTTTAAAAGAGCTGTCAATCACTACTCATGAAGATTACTAAGTTCTCCTGGTATTGCATCTGTCATACAATGAAGTCAGCTTTGCTTGCAAATGGAAGTGGTCTGACATCAGTGACCTTCAGTGCAGTCTCTTTCTCTTTGGTTTAATTTAGAGAGCACTGCCAGTTCACCTAGCAGTTGCAGCTTCATCATGCCCTTCAGGAAGAGAGAAGTCCAGCAACATAAACACGATAGATAGGTGACCCCACCACGCCGCCATGTGGAGTGGCAGGTTACCCCGTAGGTCCGCAACATTGCGATCAGCTCCATTTGTGAGTAACAACCTGGAGAGTAGTTGATAATCTTTAAGAGGAGATGCTATGAAGATGTGGACATTATGGCAGAGCGAACTGAGTTGATCACAGATTGACCTTAAGCCTCAGACTCACCTTACACAGTCTGTATGACCTAAAGCACTGGCCATGAATAAAGGAGTCTGGCCTCGTGCATCCTGACAGAGGCAGGACAGAAATGAGACCAATAAGGATTTTCTCAGCATTCTGAACACTAGTGTGTCGTGTACCTGAGCATTGAGAATCCTCTGTATGCTTTCTGACTCGTCACCATCTCCTTCAAGGGGCGATTATCAGGACGAGTTAGCTCATGATGACGACGAAAAAAGTGGGACTTCAGGATACATACCATTCTCTGTATTCCTGACAGACTCTTGACATGTGAGGATCTCTAATACAGCGATCATCACCACCAGGTGTCCTTCCTCAGCTGAAAAAGACACAATTCACGCGAAATCACAAAACCGAAAAAGCAACTTACAATGAGCACAGTAAATTTTCAACATGCCTGCGAGATGGAGGGCATTCTTCTTGTCCACTAGGGTGACAGACTTAGCTAGCCCTGGGTTGTCATGGAGAGTTGTTTGCGCTACGCTATGATTCCCATCTCTGACAGCCTGAATAAATGTTTTCTCCTCTTTCTTCCTAAAACAGCTGAAACAGTCCTGCAATTATGCAGCATACATTCTTGTACATCAGCTTATCACCACAGGTCACGAGATAGATATGTACCCAATATAATGCAGAGCTCACCAGCATTATGTTCTCAGGTAATTTTAAGTGCTTAGCCTCCAGATACAGAGTCGTGAACGTCAGAGAGTCTGGGAACTCTGTAATGGACTTTCAAGCTTCATGGCTAGTGACTAGTAACTCCAGTTTACGCTACGGCATAATATGATCAAGTCCTATGCAGGCACTTAAGAGTAAATCAAGGCAGACCTGACGATGAATCATGGCTGCTGTCCTTGAACTGAATACAAATTAGACATAACTAAAGTGTGTGAAAACAGGAGTTATTCACAAGAAAGTTCACACAGTCAATAGTACTTTGTCGCTGAGAGGAGAAAATTCCTGTCAATTACAAAGAAAATTAGGTAATTTCGATTAAGATACGAGACCGTTTTTCTCAACAAATGAAAGTCTGGGAAGGAAGTATGACTGTTCCTCACCTACCTACTGAAGACCAACTAGAAGACCAACTCAACAGGGTCTCAGCAGACGTCAGTTGTGAGTTTCAGTATGTCAAATGTTCTATCCGATGAGATGCTTCGAATGATTCGAGGGGAAGTTGGAGAGAATGAGAAGCAAAAGACATATGATTCGTCGTTGCAAAGGTTTGTGATTGCTCTGTAAACAACAGGTTGTGTATTCTCTTCATCAACAGCTAATTTATGTTAATATCTGCAGCTGGTGGAAAGAATACGCAGCACGGAAAAATGATGAGGAGGAGGAGCACGTAGCTGATTCTCTTTTATATGATGAAAGATGCCACTTACCACGGACAATTGCTCCACCTGCATGTGTGATTGCCGAGTCTAAGGCTAAAAAAATCAATAAGGAAGGAGAGTTAAGAATGGACATGACAGATGATCACAAATAAATGCACATGCTTGGGCCATTTGTAACTCTGAATGCTTGCTAACTCACCATGACTGCGCAATGCACATTACAGTTATTTTTAAAATTTGATTCTTTCTTTCTGCACATTGATAGGATGCGTTAATTATGGGGGTAACCTACCTTCGCCCTGAGTGTGTATGATTTCTGATAATAATACTGACTAGGCCGAGCTGAAAATTTTTCAAATGACAAGTATTGAACTTCATATTTATCTTGTACTGAGATTCTCTAATGTAATGTAAGAGGTACTGCTGGTCAGTGGATGATGGCCTGCATACACAAAACGATCTCACAACGAAAACAAAAATACAAATTGATCCCATACTCCCTGAGTAGATCCCATTTATGATCAACTGATTCAGGTTGTTTTGACATCTTCTATGGCCTTGACACATTCTATCACAGGAGCGCCTCTTGACATTGCCTCTACCAGCGCCTCATGCTCTTTCTTATACTGCACAAGTGCGTTCATTTCTTTTAATTACCGACAAATTAACACTTAACCAATCTTAACCAGCAGGGTATTGAGTAAAATGACTCCTCACCTGTCGCAACAAACTGCCGGCTGTGAAAACAGCCCATCTCTGCATAATGAAAATGAAATGTGAAAGAAGATGCAGGGATGATTTTAATTTACACAACAGAGTACTCTAATAAGCTGTCATGACATGAGACCCTCATTCTTGTCTGCTGATTGATGCTACACAGCAAAAAATTTGATCCTACTGAGCAACAGGGAGAGGAATGCATACAGTGAGTGTAACGCACCGTCATATTTTGCTGCTGCCCATCAGACATTTTGTTCTTAGCTCTTAGTAAAATTCTCTGCAAGTCAAATAGATCTGCATTTTGCCCCATGACCTGCAGAGTACCAGATAGTAAATATGTTATTAAACAAGGGAAGGAGACATGAGGCCGTGTGGCCTGTAGAGTACGAGACAGTTCATGTGTTGTCAAGCAGGTGGGGGAGACATAAGGTATTGTGGCCTGTAGAGTACGAGACAGTTAATGTACTGTCAAGCAGGAGGGGGAGACATAAGGTAATGTGGCCTGTAGAGTACGAGATAGTGAATGTACTGTCAAGCAGGAGGGGGAGACATAAGGTAATGTGGCCTGTAGAGTACGAGATAGTGAATGTACTGTCAAGCAGGAGGGGGAGACATAAGGTAATGTGGCCTGTAGAGTACGAGATAGTGAATGTGTAGTCAAGCAGGAGGGGGAGACATAAGGTAATGTGGCCTGTAGAGTACGAGATAGTGAATGTGTTGTCAAGCAGGAGGGGGAGACATAAGGTAATGTGGCCTGTAGAGCACGAGATAGTGAATGTACTGTCAAGCAGGAGGGGTAGACGTAAGGCATTAAGGCCTGTAGCTCCATCTCCAAGCAACCTGTTTTTGTGACATCTATTCACAACCATACCTCTTCATACTTCTGGCCCTCTGCAGCAATCCCAGCAACTGCGACAACTGCTAGCTGATCGATTTCACTATCTTCCAGCATCTATAAAATAGTAATGCACAGAGAATCTCAGCGCAGATCAGAAGGCATAAAGAAGTATAATTAGATTCCTTTCAACCAGACTAGGGGATCGCTTAGCCTCCACGCGAGCTTACTTTCTTAAGGCACCTCATTCTTACCCTTTCTATCAGCCTCTTCTGAATCTTAGCCTCTGCAAACTCTGTGTGCTCTTGTCCAATGTCCAAACCATACCCTGTGACAGGGACCCCCATAAGGTAGCCAAGAAGAAGGTGAGCTGCCTCATGTCTGACAACCCTCTCCCTGTAATCCGGAAACACCTGATCAAAATAATAATATACACGGCATGGCATTCAAATCTCCAACACATTATACATATTGTAAGAACGATGCCGAGAGTACATGAGAGTGATAGCATCAGCTTGCGGCAGCTAGGCTTTGATGCAACATGACCATATGAATAATTGAACATGCTCAACTAGCCTACTTGAAGGCAACTATGCATTAAAGCACATGCCTCTGCAACACTAATCTGCAAGATCCTAACCTGTGAAAACTTATCAATTGCAAATTGCAAGAGCCCAGGAGCTGTTGATCCCACAGCCAACACTCCTAGAGTGATACCTCCAACCAGATCTGATCAGAGGCAGAGCATGTTAGAAAAGAGCATGATGTCACCTGATTGAAGCAGCAACTGGCAAGGATCAAGGTCAGCATGATTGATTAACAGCAGAAGCTCTTGAGGGGCATGTTCTGATCATCTCTACAGCGATTGATTTGATTCAACCTACAGCTGGTAAAGAATCCCCAGTCCCCCGGGAGGACAGCGCCAGCTATCACTGCTAAAAGACTTGTGGAAACTGCATGACAAGGGAAACAACTGGGGCAAGTCCTTGAGGGGTGCATTTTAGTTAAAAACAATGCACGTCCAGGTAGTAAAATGTAATCTGTCCAGTTGTTCTATGAACCTGGCATATTTAATAGGTTTTGACTAAACCCTAAACAACAAGGCTCACCTGTCACAGTTGCAAGGAAAGCAGCATCATTTCGAACAGACGGTACAGCTATTCTATCAGGGTTTTTTATGCCAACCTGTCGGAGCTCGCCCTAATGAAAGGAGCAGACATGAACAACATTGTTGATGACCTAGCACTTGTAATTATTTTACAAATAGGCAGAAAGGATTCAATCCTGTCACCTGGAAGACGTTTCGACGTGACAATGACTCTGTAGCAGCCCCCCACTTGGGAGCAGCTCCAGCATTTTTCAAATCTTGCATGCATTCCAAAATACCCGCTGAAAATTGGAATTTCTGCAAGAGACAAGGATGTAGTGAAACTTGATGTTCTAAATGTACAGCATATATGTCCTGATCCTTGGCCCAACAATCACATGCATGAATTATGGAGTGGCTCTTAGCCTTCCTCTACCCAGAGTCCCACCATAGACGGTGGAGCCTGTTTGTGGTCATTGTACGCTACATTCAAATTTCCAAAAAGCACATCTACTGATGGCTGAGTCACAGATGCACTCTGCTGCGAGCGCGTAAGAACGGCCCTTGCATCTCGTTGCGAGAAACCACTACTGCCACGTCCCACTCTGTTGTTCCTCAATGCCGCAGCCATAAGTTATCAAGGATATTATATAAAACGTACGTGACGCTTTTACACGCGCATCAAATGTAATGCAAGTACGTTCACACTCTCCATGTCTGGTTTCCAACCTTGCATCCTGTTCTTGCTAAAGGATAAGTAGCATGTCCTCACGCACAGAACCTGGAATCTAGGATTGTTAAGATGACTATGGCGTCAGTTACTTAACGCGTGCATGAACATTCCCAATAACGACTTTTTGACCAACTTCTGTTTAAATATATAGTTCTGATCCCTAAGGAATAGAAGCTGTAAACATGCAAACGTCTACGTCTGCTAGCACATCTGACGTGGATTTCTCTGAGTGGCACAGAGCAATGCTTAGGATTCGAACGACTTGTGTTAGATCAGCTTTAACTGGCCTAATATTGCGTGGAGGGCTGCATGTCCTCTCATCGATGATATTCCTGCTCAGCAAGCTTAGGAGTTCAAAGAAAGCCAGAAAGCGAGCTCTTTCATGGATGGATGCATTGATTGATACAGCCAGGTGATCAAGGAATGTTGCTGATTTTTCTGTGAGTCAAGAGAGCAAATTGCATTTACTCCTGTACCTCCTATTTGCAAACTTCTCAGGTTCACCGCACTGCTGGGCAGCATGGGCGGAGTTTATGTCCTCCTTGATGAGGGGTTATCCATACTATTAGGAAAGGATAGGTGAGACGCTGTGACGAAGAAGAAATGCATCACACCCAGATGCCAGGCCATTGCTATTTAAACAAGAGAAGTTCCAGCGTAAAGATGCTGACAAGCACTCTGTCTTTCCTAATAGGACATCAAAGTGGCGATCACTCATTGCAGGAGCTGCTGCTGGGCAGCTGCTCCGCTTGACAGGTTCAGAGACCAAGCACTACAGCTTAGCCACATATGTAATGCTCAGGGGGTTGACATTGCTTGTGCGATCAGCAAACAGAGAAGAGAAGTCCAGCTCACTGGTTCACAAGCTGCTAGCACTCACTCGCTTAGAGTAAGCACAAAAGATTTGCAAACACTGTGCTCCTATCTGGCTTAATTCATATTGCATTTGAACATTGATCATGTATAGGAAAGTAGAGCCCAAAAAGTAACAAGATTTCCAGTGCCTTGCCTCATTTCTGGTTTGCATTTTTGAATATGTAGACTCAGGCATAGAGACACAGTGTTCATGTGTTTGTCAACCTTTTGCATTATCTGCTCCTTTGTGAATGTGGATTCAGGCATGGAGACACAGTACTCATGTGTTTGTCAACCTCTCAAATCATCTACTCCTTTGTAATGATGCCTTCAACATTGCCACGGAGCTACATCCGCTTCCTGACTAAGCAAGCAGCCGCTGACAGCTGGGTCATTAAAGCTATGCAGGTATGGCAGCTGCATCAGAAAGGCTATGCAGGTGTGTAACAGATATGTTTTTCGATGGAGAGGTAGTTTTAATTATGTTTTAAGCATTTTCACTGGAGCTACTCATGGCGACTGTCCTTATGCTATTTTGAGTAGAGAGTGAATTTGTAATTTGAATTTGAATTTGTAGAACATTCTAATGATGCCTGAATATATATATAGAAAATAGGGAAGTTCATGAGCCAAATCTACTCCTCATCCCCAAGCAAGTCAGTCCTAGAAATTTGCTGCACTTCATGTACCATTCTCTTATCATCCCTAGGAGCTAGCTGTACGAAACTGGAGTGGTATCAAACCTGGGCACCTTCAGTTATTGCAAGGGACTCCTTATGCTAAGTTGAAACCACTGACCCCATGTGCTTATTGGCATCCTGGACAGAGCTGTCCCGCACATACAGTCAGCGTCATCCCCTCCTCTTACCTGCGTGCCCTGGGTGTCTATGTCCCCGTGTACCTTCTACCAGCACTCCTTGTACACAGGTGGGTGCTTCCTTTCAGAAAAGTTTCAGTTTCAAAACATGAAAGGTGATTTGAAAATCCTAATCTTACAGGTGTACAGTTGGAACTGAAAGAGTAATCAAGAGTAAGAGTGAAGGTGTCTTCATCTTCCTGTATGCAGGCAGCTTTTAATTACAAAGCCATATCAGATTTGGCCCAAGATAGCTGTTGGAATAGCACGGTCAAGCCTCTTCCTGACAGTTTTTGTAACGCTAGGCTTCGGTGGTGAGTGCTGGTGTAGGGGTGCACTCTATGCAACCTTTTCAAACCTGAAGCCTATGGTTCAATTCTGATGTTTATTAGGGAACTATTCTGATGTTTATTTGGGATATGCTACCCACATTCACATTTTGCTTTCAAGACCTGAATGTCAGCTACATATTCTACTTGATAGCAATAGATAGGGACAGGCTTGCATGCCCACCTTCTGCTCCATAAAACCCTTTGCTGGATCTTCCCCTCCTGCTATTATCCTACAATGCCCAACCTTGTCTCTTCCCCTGCTATACAGCACTGTGTGCAGCAAGCAATTTGGCTGGCACCTTCACAGGGCCTCTCATTGCAGGCTCAGTGTGGCTTGGGGGCTTAGCCACATTGTTGGAGAAGAAGTCACGACGCATGGAGTTAGCCATGTACTGCCTGTCACGTGCATTGGAGGCCTTTGGGCGGTGAGCCATTTAATGACACTTTATGCTTGCTGC